>NQII01000524.1:52737-151955 GCA_002778355.1 Clitarchus hookeri | reverse complement strand
AAGTATATATGTAGGTTGTACATAAACAACAAACGTGAGTCATTCGCATTCCACACCGCACATAATGTTTTTTGACTGGGTATTCATTGAAAAAAGTATTACAGTACATTATACGTATTGTTCAACTCAAGAATGAGCTTAATTTGATCTACGTAATATGAAGCGAGAAAATAATTATTTGAGTTTTAGTTTATTATGTTTGGTTTTTGTATCCAATTTTATTATTTTACTTGTGTCAGTTTACTGATGGTTAACAGAAACTCGCTGTTAAAAGGGTGACGGTTAACCTAGACTCCGCTGTATTTAAAATCCTTAAAAAGCAATATGAAATCTGACATTCATTACCTGGCAACTGGCAGTGCTTCAATTTTACTCTCAGTAAAATAAGGGAGTGCTGAATTTAAAAACTATACATTAGAAATGTTTAATTTTCTGAATATGAACAACGTTGAATTATGCTGAGAAATGTGGTACACAACCCTGTAGAGTTAATATTTTTTATTTTATAAGTTTAAAACATAAATATTTTAATTTACCCTGAGATTAAAAATATATTACTATAGCATTTTTTGAGTGCTGCTTTTATTCTCGGATTCTTAGGAATTTAGGTGAGATTAATTTTCCTATTATTTTGTATGTGTACTTAAGAGTATCAAAGAGTGAAACCTCTATTATTCGTTTTTCATGGGACCTACTGAAAAAAATTCTGCATGCGGGAAAACTCAACATGAGGACCATACTTCTCTTAAAGTAAAAACTAACCTCAACTCCAATTTCGAAAATCTGCCGAATGTTAAAATAAAATTCACTTAATTTTTGCCAAATGTAGAAAAAGTGGCAAAAATCAACCAAAATTTACTAAAAACAATGATTAAAAATATAAACGTGCAAAAATTAAACTTAAAGTATGTATAATGCTGCATGTTATATTTTTTACTCTATTTTGGAGGCAAATTTAACACAGTTTTTTGAATTTGACATGTAAAAATCAGATTCTTTTAAATTATATTTTACTCCGCTAAAAATTCTGTTGCTCGCTAAAATGTATANTTGGAGGCAAATTTAACACAGTTTTTTGACTTTGACATGTAAAAATCAGATTCTTTTAAATTATATTTTACTCCGCTAAAAATTCTGTTGCCCGCTAAAATGTATATTTGTCCGCTAAATGTTTTTAAATTTTGCCCAATTAAACGGATAATCTGCTGAGTTGACAACACTCGCCATCTTGTGTGACAGTTGATATCACTGCATTACTCTTTAAAAAAAAAGTTACTAGCGTAATTTTATCTTAACAGAATTAGTCCGTGAAAACATACTGTTCCCCTTTTATGCTTGTAATTTACATAGTTATTTACCGCACTGGCCTAAAAATTATTCTGTTTCCTTTGTGGAACCAGATTGAAGTTCATATCTGTTCTGTCCATTATTAATGTTTGGTTCTGGTCCATACCACAACCATTATACATACTTGTTTTATTTGCGTGGTGCTGACTTGAAACAAAGAAGTTCCTGCAATTATCATGTTTTACCTGTTTTTCGACGTGAGTATTTAAAAACAAATAGTGATTGAATTATCAAAAATAAATTACGTGATGGTTAAAAATTGCAACGTTTCATGACAACTAGCTGTGTACACTAGCATTTGAGGTTAGGGCGTNATGTGGTTGTTAACAATTGCAACATTTCACAACTAGCTGTGTACACTAGCATTTGAGGTTAGGGAGTGTCTGTTTACTTGCTCTTGGTGCAACTGAATTTTGGCAGTACCACTATTAAGATAGTTATTTTGCAGATAAACAATTGTTCCGAATATATTTTGGTTTTGGACAGAATATCTGATCGATGGATGCGGGTAATGATTTAAGGGTCAACATTGTTTATATAGGATATTTGTTGGGACCATCCAAAAAAATCGACTGATACGGGAAATCGACTTAAACGGGAATTCAACAATGAGGTTTCACTGTAGTGCATTGTGTGATACTGACTTTCTAACACAGATTTCCATCAGCTTTCCAAAATACTTTTAGTGCTAGTAGAAGTCTTTCAGTTCATTACTCATATGTCCATTGTATCGGTATCAGATATCGGCTGTATCTGCAAGAAAGTATCGGTTCGTACCAGCATCTGTAAAAATCTGTGCTGGCTCAGCGTTAATAATTATATATAATTTTATTCTCTAAAATGTTTAAATGCCTACATTAATCAAACCATCTTATTTAATATTTAAAAAACTAAACTGATGGCATTTTTTGTATAAACAAACAGTTATGATACACTAAAACTACAACTAAAAATAAAGTGCTGGGGAAGCTCCTTTTTGCCAAAATTTCTTATTGGCAAGTTTCACACAGTACACATATTAAAATTGTGATCTCTTGGTAGCAGACCATTTTATATAAATAGTGGCAACACAATGGTCAGTCACGTCTACCTCTCCTAGGCTGCCTCATTTTTAACTGGTGTGACCATGTGACTCAGTTATGCAATGTATTAATTTTACAACAAAAAAACATTCACATTTTATTTCTGGGACTGGCATTGGACCTGCCTCACGGTGGGCCCTTTATAAATTCATTTTCAGGTAACCAGTTACTCCCTGGATCATTTTTTGGGAATTTTTTTACCCTCATGTTCATGGGTCTCTACACCAAAATTTATTCTCTTCTTCTGGAATTTTATTTTCATATCTTGTGAGTATTGTGTATTAATGAACTTATAATGTGTTGTGGCTTTGAGTCACACAACTAGACTTTAGTTGTACCATGACTTTTGTATGACCCCAATCTTAGTCATCTCACAGCTATGTAGATCGAACAGCGCATCTGGAGTTTCATTACTGGTTAGTTATGTTCCACTTTGCCATCATGTGTAATCTGCCCATGGTCTCTGGTATCTGCAAATCATATTCTACGGCTTGTATTGGATATGGACTCTGAACTAGAGTTTCCTGTGGTGCATTCCAGACTTCTGCCATGCTAGCAGTGTCGCAGACTGTGAATTTAAAGTCGTGTTAAGAAGCGTATGTGCAAATCTTGCAGGTTGCCACACTCAATGTATTGTTCTGTTTTTGGTTCCTCTCTTTTCAGACTTAGTCTTTNATGTGCAAATCTTGCAGGTTGGCACACTCAATGTATTGTTCTGTTTTTGGTTCCTCTCTTTTCAGACTTAGTCTTTGCCAAATTTCATACCTGTTCTTCTATCTGAATTTCAATTTAAACCCGAAAAAGGCCTACCCCCAAAAAAATTTATTGATTTTTGCACCTTTGTATGATTGATGACTGAGGTGTCACTATCAGCTTTGTTAATATTGACTGTGTAGTAGGTAGTATTTGATGTAAGTTTGGTAACAAGGGTTATCCAAGATAGAGACTAATGATGTACAAGAGTGAACTGTATGTGAGAAATGTACAGAATTGTAACAGTATAAATAAAACAATGTTGCTACATGGCGCAGTCGGAGGTACAGATCTTCGTTCTTTATGTTAATAAGTCAGTATTTTGATTCTTTACTTCTAACAATAACCTGTGTTTGTGCGTCTATGACTTTACAACCGTCTATTGAATTCCAACATGACGAATGCTTTCAATGTGCCGGTTAAATTATCTCTAATGGGTAAACTTGCTTAAAATTGAATAAAATTCAGCTAGGCGTTTGATATTTACTTGGAGGCATTCAATTTAAAATCTCAGAGTTAGTCAAGAAAGATTGCAATTATGTTGAATGTCATTTAAGAGGAAGCATTCATGGATATTTATAACACTTTCACTTTCAGCGAGGAAGAGAAGCAAAACAAGTCAGTTAATCTTGTTCTCAAAAAGTTGCTTACATATTGCAATCTGAAAAAGAACATTTTGCACGCTCGTTTCTTGTTCTACAACTGCAAGCAGAAGGAAGCTGAACATTGTGATGATTTTGTAATAGAGCTGAAAACGTTTTTGAGATATTGCGAATTCACAAATTCAGATGAAATCCTTCGCGACAGAATAGTTTTTGGAGCACATGGCAGATCAACCCAAGGAAAGGTACTCAAGATTGGAGATGTGAATCCAGCAGAAACAATTGAACGATTTCGGACAGCAGATATCACATCATCTCAAGCAAGTAAAATCATGCACTCCAATCAAGATAACCCGATTAACAACAGTGTGGATGAGACGAAGTACAAGAACATCAGTGTGGATGAAACGAAGTACAAGAGAAGCAGTCTTCACAATGTTGCCAAGAAATCAGGCCCACAGCGAATGAATGTTGATATTAAATGTAAATGATGCATAAACATTCAAGAGATCCAGCAAAGCGTCCCGCAAGGGGTAAGTTTTGTTCACTTTGTGGTGGCCGAAACCATTTCCCAAAAGTGTGTAATTAATGTGCAAGGAACAAACTTCAGCAGGCGACTAAGGTAAAAACATCTGAGACAAGCTGTCAATATGGTCCGTAATATGATGACTGTTATTGCTGTCAAGTGTCAAACCTCGCAGCCAACACCAGCTTCACTGCAAGGAGCTGGTCATAGATTTTGGTCAGTAGTATAGGAATGTTGGTTCAGGCACATGAGTCATGAGTAGGAGCCAGGAGCCATCCGTCATCTTGGATTTTTTCAATTTTCCCTCCAAAATTTTCCATTATCCCCTCAAAATCAGTCATTTTTCCCTTGAAATCGGCCCATTTCGCTCGAAATTTCCTGGTTTTCCCTCAAAACGTCCATGCCCCAGAATATGCATAATCGAGCCCCCAAAAGGCAAATTTTGAGCCGTTTGAAAGATTTGAGGAGCTCGCTTATTACCTGCAGGCCTCCACTCCTAGCCAAGCTCACCTCACTCTCTTCCCACCCCCACCTCCTAGAAATTAAAGAAAATCGCAAAATTTTTATGAAAATCGAAGAACATAAAACGTTACCCTACCCTACCCTTCGCTCATTACACCACCCTCATCTCACCCTCTTCCTATTCCTACACCTTAGATATTATAAAAAAATAGCAAAAATCTAAAAAATGGTTAAAGTCTACGACCATATAATGCTACGCTAAACTACCCTACCCCTTGCTCACCCCACCACCCTAACCAACATCCCACACCCTCACAACAATCCACTCAGTCACTAAAATTCGAGAATGATCCCAAAAAAAAAAAATCGAAAAATGGAATATATAACGTTAACCTCACACTCATCCCATCACACTCGCTTCACCCCATCTCCACCTCAACCCCTAGCAATTATTAGAAAATCGCAAAAAAAAATTCTAAAAGTTGAGGAACATAATGTCCCCCCACCTCCCCTGGCTTAACCACATCACCCTAACTATCAAACCCCGTCTAGTCACCTTCCAATCATAAAAAATCGAGAAAATTGCAAAAAAAAAGTTACTTCTAAAAATCGACGAAAATTTTTCATTGATGACCCCCGACCTTCATGTTGGTTATTAATGCCTTGTCCCCAATAACCTTGAAAACTAAAAATCGAGGAGAAAATTGTAAAACTCGAAAGACTAATGAAAGCTTAAGAACATATTACATAACCGACTTCAACACCCATATTACGAGGATTATTGGGAATGTAAGGTCCGATTTCTTATAAAACATAAACCATCACAGATTTTTTCAAAAACTTTTTTTATTTAATTCCTTACGTGTTTCTATATTTTCTACACAGTTTTCATATTTGTTGAAACATTTTTCATAACGTTCTACAAGCTGTTGTATGCCTAAGTCATAGACGTCTGCCGCCTGTGAGGATAAACAGCCTGTAACTGCTTCTTTCACCTCGTCATCTATAACGTCAAGACTCCATGTCTAGCCCAAAACACGGTTGCCATAACCTTACGTGTTGAGATTGTCCGCTTGGCCTTGACTTTGACTGGTGATGTCGGGTGACGCCATTCCATTGACTGACGTTTAGACACTGGGGTCATGAGAGAAACCCACGTCTCGTCCCCTGTGACAATCTTCTCTAAAAATTGATCACCTTCCTTATTATATCGGTCCAAAAAATCAAGAGCAGAAGCCATTCTTTTCATTTGTTGTTCCTCAGTAAGCAGCCTGGGAATCCAAAGTGCGCACAATTTGTGAAATTGCAAATTTTCAGAGAAAATTCTGTGCAAAGTTGTTCAACCCACATTCGGAAATTCCAATGTTTAAGTTTAAATTGTGAATCGCCGGTCTTCACGAATCTTTTCATCCACTGCTTTGACCAAATCTTCTGCGATCACTGATGGTCAGCCTGATCGCGGTTCATCATGCACATTTTCCCGTCCGTCTTTGAAAGCTCTCACCCACTTANACAATTCTGTGCAAAGTTGTTCAACCCACATTCGGAAATTCCAAAGTTTAAATTGTGAATCGCCGGTCTTCACGAATCTTTTCATCCACTGCTTTGACCAAATCTTCTGTGATCACTGATGGTCAGCCTGATCGCGGTTCATCATGCACATTTTCCCGTCCGTCTTTGAAAGCTCTCACCCACTTACGCACTTTGCTGTCACTCATCGCATTGGGGTCATACACTTGACTTATCTGTCGATGAACTTCCGCTGCTTAAACGTTCCTTGCTGTCAAAGACCGAATCACTGACCGTATTTCACAGTCGGCGGGCTGATCAATTGTTTTAAACATTTTGAACTGACGCTGTAAACAGCACACTGCAACAATACCAATGCAAATGGCGTCGTTTGACGTGCAAGGCATGCCGGGAGTCGGTGCGCATGCGCATTACAATGTTCGCGCGACATTCAATTAGCTACGAGGATTCGGACCTTACTTTCTGAATAACCCACGTAGATGCTGGTGACGACCATATTGACCATCTCGAAAAATCGAGAAAAAAATCTTTAAAATTGTAAAAATTATCGAGGTAAACATTTTATGCCTATTACAACAAACCAAGTTGGATGTGTGTGACACTGTGGATTCGATTCTCGTAAAATGGCGGAGCANAAGTTGGATGTGTGTGACACTGTGGATTCGATTCTCGTAAAATGGCGGAGCACAGCCACTTCCTAGTACGACAATCAACAGGCGACTGAATCCCCACCTCTGTATTTCATTGGCTGTATAGCCAACCAATCTTCCGTCACACAAAGCGAATTAATGACTTTACATAAAACACATATTTCCATGCCACAGGCAATCACACGTCTCGTCACTCCACTTCCCTCGTCATTTATTTACCATAGCTCAGCTGCTATTAAAATCCACGCAAGCCAGCAACCAACCACCCGACTCTAGGCCCCCCACCCCAATAATCTCACCAAAGCTCGTCTCCTCCCCATCCGCCCACTCTACCACACCTCCTAGGTCTCTCATTTCGTCATTGACATTAACTGTCTCCTCATAATCACCTGGCGAATCAGTACCCACCGATGCAGTAAGAGATATTGACTGTAACAATTGCTAGCTCTCAAAAGTAGAATCCTGGCAGTTCTTGATGTGGTTATTCAATGTATTACCTTGCATAAACTGTGTGCGGCAATTGTCGCAATATATCGTGCGAAAAGGACTCTTTGTACAGGCGGTTGTCTTATGTCGCCGAACATGATAGCTTTTTCTGAAGATCTTTCCACAGTAGCAATGCTGTTTTCCATGTAATTTTCCAGCAGTGGGAGAAGGTAAGCTCTACAGTATACTTCGTACAATCACTGGCTTGCTTATAAGTATGTATAGGGCATAAATGACTGCGATCATTTTCCTTGACGGTGATGATGTCTACATTACGAATTTGGTGACTATCTTAAATGGTTTAGAAATTACATTGATCTATGCTTATAAATTCACATAGGGCGTAAATGACCCTACGATCATTTTCCTTGTCGGGGGTGATGTATATGTAATGAATTTGGTAACTATCTTAAACGGTTCGGAAATTACGGCCAACTATGCTTATAAGTTCGCATAGGGTATTAATGACTCTGCGATCATTTTCCTTGACTAAGATGATGGCTATGTTATGAATTTGGCATGAAGTAGGGACATCTCGTAGGAATGTGAGAGCATGAAGTAAGGACCGCGATCGACATCGTTGGTCAGGAATGTAAGAGCATGAAGTAGAGACGTCTGGTAGGAATGCGAGAGCATGAAGTAGAGACCACGATTGATGTAGTTGGCCAGGTATGCAAGAGCGTGAAGTATGGACAACTGGTAGGAAAGAATGTAAGACCCNGACCACGATTGATGTAGTTGGCCAGGTATGCAAGAGCGTGAAGTATGGACAACTGGTAGGAAAGAATGTAAGACCCTTTCGAGAGCCTCGCATAGCCATACATGCAGGACTGCAGCCTTGGTAATGGGTAAACTGACAATATTTTTTTCGCACTATTAATTTTCATAAATATATTTTTTATAACATTTAAGAATTATGTGTATATATAATTATTTTCTGAATGATGGAAGCATTCATTATATTTCATAATCAATATAATATATTATTTTTTTTTTGTGATTACATGTTTATTGCCTGTCGAGAGTGTAGGCTAGTGCGTGTATGTACATTATTTCGTCTTCTTAAAGTAAACATCCCATGCAATGGAGGTCGTGTGGCCAAGGCGTTGGACAAACGACCCAAGGGTGGTCGGAACGATCCCACACGACTCCNATTGCCTGTCGAGAGTGTAGGCTAGTGCGTGTATGTACATTATTTCGTCTTCTTAAAGTAAACATCCCATGCAATGGAGGTCGTGTGGCCAAGGCGTTGGACAAACGACCCAAGGGTGGTCGGAACAATCCCGCACGACTCGTGCATTTTTTGAGTTTCCCAAACGACTAAATTCCTAATGCTCCTGATGGACATTGTTTGAATTACACTCCGCGATGCTAGCGCGCTCCTGAAGGCAACGAGCGAACTAACAAAATGTTCGCAATGAATGAGAGAGGCTGCCGCGTGACGTTATCCAAGATGGCCGTGGCTAGAATTCAGGAAGACTCGGAGAAAATCTCGCTTGGAATGCAAGAATGCAAAGTAATATGGCCAGTACTGGCTGGGAAAATGGCAACCGTTGGCAAGGAATGACCCCCTCTCTTGAAATGCAAAAGCATGAAGTAGGGAACAATATGGGAAGATTATGAGAAAATAGGATTAGGGAACACTCGGAGAAAACTCCTTGCTTGGAATGCAAGAGCCTGAAGTAGGAAACAAGATGGCCGCCAGGAATGACTGAGCAGAATGATCCGTACTGGCTGACAAAATGGCCGCCATAGGTACTGCCTACTGGAAGAAATATGAGAAAACCCATGGTGGAATGAAAGAGCTTGGTGAGTGAAGTTGCATAATGAAGCTATGGACTCGAACATTCTTCAGGCAAGATGGATGGTGGTGATATGGAATGATAGAACATGCCTGTGACTGATTGCACATTCCGGCTGATATTACACAATTTTAGACGGATTCATCCGCCGGAGACTTGTCTCTGCTAAGATGCCGGGTAAAAGTATGCCAGAAGGAATATGAGAGAACCTAGGTGGAATGATAGAGCACGAGACTTGTCCCTGCTAGGGTACCAGGTGAAAGGATGCCAGAAAGGAATATGACAAAATAAAATTGGAATGTAAGAGCATGAACAAACAAGGTAATATAATTCGGGAAGAATCTTAGAAAACCCCCAGTTTGGAAGGCAAGAGCATAAAGTAGGGAACAAGACGGTCGCTACTGGTCGAGAATGGCTGAGCAGGATAGTCGGTACTGGCTGACAAAATGGCCGCCTTCGGGAAGGCATGACATATCAGGAGGTTTGACTCGTGACATTATTCAAGATGGCCACGTCTCGTCCTTAGTCCTGAGCCAGGTGGCAGATGACGCAGAACATACTATTTATAACTACTCCCGCCTGTATAAAGAGTATTTTCGCGCGATGAAGCATTGCGACAATTGCCGCACACAGTNGAGTCAGGTGGTTGGTTAATGACTTGCATGGATGTTGTTGGCAGCTGAGGTATGGTAAGTAAATGGCGAGGGAAGTGGAGCGACGAGACGTGTGATGGTCTGTGGCATGGGAGATATGTGTTTTATGTAAAGTCGTTAATTTGCTTTATGGGTCAGAAGATTGATTGGCTATACAACTAATGAAATATAGAGGTGGGGATTCATTCGCCTGTTGATTGTCGTGCTAGAGAGTGGCTGTGCTTTGCCATAATTACGAGAATCGTATCTTCAGTGTCACAGACATCCAATTTGGTTTGTTGTAATAGGTATGAAATTTCTTCCTTGATAATTTTTACAATTTTAAAAATTTTTTCTTGATTTGTGTTGAAGGTCAATTAAGTCAAGGCCACCAACATGTAATACGGGTGTTGGAGTCAGTGATGTAATATGTTCCTGAGCTTTTGTTAGTGTTTGGAATTTAACAATTTTTACCTCGATTTTTGGAGGTTGGGGGTCATTAATGAAAGATTTTCCTTAATTTTTTGAAGTATTTTTTTATGTGATTTTCTAGATATTTTTATGATTGGAAGGTGGGTACGTAGGGTAGGAGTTGATGGTTAGGGTGATGGGGTTGAATCGGGGTGGGGGCTAGCATTATATGTTCCTCTATTTTTAGAATATTTTTATGATTTTTCTAGATTTTACAACAATTGTTGGGGGCTGAGGTGAGTTTGAGGTTAAATATATATATATGTTCTTCAATTTTTTAATAAAAATTTTCAATTTTTTATGTGATTATTCTCGAATTTTTGTGACTGGGTAGTCTGTTAGGGTGAGAGCAAGGGGTAAGTTCAGCATTATATTTTCTTCAATTTTTTTTATTATTTTTTATTTTTATCGAACTTTTTTATAATTATTACCAGGGGGTGGTGGTGGAGAAGGAGTGAGGTAAGGTGGTGGAATGAGCAAGGGGTAGGGTAGTGAAGCGTTATGTGTTCTTCAACTTTAAAGAATTTTTTTTTATTTTTTGCTATTTTTTGTACTGTGAATCATCTAATATATATATATATATATATATTTATATTTATATATTCATATATGCACAGTAATAAAACCATAATCTTTATCCCAAGACTTAAAACAAATTTCTTAAAAAATTTTATAACCCATTTCTCCACCAACAAAATTATAAATATTTTTAAAATTAATATAATTATTTTTCGATATACATAAAAATTTGGTATTATCTCTTACTAATTGTTTATAAACCTTTAATTTTGAGGGAAATAAAAAATATTTAGATTTTAATGTCTGCCTCTGGTAAAATATTAATTTATTATATTTTGGTTTTCTAAAATCATTCCATCAAATATAACTAAATAATTATTCTTATGTTTATCTAAACAAAACATTTCATCAAGATTATTTTAAAAATAACCTATTTTTCTTTTGTTTTATCGATAGCTTTATAACATTTTATATTAAATAATAAAAATTGTGGTTGATCAATTTTTTACAGTCTAACCAACAGAATTTATAAATACAATTAATTACGAAATTGTTTTTTTCCAAAATTGCTAAGAACAACAATTTTTCCTCTAATAATATTAGGTAAAAGGTCACTATTCTTTTTATTTTGTAATTTTTATTCAGTAATAAGAAAATTAGATCACCAATCACTTTATTTTAGTTTAATAGATAAATGTTATATATAAACAATTATTATTACTAATAATACACTTATTTATACAAATAATAATTATAATAAAGTTTTTAAGGATAACTGAAAAAAATTCTGTAATAAGGAAAAAGTTATAATTCTTAAACATTTTGTTGCCTTAATTATATTTCATATATCATATATAACACCAATTACAAACATTAATATAATTATAATTATTAATAAATATATTTACAAATTAATATTCTGAAAGGCCAACATGATATTGAATCATTACAAAAACTATACATTTTAAGGATCCTTTTAAAACAGATGACATACATAGTACTAGAAGTATAAAATTTAACAAAAAGAATAAATATTCCGAGTAAATATGATATCCAAATAGATGATAGAATTACAAATATTTAAGGATTTGAATGAAACTAAATATTATGTAATACAATCCTATGTACTACCGAAATATATAATTTTAATTATTTTAAAACTGTAAATATTCATTGTAATTTACCTTATAATGAAATGGATAATTTAGAAACTAATATTTTTCCTAGTTTTGAATCAAAACCATTGTTTGGATTTAAAGTGGAGTGGAGAGATTTGGGCTGCTCTTAACCCTGATGTTTTGAGAGCCGACGAAGGGGAAGTGAGTTGAGTTGTAGCAGTTCTGGAATGAAAGGGCGGGGGAAACGAGAGATCTCCGAGAAGACCCAGCAGCATCGTCTGGCACGATTCCCACATGTGAAAATCCGGGAGCGACTCCACCAGGAATAGAGCCTGGTTCACCTAGGTGGGAGGCGAGTAGTCTAACATCTACACCTCCATGGCAGCTTTGGATATAGAAATTCTTTTATTTATGAACCGGCTTATCCTTTATTTTATATAAAATTTTTAAGAAAAGAATATTTTAATTTTATATTAAATTTTTTGTATATAAATGGATTAATACATAGAACTCTTAGAATTTTGGAACATCCAAAATAAATTATAAAAACTGACCCTTTATTGATAAGAAATTATTGCATACAACATAGCTATTTTAAATTTTATTTCAAATTAGATAAAAATGAATTAGAATCAAATAAAATTTCAGGTTTTAAAGATAATGTTATAGATTTAGATTGGTGTGGTGGTTGGGATAATGGAATAAATTTAAATGAAAAGTGGCAGCTGAAGCAGCCTCGACTTTGCATAATTAAATGTATGATTTTTAAGTATTTTTAAATTTTTTAAACAGATTGACAGTTTACTTATGGTAAATAATAATTGTAATTACATATTTTCAATTTAATGTCTTTTATTTTTTATTATTTATTATTTAAGTTTTATTTTTTAAATTTTTTACTTTAACATCTTATACATATATTAATTATAAAAACTTATTATATTTATTTGAACTGTATAAACCTTGTGTATATATGGTGTTATTAAATTAATTTTTCTAAATATTTCCTTTTTACAAAATATCATTTTTATAGTTGCCAGATATGATTAAATTTTTAACATAATTTTTTTTAACTCCTTAAGATTTTTTATTTTTTTATTACAACTTTATCGTCATACATTTTTTTCCCTAATGCAATTAACTTAGTCATTATTTTAACATTTAATTTTACTACTACTTTTTACTGATTTGTGGTATATAAGTTATCTTTTGGATAATCACTAGTATGAAACTCATATTTTTTCATATCCAAATAAATATTTAGTTTATATGTTATATATTAAAGAATTATTATCTTGATATCATAATTCTTTACTTTCTTAAAATTTTGTTTTATGATTTTATAATGTAATTCCTTAGAAATTTCTAAAATTGATAAACTTATATAAATTGGTTCATCACGTTTTAATTTACAGTAGTGATATTCATATAAGAGCTGCTAAATTTCATCTAAAACAATAACTTTATTACAATTATGTTAATATTTAATTTTTTTAAATATTTTAGGATTATTTATTAGTCTTTTTCTTGCATTTTACATGGTTTTTCCATAAACTGAATTCTTTATAACTTAATAAAAGTAATTTTCAAATGAATTTATTACTTTTGCTTTCATTTGTGTATTATGATGTTTTGAAACCAATTAGAGTGTTAAAATTATTTAAATATTTGAAAACTTTTTTCTAAATATAGTTTTACAGTTATATATTGTAAAACATATGTTTTTTTATTTTGCGAAATTTTCATTGACTTTTCGAAAATTATGAAGCAAATATAAAGTCTTTATAATTATAATATTATTTTTTAGGGTATTCTAAATTAACCTCTAAGATAAACCCTTATTCTAATTCATTGAATATACTTTTCTAGTGTGTTATATTTAATTTTCTAACCTATTCAAAATAATCCGCTATATGTACAATATTCTTACATATCCCAAACATATAAATTATTAGCAACTAAACACATTAAATAAGATAATAATTTTTATTATATTTTTTATATTAATTTTATTTAACATATTTTTTACAGCATTAGAAAATGCCTCCTCTAAATTTTTTTTTCTAAAAATGAAATATATGTTAAATATTTGTTAAATCTAATTAAATTACAGTTGTTTTGAAACATTGAATACCAAGATAAATGTGGAGTTATACAATACTATAATGATCTAATTTATGTGTTTTAAAAATAATGTCTAAATTTTTTAAATATATAAGCTAAATTTGAAATATTACTTTTATTATTTTATTTTGTATATTCTTTAAAAATTTTAATATTGAATTTTTTTCATGCTTTTTGTCATTATTATAATTTTAAACAAAAAATTTGGTTTAATTTAATTGTTAATAAAATAAAAGTATCTAAAACCATAATTCCAATACTTTTTATACTAAAACAGATATATGTTTTTATTATTATATATATAAACGTATATCTGCCTCATCATTTCCTAATACTTCAATAAATAAATGTGCATCGTAATGTTATATATTACGAATGTATATTGTTATAAACAGTGGGCTTTTAACTTTATATTACCATATGAATATGCTTCTCTTTATTTATCAGTTAAATTATCATGATCATCAAAGGTTTGTTTATTTCTTTAAGCTTCCCAAATTAATTATTTAAATTTGTTTCTATAATATTGAAATAAATGTTTTTATTTGTAATGTTTTTTTATTATCAAGTAAAGAAAATATTTTATTATATTTTTAAACCTATTATATCATTTTTAAGACATGTAGCAATTTTTTTACAAATATAATATTAGATTTATTTTTATAGCATCATTTAATTTTAAATATAATTTTTTTAATAATTACTTTTCAGTTTATTTTAGAAATGTATCAGTTGTTGCATAATTTTCTAGAGTTTCAATAATGAATGTTAGAATTCTTGATTCAAAAGCTATATACATTATTTTAATTTTTTTCTTTATTTAAATTATTAAACTTTAATTTAATGCTCTAAATAATAGATGTGAGAATAAATTATAAATAACATTTAGTTATTTTATTTTTATTAAGACCTCCATTCTTCACGAACTCAGATATGCCCCTCTGATATCCATGTTAATATATATATATATATATATAAATTTTATAATTACATTATTACCTTTAACATTTTAGGTACATGTTTTAATTCATAGTTAACATTTATAATTAGATAACCTTATATTTTTATTTAAATTGTTTAATATTTTACTTTTTATTTTTATGTAATTTTTTGTTTTTCTAAAATATTATATATTTGGTATATAATCTAGATTCTTGATCATTTTTGTAATTTCCGGGAATTTTCTTTTCTTGATATTTTGTAACAAATTGTAGTGTTTTAAAGTGGCCTATGGTTCGTATTTATTGTCTTCTCTTAATTATGATATGAGGAAAGCAGAGCTTATATGGATAATTGATTTTGTGATTAAGTAATAATAATATAAGTAGGTTAGTTTGTGGCGGATCATCTGTGATGAAAATGATGAGAACATTTGTGACTGGTTTTACTAAATGCATTTGTAATTTTCATTCATTTAAAGGCAGTTGAGCACCATGAGAAATTTATTCGGAACAGTGTGGACAGTTACATGTGAAAGTGTAGATAGAGCAAGACGTGCTAGTTTTAAAAATACACAAGACAAAACACAACCCTTGAAAAACATAAAATGAAACCCTTGAAATCTACATACCGAATTAACTCAGAAATAACAAAAAAGCAACGTACTACAAATCATAACCAATAAAAATAAGTTTAATATTATTAATTGAAAATGCAATGAAAAAGAAAACGTGCTGACTGTGAATTGTGATGTTGAAAAGGATAACATTTTAGCTCTGAGATTTTAACTTTAAAATGTCACCCTCCTTAAAAAATGTAATTACTGGGGATAAAAAAAATATAAATTTTAATTTTTAATGTTACCTTAGCGACTAAATGACGTTCTAAAAATTAAGTGTTCTTTAAAAAATTTCAAAATAATTATTTAAATAAAATTATTGAAATTTTTTTTTTCACAGAATTAAGTCAATAATGTTAATGAAAAGTCCTCAAATTTGTATAAAGTTGATGTTACTGCCAGCTAACTTCTATCAGTGGGGCAAATCCAATACCACCAGGTTACGGTGAAAAGTACAGAATCAATTATTAGGAAGTTACTTCAAAACGCAAGTAAACTTATATTTTAAGTAGATGAGAAACAAAGCTGGTGCCTAGCGGCCCCTCCGGCCATGCTCAAAGGGCTGCGTCAGTAGTTCATACGGCGTCATACCACAACATGGCTGCCGTCGACATCCTCGTGATAAACAAAAAATATCACTAAGATTTAAAATATATTTTAAAGTCGGCCCTAAGACCTCTTCTACAATCGTCGTGACCACCTAACATTATGACTCACTTCTGGTTGCCTAAAATAAATTAAATACTTATGATAGCACTGGGAATTTTCAAATACAAAATCGCAGCAGCGATCGTGGAAACGTCCGCCCTGTTTAAAGTTCCCAACAATAAGTCAACTTTGGAGCAAAGTCATGGACCTATGTGAAACTTCCAAGACACGCAACTTCCAGATCCGGGGCACCGCGGGCTACAAACAAAACGAAAAACTAAACTCAATATCTCTAACCCAAACAAAACTAAAAAAGTTACAAAAGAAAAATTACAACTTTAAAAATCATTACGATTAATGACAATCACAAAAATCAATGAAAATTAATTATATTCATAAGTTAGAAAATTTAGATATTTAACTAATTCCTATAAAATGGATGGGTGATTAACATAAACTGTAATTACTGTTACCTAAGTCGGGGTAGAAAATAAAAAATTAATGATTTGCATTAATATAGATATTTTTGAAATAAACAATTTAAAATTAAAATTCTGTATCACATATTGTACAATGTACAATAACCAGATGGGATCATTGGTATTTTTTCTATGATGTTTCCTGATAGCCGAATAGCAAACTTAGTAGAACAAATCATATGTCATTGCACATGACATAGCTCCATTTTTTCACAAGAAGCTTAATAAACGTAGTGTGATTTTTTCATCACACAATGTTGCTTGTTTTGATGAGCTGTTCAACAGAGTTTCCAAACGTCTCAAATGGATGGTACTGAGTGACTGTGGGATGTCAATAGAAATTAAGTGATAACAAGGTACTGGAACTCTGCATTTTGGGATTATCTACAGCAAATGATCTTATGAAAGGATTCACAAGCAGCCAAGAAACACAGATTTTCAAAGGCTTGTAGAGGTGTCAATGGATGGTCCTAATGTTAAAGGGGCATTAATGGAGAAATTAAAAGATGATACAGAAATTTTTAATTTAGGATCTTGTGGCCTACATATTAATAGCAAATTTAATTTGGCTTTTAGAAAAAGTGATAGGGAAATAGCTCCATTTTTAAAAGTGGTTTATTGTATGTTAAATGATTCTCCACCTATATACTTGATTTCATGTAGAACACAGAATGTTCAGATCTCCCAATACAATTTTGCAATTGCAGGTGGCTTGAAAATGTAAATTCGCAGTACAACGTGAGAATGTTTTCAATTCTTCTGTAAATTTCTGCAGTATAGTGCTATTAGTGTCAAAGTATTGTTTTATACTGCTGCTGCTTCTTGAATTGATATCTGCTGTATGTCATTCTGGGAGAAAATTGACAACGAAAATCCAGTGAAAATACAGGGAAATTGCAAATCAGGAACTTTTGGTGACTATGATAACCAAATAATAAGTGAACAAATTTTTTCTTGTAGACGTCAGTAAAGTGTGGGGGTCGTCTTATTTTTGATGTCATCCTATATTCGGGTAACTACTAACCAAGCATAACTCCTGTCTGAGTAACAGGGGAAATTTTCTGCTGTTTCTCCAACCTCTCGTGCATTCATGCAAGAAGAGCTCTCAGTATAGAGGAAAGGCACACAGTGCTGTCGGCCCTTGCATATCTTATTGAAGGGGCATGCATAGCATGAGAGACGGTGACCAACCATGCAGGGAAGACCCTCTCCCCCTCTTCTTTTGTCACATATTGGAGGGATCACCTGACACTCCCACCCTCCAGCCCTCTTCCCAACAGGCGGCAGTACTCTTGCTGAGATTGCAGAGGACGAGCCACTGCGACACCACCTGAAAATCCTTGTTCAGTGCACCAGGTTGGAACTGTGTCCACTGTGGAGACACCAACATTAAACCTACGGAGCGTCCACATGGCGGGAAATGACCAATGACTCATCTAAAAACATCTACAAAGTTTCTATGAGTCATAACAGCCATTTTAAGACCAGCAGTAACATGAATTTAATTACTAACTTTCTTGTTTGTCTTTTTTTCTCATATCACTTCTCTTTACGTAATACCTGTCCTCAGAATACACATTAGGACGCACTGACATCAAACAATGCTGTTTACTAGTTGGTTGAGACACATTCTTAAGCAGAGCCCCCTCTAACTTTCCTTTTCTAAGTTTTGATTCTTGTGTTCTGTGTTGATAAATAAAATGTAACTCTTTATTTTCTTATTATACAAGCCTTTTGATTCAGAGAAATGCTACAGGCTATTGCATTCCCTATGGCTCTGTTTAGACACCATTTTATTTGAAGTATATATTTTGTTATCAATTAATTTATTAAGCCTGTGCTTCCACAAAGGTAAAAATTATAACATTACGGAAAAATTGAATTTTATCAGTTACTTTTATTACTTTTTTTTTTGCCTTAAGTATTCCTGAAAAGATGGCGGAACTATGAAAAAGCGTAACTTAAGACGTGAAGGGTCTGTGCTGTCCATGTTAGAGTAAAAAGGATATCGAAACCCTGTATTCATTCACAGAGGAAGGATAATAAAAGACGGGCAATGTGGAACCAACCTTGAATTGCATAGGAGGAGTAGTCTTGGTGGATGAACCTCCTCTTCATGGCCTTGAGCTTGTGGTCAGGCGCATGCAGCACACTGTCTCTCAGGAAAGAGGCTACCGAACGCAAAGTAGACCTCAGCTTGGCCTGCTCGTGAAAGGAGACCTTGCGGGACAACTCCAGCATGCCATCCTCGAATACTGCTTCCACCAGCTGTGTTACTGATGGCTGCAACACAAGGAGTCGTCACAGGGGCTGCCCTTTCTGAGCCTGCTCGTGTACACCAACTGCTCTACTGGTACTCTTGTGCTGACAGATCTCCGTTGGTTTACATTTGCTTTGTGAGTTGTGCATTCATAAATACACATTTTAAGTAAACACTGTCAACACCTCGCTGATCAAGGATTACTGCAATTCAAATTTTCAAAGAAGAAAAAAAAAAGTTTTTCTGGCCAGTAAAAGTTGCAGGCAGTAGTGACAGTGTTGGGAAATGAACATCAATTATTCACAGATAAAGGGGCTGTGGTTGACGTAACAACTAGAGCGCTCGCCTCCCAAGGCAAACCGGATTCGATTCCCGGCGGGGTCACTCCTGGATTTTTGCATGCGGGAATCACGCTAGATGATGTCGCTGGTCTGCGGGTTTTCTTGAGTATCTCCTTTTCCACCACCGTTGCATTCCGGCGCTGCTGTACATCCAACCCGCTTCACCCTCATTGGCTCTCAATATCTCGTTGTTAAGAGCCGCCCAAACCTCTCCACACCACTCCTATCACAAATAAAAACCACGCCGCATACTTCGTATGTCCTGTACATTCTATTTCTTAACTGAATGTGGCAAAGAAATTGTCATCGTACCCCCGTCTCTCCCTCCTAAGCCCGAACCTAACATGTGTGCACGCACGTCAACGAGGAACATAGCCGCCCACCGAGGTGCAGTGTGCGCATGAGGGTAGAGCGACGGTGAACGACCAGAACAACTCGCCCGGCTGGTAGCTACCGTTAGAGCGGTGGCCATGCTATTAGGAACATGGCAGGTACCACCGACCCGAAACTAAACTAGCATCCCTGCCGATCACGTGGTCAGTATTTCTTTCATTCAATCTAAATCCCAGTCAACGTAAATTAAAGAAACCAATGCAGCAGTGCGTAGAGTGATACAAGCAATAGTGAGGGATATGGTCGCCAACTTAACTGTGTTATACCAGCCACGCAAAGTTTGTAAGCAAAGTGTTTCCAACACGCCTACCGTAAGCAGAATACCTAAAAGTAATTTGGACAAGTTATTTACAGGTTGTCAGTGCAGGGTGCTGAGAACAGGTTTTTTCGCAATCAAAAACCACTAAAAAGACAGAAACTGACCCCGGAATGCCGGCTGTGCCTTCCTTAGTAGCAACCTAAATTGGCTTAATGTTGCACAACATTTCATGTCGGTAGACAGTTTAATTTCATTATTTTAAGTCTTTATTTCATGTTTGTTTGTGTTTTGGAATGTGTTTTGTAACTTTTGTGAATTAGGTATGTTTTGCATTGAGGCTGGAGACGTGAATGGTACTCTAATTTTGAACACAAGTTTTTTTTTTGTGTCTTTAAAAAGAAGATTGATAGATTCTAATAATATTATATATATATTATGTATGTTCCGTGTAGTTAACATAAGTAATTTTCCTTTCATTATTTTGTTAATGTTTGAATTATAGTCGTTGATGTTCGGCCGAGTGTTAGATGCTTATCATTTAATAATATTTATGTATGTGACGAATTGTGTATGGACTAAACTTGTTTTAATGTTATTTATTTTAAATTTAATTAAACTGGGAACGCTTGCTTTCATGTTTTTCGTGTTCATAAATTTGTCACGTGGCATTTGAAAAAACCTTGTGGGTGAGACCCGCCTGCTCTTCAAACTCACGGGGAAAATGTTCTTCGACGTAAAATTTAGCGGACTTGAGGAGTGTCGCTCCACACTACGAGATATTAATTTGCAGATAAAGTGAAGAGATGGCTCAAAATTAATGTGTAGAAGTTGTGCCACAGTGACTTATTTACATAATTATGCCCAGTTGCGGCATCGGCATTAATGTTGTTTAAGCTTAAAATAAAAGCAAACCTTCCTTATCCAGTATCCCGGCAAGGAACAGTGTTTTTTTATATACAGCAGCAAACCCCGTTGGTATAAGAAGTAAAGATACCGTACAAAAGGGAACAATTAAATGTATCTGTGTGTGAAATACGTTTTTATGCCCATAACAAGCCCTGATTCCTAGTTTCTCATTTTTTATGACTAAACATCGGCGCACATTAAGAAAACTTCTACAGTTAAATGTAACGGACATTTTTCTTTTGTTGAAGTGTCAAACTTTAAACAGTTATTATTAAAGTAATTTACCAGGCAAGTTATGAATAAAGGCCCATTTTTAACCATTTTAAATTTGATTTAAATAATTTTAGGACAGTGCAAATTTTTATTTTGAATATAAATTATTTCACAAAAACCTCTAGTCTTTTATTTATGGATGCCATATTAAATGTAACTCCTACACCAACACCGCTGAGGAATAAAATAATACTATAAATTACGCCAATTTTTCTTTTGCCACGATTTGCATGATATGTTTTTATTGTTTGAGGATTAATAATTTTTCTCAAGAGTGTCATGCTGCATTGTGTTTTGTTCCTGCGCCAACACCTGGAGTGTTCTCTGTTTGACTTGTTCATTCTGCACACACACACACACACACACACACACAAGAAATATAATATAATTAGTCCTATTAAAGTTGGCACTTGGTTGGAAAGGTTGGCTATACGTCGGGTTGGGGCAAACACATTAATAGAACGTTAGCTCAACGGAAAATGCCAACAAAATTTGCCAACACGAAAATGTTAAGAGATTGCTTAGCATCCGGGGTGCCGCGGTGGTGTAGTGGTTAAGCCAATCGCCTCCCACATAGGCGAACCGGGTTCGATTCTCGGCGAAGCCACTCCCGGACCCTCGCGCGTGGGAATCGTGATGGACTCGGCCGCTGATCGGCGCTGCTCCATATCCACCTCGCTTCATCCTCATCTCTCAACACCTCGACGTTAAAAGCCGTCCACATCTCTCCACTTCACTACTTAGCACCCTCCAGACAATTATAACACTATTTTTTATTTTAAAAGGTTGGTAACAAGTTGGTTAACATACTGCTGGCAATAGGTGTGCATTTTTCTGTTGGGTCAAAGTCAGACAACTAACATTTCGTGTAAAAGTATGGATCAACCTTTTTGAATGAAAACCATGCCACTTTCTTGTATTTTTTATAATATGACGGTTCTTCATGACATGAGATACTTCTGTTTAAAATATCTTGAGTTGGTTACATGTTGTGTCAATGATGGGAAGACAATGGTTGGTGATTGGTACTAATTGTTATGTTGGGCCAACATTGTGTAACCAACATTATGTCAATGGTAATTACGATACTTATAATGAAATAAAACAAATATTTTATATTTCTGTTTAAAAACTGTGTTTTTTAACACACAAGCCATCTTATTTAAAATTGATTTTGTTGATCATGTGTTGGTTACTTGTTGTATAACATACTGTTAGTATTTGGTATGTAAGCGTTTGTTGAGCCAAAATTGCGTAACCAACATTTTGGCCAACAAAAGGTAATTGCCATATAACATTATAATTTTGTATAATTGTTTAAAATCAATGTCTTTAACACACAATGTTTTATTTAAAATTTACTTCGTTGATGATGTGTCTGGTACTTGTCAGTAAATATACTGTTGGTATTTGTTATGTAAACCTTTGTTGGGCCAACATTGTGTAACAAACATTATGCCAACAAAGGAAATTGCCATATTTATAATGAAATAACACAATATTTTCGTATGACTGTTCAAAAGTAATGTTTTTAACACACAAACCATGACTTATTTAAAATTGATTTCATTGGTGATGTGTTGGTTAGGCCTACTTGTTGGAAAACATATTGTAGGCATTTAGTATCTACTGTTAACATTTGTTGGACCAACATTGTACAACATAAATTCACTAACACAAAATCGTTTTAAATTTTTTTGGAGGAGGAGAGGAATATTAGTTTTCTCGCCATTTAAAGACTTACCTAACGTAATTTTTCTTTAAACTGTGTTTTGTTCCTCATAATTTTGAGACAATGTTGTGAACATAACAGTTGGCTATAGGTATGTTTTGTTACATTGTGATGACATTACATTGCAGACATTATGCCAACATAGGATATTATCAACATTTTCTAAATAAAATCATACATAATTTTTTATTTGCTTAATGAGTTCAGCTGGGTTGAGAGATTTGGGTGGCTCTGAACAACAAGGTCTTGAAGGCCTATTAAGCTGAAATGAGGTGAGAATGGAGTATCTCCAGAATGCACGGGTGGGAGAAACGGAGATCCCCGAGAAAACCCGCCAGCCAATGGCATCGTCCGACATGATAACCACCTACGAAAAATCGAGAGTGGCCCAGCCGGGAATTGAACCCGGTTCGCCTTTGTGGGAGGCGAGCAGTCTTGATCGCTCAGGCACCGCTGCCTCTTTATTTGCGTAATGGTTCAAGATTTTTTAGAATGGAGATACTTTAAAAATAACCTGTTGTCTGCTGTTGTGTATTGGTTATTAATTGAAAATATACTGTTGATACTCTCTTAAATTTCATTATAATTTTATTTTCTTAAGTATTGTAATTTTACTATTACAGTTTATATAGGTGGAAGAAGTTAATGTAATTTTATTTTCTCTTTGCAGCAGCCTATGTGAAACATATATATGTGAGTTAATTTTTTGTACCTTGGAGAAATAAACTTTAACTATTTTTATCTAAGTTTATGATAACAGTATATGGCGTTATCTTATATACTTTTCCGGGTCATTGTATTTGTGTGTGAACCCCGAGACTCTCAAATCAGACATGATGGAAGGCAGTCCACCGTAATTTTTGTACGGCGATTTTTCAGTAATATTTTGCCAAGACTGCCCAGCGTAAGCTTAGGAGAGGTGTTGAGAGGCGCCTTAAAGTTCTATAAATGTGCATGGACAAGCAAGAGTCCTGAAACGCCAGATTTTAGATTTTGAGTGAGTTTTATTTAACCGACGCTGCCGACTCCACTTCGGAAGAATGAGTATTCCTAAAGACTTACGCTACCATATAGTCATCATACATCAATGAATTTGTCTGTTTCTCATCAAGAGTAAAATTATTTCTGTAAACTCATTACCATTAATTTTATTTGGAAGTTTTACAGTTTTAACTACCTAGGACTTTCCAGAGGTCTGAGATATTTTAGTTACACCATGCTGTTAGCCGAGGTGTAATAATTTCCAGCATCTTAATGTGAGACTCTGACACTTTTGTTTTATTGAAGCCAGAAACTCCAGTATCAGTTATTTGGTCACGTAATTTTTAATTTAATGTGGCTCACAAAGGAGAGGTGATAGTCAAATTGATTTTAATATTTTAATTTGCCTGACTCAGTTACCGCACAACTTCCTCTAATTTCATATTGATTTTTATTTTTATTTGCACAGTAATTTCAATATTTTCATTTGAAACTACGAACAATTTAATTTTAATAAACATAATTTTTACAGTTAATATGTGTTATGTTAATGCAGTGTCGTAAGTAGTTAGCATATTTTATTGGTTGCATCTATAAAAAGGGTATGAATTCTCGCGTGCCTTGTGTTATTTCTGAGTGTATTTCCTGTTTTGAATTAACAAGTGTATTGCTTTTATTTTTTTGTTTCCTATTTTTCTGCTGTTAAAAACTACAAATTTAGATATTGGTAAGTTTTCTTTCTATGTACGTATTCTCTAACAAGTCGCCCTTAAGAGTTGGTCGTCAGATTGCAAGGAGAAAGGCGCTGGAGTCTGGTGAATACTCTCACACACATTGCAGTAGTTCATTATATTTTCAGATCCAATTTAAATCACTCAATAACTTACATACGTATATATTCCTCATTCAAATCTTACAGCAAAATCTTTGGTGGTACCATCGTTGACTCCAGCTGGACTGCCTATGTTGTTGTCGGTTCTATTCGCAAACCATCTGGGTGAAACCCTTGAGACTTGGATTGCACGGGGGCAGCTAGGGTGATAAACAGTCTTATCTTTCGTGCTCTTCTCAGACATCAAAACTTCGATCAATTCCAATCCTCAGCAATTCTCCTCCGCAATCCTCACCAATTCTCAATTCTTTATCACCCTAGCGGCCATCGTACAATACCAAGTCTCAAGGGTTTTACCCAGACGGTTTGCGAATAGCACCGACGACCACATAGGCAGTCCAACTTGAATCAACGATGTTACCACCAAAGATGAAACCGGGATGTTGGTCGTAAGCATACTATTAAATGAACACTTCTTATATATCTCTATATTCCAGTAGCTCGCTGGTACGAGCTGTTATTCAAAGTTTTATGCAGAGTTTTTACTTTGGTGGGGAAATGAACGTGTAATGCAAGCACGCTTGATAGTACCCTGCAGAATTTGATGGAAGAGATGAAAATAAAAAAAACTTACCAGACTGAATGCTGAAAACGCCAGGGAAGAGTGTGTGATCAGACACCTCTCACATCAGACGATGTATATTGACGTGGCGCACCTTTGGCTACATTAATTATCCGCAGAGGACGAGATATCATGCGACCAAAAACCAATTGCGAGCGGGCCATGTGATGCCATCGTGAAATCACTAGTAGAGTCTAGTGGTAGTGGTGGGGGTTGAGCTGTAGTGTGTAAATTGTGGTCGGGTGACGACACAACATGGTGGTAGGTCGGCTCCTGGCACATGTACCCCGTCCACTTGGCTCAAAACATTCAAAATTTTGATTTTTTAATTAACGTGAAAAAAAAATCATAACATTTTAGAAATTATTTTTAACAATTTTTGGATTTTTGGGAGAATTTTGCAATTTATTTTATTCAAGGTCATTCAAGATCGTGGACACAGGGTCAAGGCCACAGATATGAGGTCAAGGTCAGGTACACTCGAATACAATATGGCGGTCGGTTGGCTCTGGCTCTGGACGCTGGATCATGTGTATTGATTTGGCATAGTTTTTACGTATAAAACATAAACCCAACATTCTTCTGCCCTCCAAAACGATCCCTTGAATTAGATGGAAAGGGCCTTATGGAGGATCATTTTTGTACATGGGGGGAGTGGTACTTTTTTGAGGAAAAAAAGAAAAAAATTAAGGGAAAAAAGAAAATTTTGACCAAAAAGGGAAATTTCTAAGGAAAAAGGGACATTTTAAGGGGTAAATTGTTGATTTCGAGGGGGAAATGGTAACTTCTGAGAGGAAACGAAAATTTTGAGGGAAAAAGGTAAATTCCAACATAGTGGTCGGCTTTCCTCGGCTCCGACCCCCTATCCCCTTATGACAGATTTCCCTTTCATATACTACTGTTCTTTAAAATGTTACAAGAATTGCAGCTAAAATTTATTTAAAATTTAATGTTGGTTAAGTACAGCAATATATTCTAAAAGGACTTTAGCTAGGGAGTGGCCTGAGTTTCTTCCTATCTGCCTTATAATGAGCACCCATGATGCAAGAAGCTGTACACACATTAACTGCGCAACTCACAGATATGCATTTACGGTGGGTTTACCAGACATCACTCACCATAGGAGTATGCGTGATCTTGGTGGGGTGTTGCGTGGTGGGCCATCTTACCTCAGATTCAGAGGGCATCTGAAACCTTAAACAGTAAGTCACATAAGTTTTGAGAATTGCTTCATTAAACATTCAACCAACACCAGCTAGTTGCTTGTCTTACCTGACAGATTTTCTTCGTCGTTCTTGCTCCTGAAAAACATAAGTCAGATGAATAACTTAGTAATTGTACTGGTTTTTATATTATGGTTTTACAAGTTTCAGTTTAGTAAGTATTTTGTACAAGTACTGTAAAACCTTTTTCTTGTGGTGTAATTATCTAAACCTTTCCCTAAATAGTAACTAGTGGAGTAGTCAATGCAGGATGTCAGTAAATGATGCTACAACATTTTTTAATAAAACAAAACAGAATTTAAACGTTACTGTCTGAATACCAGTAAAGTAATGTTGAGGCTTCTGGGAATAATTGTAAAATTAATTAATNGGCTTCTGGGAATAATTGTAAAATTAATTAATCACAATGTAGCACCTACAACTCTATGTACCTGTTTCTAAATGATTATGACTACAGATATTATTCATAAAATCGTTGTACAGATTGTCTACCTTTAGGTCCCCTTTTACTGGAGAGTTTATACTTATTTGTTAAACAACGAAATTTGTTTATAAACATTTTTCAAATAAATGTTAGCAAGTTAGGAATCAAAGACAAAAATCTGCGTTCGGTAAACCATCCCCTTAAAGTTTCATTAGTACCAGTGTTGAGCAAGTTCAAAATCAAAGTGAACTTATAGAAAGTTACATTCTTTAAGTGGAAAATAAAGTTTTAGAAGATAAAGTTCAATACATAGAAGAAGTTCACGTTCAAGTTTTTAAAAAGGTTTTCTCGTAAACGGTTTACCGGAGTGAGTTTGGACAAGTGAACCTCTTGTATTCGTTGTTCCATGGTGGGTCATAATGCGCCTTGAATTATTCTTTACAGCATAGTGTTCAAAAGTTCCCTGCGAAAAGAGGGTGACTGGGGTACGCAACCGAGGGGGACAATTTTATCAACCAAATTTACACATATCATTTACATCAGATAAAATTCATTATTTGAAATTTTTCAACAGTTTTCCATATGTATAGCAGCACCATGGCCAGAGGAGGACTGGCAGAACACGTGCCTCAGGTTACATGTATGATGGGAAATGGTGCATAGATGGAATTGCTAATGACTGTGATTTTAACAGTGATTTCCGATTACATTATTTAATTAGTTCATACATAATTTCCGTGCTTTAGGTATGAGAACATAAACTAAAATTTGTATTTCATAAAAAAGTCACTGTAAGTTTAAATGAAATAACTTTAATGTTTGACTAAACAAGCAGCCCATTTTAAATTCACTATGGCTTTAAAACTATTTTACTTCTAGGTGTTAAATTAGAAAAGTACTATTATCAGTATTACATATTATAGAAAGTTAGTACTGCACTTTTGCACAAGGAGATGGGATACCAAAACTCTAGTTTGCCCTAGGCGTCAGACACGCTGTCTGCAGCACTGCATTTACTGCCTTCTTAATGCTTGAATGGAGTGGAAAGGTTTTGGCGGCTCTTAACAGCGTGGTCTTGAGAGCCGACGAGGGTGAAGCGAAATGAGCATGGAGCAGCATAGGAATGCAAAGATGGGGAAATGGGATATCCCCGAGAAAAACCCCCATCCAGTGATATCGCTCAATACGATTCCTATGTGCAAAAATCTAGGGAGCTACCCCACAGGGAACAGAAATTGGTTTTCCTTGGTGAATGGCAAGCGCTCTAGTCACTGCACCAACTGCACCTCCTTAATGCTTGAGTTATCAATTAGTGCCGACTGAATCATTCACTTCACAGGTATAGCTTGCATGAATCAATCTGAAGGCAGATATGTACCTCGTCAATAAATGGCGTAGGGGGTAGTGTTTCAAGATCGCTGAACCCCTTCTCCTCTCTGAACACGGTGTTTCACAGTGCCGGACATGGAACAAGAACAAGCATGCAACTATTTTGAAGATAGATATGATAAGATGTGAGATAGATGCTTTGCAAAGCAGCAAGCATAATTTTGAGACCACTACCAAAACAATGGCTGCTAAATGACAATGTGATTTTTCCCATGGATGAAAAAAAAAACGCAGGTAGGTAACATTCTTTCGGAAATACTAAGTTGGAGTATTTCATAGTTCTGTGTATGTGCTCTCTATACTCAATACTTCACCACACTAACANTTCGGAAATACTAAGTTGGAGTATTTCATAGTTCTGTGTATGTGCTCTCTATACTCAATACTTCACCACACTAACATAAATTTAGCACTCATACACAGGCATCACTGGTATTACGCTTATAATTCATAAATTTCAATATCTACTGCAATAAGAATGCTATTGTAACTTGATGATGATAAATGTCAGGAATAAAGGTACATACCACGGTGGTCATGATGAATATTAGCAAGCTCAGTAATGTACCTGGTTGTTCAGAAATAAATGGCAAAAATGCATAACATCCGCCTCCAGTTCTTACAACTTACTGCTGTAGGGAAATGATGAAACCATGACTAAGGCCTATTAAAGGTCGCAATAATAGAAAGCATTATGTCCTTTAAGTTTAACTGCAGATGTCAGAGGACATGTTGGAACAGAAAGGTCAACATATAATTTTGTTGCACGATCTCAAATTGGGACATAGGAAAAACGTAAAGTAGTGAGTGCATGGAGTTTATTCACAAATTCAGAAAGCATAGTAAGTCTGTACTTCAGACACAATTCTGTGCTGAAAACCAGAGTCTCCAAGATGAGAATGCAGGTCAAAGGTAATTAATGATGTGTCAAAGACAAGTGAAGGTAAATACTCATACCACTCTCAAGGAGCCTGTTCAACACTTCGATGTTTCCAATTAAACTATTATTGACCATCCGCAGTAATTAGGGAAAGTAGAAAAAATGGAAAAGTGGGTACCACATGTACTGAAAGAATAACTAAACATCTGCAATAACCTGTTGGTTTATTACTACAGCGAGTCCCTACTGAACTGTATGTTTGTGTGTGGTAAGTTTATTCTGCAGGATAGTTGAAAAAGAAGTTGGCAATGTNTTCGGAAATACTAAGTTGGAGTATTTCATAGTTCTGTGTATGTGCTCTCTATACTCAATACTTCACCACACTAACAGAAATTTAGCACTCATACACAGGCATCACTGGTATTACGCTTATAATTCATAAATTTCAATATCCACTGCAATAAGAATGCTATTGTAACTTGATGATGATAAATGTCAGGAATAAAGGTACATACCACGGTGGTCATGATGAATATTAGCAAGCTCAGTAATGTACCTGGTTGTTCAGAAATAAATGGCAAAAATGCATAACATCCGCCTCCAGTTCTTACAACTTACTGCTGTAGGGAAATGATGAAACCATGACTAAGGCCTATTAAAGGTCGCAATAATAGAAAGCATTATGTCCTTTAAGTTTAACTGCAGATGTCAGAGGACATGTTGGAACAGAAAGGTCAACATATAATTTTGTTGCACGATCTCAAATTGGGACATAGGAAAAACGTAAAGTAGTGAGTGCATGGAGTTTATTCACAAATTCAGAAAGCATAGTAAGTCTGTACTTCAGACACAATTCTGTGCTGAAAACCAGAGTCTCCAAGATGAGAATGCAGGTCAAAGGTAATTAATGATGTGTCAAAGACAAGTGAAGGTAAATACTCATACCACTCTCAAGGAGCCTGTTCAACACTTCGATGTTTCCAATTAAACTATTATTGACCATCCGCAGTAATTAGGGAAAGTAGAAAAATGGAAAAGTGGGTACCACATGTACTGAAAGAATAACTAAACATCTGCAATAACCTGTTGGTTCATTACTACAGTGAGTCCCTACTGAACTGTATGTTTGTGTGTGGTAAGTTTATTCTGCAGGATAGTTGAAAAAGAAGTTGGCAATGTNTGAGTCCCTACTGAACTGTATGTTTGTGTGTGGTAAGTTTATTCTGCAGGATAGTTGAAAAAGAAGTTGGCAATGTTTAGATGTTGATGAAACATCCTAACTTTTTCAAAAATCAAGGTTTACATTATGCGAGGTTTTCCTGTTAGTGTGGTGGACAGCAGTGGCTTCCGTTCGGCGCTGATTTCTTGTGCTCTACATACATTTATGAAATGAACCAAGTTGTGTAAGTAAAAAACAGCAATCATTGGTAAAAACTTAATGACATAAGCTATGAAGCAGTTTTGTACCCTCCATATTCTTTGGGCTTAACACGATTAGAGACTACCACACGTTTAATAATCTAAGTCAATTTCTGAAAGACATGGTGTTCAAAAACAGGGGTAGTTCAAAAAAATCTCTCAAAAATGTCTTGCTAGACAGAAGCAATGTTACTTCTGGTATGAGATTTAGAGCCTTGTGAATCAGGGAAGAAACATGTGAATACTATTCTGCATGCTGAATGTGCATTTACTACATTCCAAAACTCAGAAATTATGTGATCTACTAAATTGCATATGTATTTCTGAACAATCTGGTATGTACTTTACATGGTGAAGGATGGGCAGCATGATGGTGGTCTACATAATGAAAAAGGGTCGTGACTTGAAAAATCTGGTATGAAGTTCTGATAGAGAGAGACAGACTATAATCTACTGTATATAGTAAGTATATGAAGTATTATAGCATGTTATACCAAATCCTTTAGTGACTGTACATTAAACCATTTGTTAAGACTGTCTCTTTGCCCAGAAATACTCATGTCAGGTACAATGCCCCACTGGAAAATTTTGCTTATTTTTTCAGCTGCCTATTATCCATTGCCATTTTCAGGGCTGACAGAACATATATGTGGAAGCAGTTGTTGACAGTAGAATTAATTATAAAAACTTCTGTCTTGTTATTGTGCTCCTTGCGGAAAAGAGTCAATTTATTCTCACTAGCGAGTCTGGACATATTGTTATGATTCAGTAAAGGCGGACAAGCCTAGCAAACAGCAGCAATGCGTTGGTATCAAGGCCAGGCGAAGAATCCCAAACACAATACATAAATAAGAGTTTTTAAACCACATCAGCGAAGCGCCAGCGGAGCTCCCCTTCAGGCGGCACGGTGTTTGGGACTATTACGCCACCAGAAACTATACAATACGGCAACACTTTGCATGCGCGGTCTGTCAGCCTGTCTGTCTGTGTACCCACGCCGAGATGAAGCTATCAAGATGCAGCTTGGCGTGCCGTGCCGCTCGTCGCTTCCCGACCCACAGGCCAGGTTTGGAAGGTCGGAAATAGGCCCTAACGGCTAAGCCCTCTTATACCTGCATGACTTAAAGGAAATAATTAACAGGAAATTTAACAGTTAATAGCTATGGGATAAGAGAGATGCAAAGAAGGAAAATAAAAAACTATGAGTAAGAAATCATATATTTGGCTCAATTTTAAACACTTAAGTTAATAACTTATTTGAAGAAGCCATAGATTAATTTGAAAACTACTAGTAAGGTTTATATTCGAACATTTTTCCGGGGTATTCCATATCCTCAGATGTCCTAGCAACTCCCCTCCTCCGACCCACTTAGTGTCGACCCACCACTGTTTTCAACCAAGATCTGCCCCTCCAGGACGCTCCTGACACCAGGTTGCACGGCGGTGTTCCAAAACGTTACTTTACGAGTAAATTTTTCTCTTTGGCTGTCCCAAAACACGTTGAGTAAATGCTTTACTCGCTCTTGGCAGTATCCCTTCGAGCATCTTCCCAGAGTAAAATTTTTACACGCAGTTCAGCAAGTAATTAAGGGTAAATTGAAAATGGTGGGACGTTTAGTAAAATTAAACAAACTGAAAGGAAAAGTGGAGATTCTGGTTACAGACACAAGGGAAAATTTCAAATGACGAGAGATAAAATTCGTATTTTTATTTTAAAATAAACTTGTATAAAGGTTAACTTTTTAGACGTAATGTTTATGATTAACTTATGGTACGTAAAGCTGTTTATATATATATATAAGAAATATTTTGTAATAGAATGAATTTGGAGAAAGTGATAATTATATTTTGTAATTTACATTGATTGTATATCAGTACATACTTGAAAACACAGCATGCTATTTATATGATGCTCGTTCCAAAACCACGTTTACTCTTGCTTTCGTCAGCTGCTACTCTCTGTTACTTTAATCTCGGAGTAACGTTTTGAAACGCAGCCCAGGTTATAACTTACATTGAGGGATTGTAGGATCGACGCGCCACAGAGGTAGGAGAGACAGTGACGCTAGAGGACCTGCGCAGTACTTCCGCGAACACTGAGGACAGTCTTCTGCTCCTGTCTGTGCTCTCCATCGCCTTGCTGACTCTCTGAAACAATGGTTCAGTGCCGCCAGTCACGCAGATGTTGTGGGAAGCAGCAGTAGTCGTGGGTGTTACTCAGTTGTATGTTTGCAAGTATCAGATCACTTATCATCGTTCATGACCCACAAAATATTCTACTGAAGCCAAATGAACTACTTGTTAATACGTGTGTCCATGTACACAAGAGTCTGAAAACGTTTTCGCCTTTATTCGAAGGAAATGTAACGCTCCGGGCCATGTTATCGCGTTATTTCTCTTTAGTGCTTCTATTTACAAGTGAAAAATCTTAAACCAGTGAAGAGATTTGGGCGGCTCTTAACATCGAGGTCTTGAGAGCTGATGAGGGTGAGGCGAGGTTAGTATTGAATGGCGCCAGAATGCAAGGGCGGAGGAAACGGGAGATCTCCGAGAAAGCCCGCCGACCAGCCGTATCACCAAGCACGATTCCCACATGCGATAATCCGGGGGCGGCCCCGCCGTGAATCGAGCCCGGTTCGCCTAAGTGGAAGGCGAGTAGTCTAACCACTACACCACCGCGAATGCCCTTAAACTAGTCTTTAAGAAAATTACTGTGCCACAAAGTTAACTGAAACCTCTGCCCATACTCCACCAAGGCGAACCGGGTTCAATTCCCGGCCGGGTCACTCTCGAATTTTTGCATGTGGGAATCGTACCGGACGATGCCGCTTGTCGGCGGGTTTTCTCGGGGATCTCCAGTTTCCCCCTGCCCTTGTATTACAGCGCTGCTCCATTCTCATCTCATTTTGGTTCTCAAGACCTCTCAGGTTGAGCACTAGTTACAGTTTTGTTGGCCGATCCCGAAGAAATTTCGTACACTATTTTGTTAAGCTATTTTTGTTGTGCATACCTGATTTTGTTATGTGATTTTGTTTATTTTTTTAAAATTTAGTAGAGATGCTTAATAATCTATTTCATTAATCTGTGGCTTCATAATACGAGGCTAGTTAAAAATATGTGCACGAGGTTTTGATCATGTGAACATACAACATTCTGCTTGAAATTTGGTTTACGTAAGTAAAATATTTCTGTTATTAAATAATATTTATTTGCACCTCTGCATAAGGCCAATGCGCAGACTTTGGAGAAATTATCCACTATACATTATGCAAAATCTGGATACAGCTAAAAATAGGATATGATACTTTCAGGTCGCTATGCTAGTATGTTATGGCTAGAAAACACCTTTACAACATCCGAGAAAGCCAAACTAATAATTTAAAAAAGCGTAAATTTTTTTCTGGCGATGAGTGCAGGCTCCTACGAATTTGCTTCCCACTCTGCACATACACAGTGGACTAGGGTAATAACTACGGCATAACAAAGAAGAAACAATAACTAACATTTTTATTGGTGCCACACATCAATGCCGTCCCCAAAAATGCCAAATTAACACTCATTAAAAGCATAAAATTGGTCGTTTTATAGACAATAAAGTTCAGATTTCAGGACTTTCCTCACGACAATGAAATTCTGCTTGAAATTATGATAGTGGCGAGTGGCGAAACCTCTTCCAGGCGAGTGGCCAGCAGGGTTCAAAGGTGGAAGGATTGGGGATGACACTAGCAGGCGGCTCGATATCTCTTCTCCCGATCGGATTACGGTCTGGGAGTGAATGCTTCCCTGCCTGTTTGCTGTTTCTGAGGCTTGGCTGGTGGGCGAGCTAGACTGACACACTGTGTTCTGCCTACAATGACCAGCCTTGGCGCTCTGTTTTGCTAGACTTGGATCATTTACATGGGCTTGTAGCACGATTAAGTACTACAATATTTTTTTAATGAAAATGTACATTGTCCATTTCATTTGAAAGAGCGTAGGTATTTGTATTTGTTGTTCAAAATATACAAACACAAATCCGTGCATATTTTCGTATTAGCATTTTTTTCTGCTATGGAAGTATATAAATTTAGTAAAAGGACTCTCGCAACATAGAGTTTTACATCCTCTGGTTACGTAAAGGTTAACTAGAAGTGGCATAATGCCTTGATTTTACTTATTTTAGTAAGTACCGAATGAATTGATTTCCAATTATTTGATAAAGTCACGAGTCACCCTGGGAGTGGGTTCCCAGCCATCACTGGTTCGGCTTTCTCTAGATGTGAGCTGGCGTGGTGATAAGGACCACAAAAATTACTGACTCAGGATAATGAATGAAAAGAAAAGTTAAAACGAATTCGTCCACAAAAAGATTTAGTTTACAAACATTTATATGCATTTTTTTTTAAATTTGTTAAATTGCAAAACTAATTATGGTTTCCAGTCATTGTCTAGCCTGTATTTTTATCGTAATGAAACTTATGTTTGAGTTAAACTAATGACTACGTGCATTGGAAATATATAATTTATGTGGTGATTAATATCAGTTAAATATTTAGCACTACTTGTTAACTGCTGAGGTATTTTATATTAAGAGTGTCGATAATATTTTATAGTTACAGATTTTGTACCTCATAATGGAAATATACATTAATGTTTGAATAGTTTATCTTGTACATATGTGCCATAAATCCTGGCATAGGCTTTAAGCAAAACATCTTTGTGTGAATTGAAGATGTCATCTTCCGCGCAAATAACCCTCTCTGCCGGTAGTAGCCTACGTACTTAAATAACCTTAAACAGACTATTCAAATCAGGGAAAAAGGGCCACACCATTCCTAAAAAAAGTGATAGCATGAATGCCTAGTTTGAATTACTGTGGGAAGTGTATTAATTTGTATATTATTTATGATGCTTGAATGCCAATAGAATCAGAGTAGGTCTAACTTCTGCAGTTATAATAATATGGAGCTAACAAGGTTAAACATCTATCTGCTGAGGCGCAGCCACTTTTAATTTTTTAAAAATCAGTGGTTCGGCTATGCTTAGAACGGATATACTGGAAGACATGCAATTTGTAGAAACTGCCGAATTAAATATGGACTTATTCGTGGGCATGTACGTATGCATATGCGTGAGTATATGACATATATGTATATAGAATATCCACTAAGCAGTTCGAAAAGTTAATAGGAGTGACTTTGTGCGATGAAAGTAAGCATGAAAAACTAAAGTAATCAAGGTCTCATTACGTGGATAGGTTTCATACAACAGAGTAAACATATATAATATTCGGCATTTCCTACTGTTTAAAATACTTTAATATCCCAAAGTTTTCTATTATTCTAGTTCGTGTTTACAAAATTAATACAGTTATCAAATCTCAAACTTCTGCAATTTTGAACAATAATTCAGAAATGATCCATATTTTGAGAACGAAGAATATTCAGTTCATAACATCTGGCATTCTGTATTACTTTCTGTTACTAATATTTATTTTCACATATTTTGTAAGAATATGTAAGAAGCCGGGAACTTCTGACGGTTTATGTATTCCTATTTATATGAAGTTTTAAGAAATATGGGATTGTTTGTAGGTGCTCTACACATCCATGGTATCGTACTCGCACCGAGTGAGGTGTTGCAGTGGTGAAAAAACCAGACTCACTTTCAGGAGTACTCTGTTTTGACTTCCAGTCCGTCCATCCTGAGGCTCTCCGTTATCACTCCTAGCGAATGCTGGGCTGGTTTATATGGCATTTATTTTGCGCTCAAGATATAAACCGTTCCCTGTCCCTACTTATCTGAGCAACTTGCTTCGTTTCTTACGGGCCTGCTGCCGACGCGACGTAAATATCTACCAAATACCTACCTACTATAACTAACTCGCAATAAATAAATTTCAGCAAATAATATAGAAATTATACTGGAATGATGGAGTGGGATGCACAACACCTTAGAAACGGCATTAACGTATAACAAATTCATTTGGAATAGGTGTTGAAAATATTAAAAAATGGAAGGAAGTTTGCTGTTTTTAGAAGAGAAACACGCGCCGGATTCAGACACGTTCAAGTATTTAGGTACTTTGTTTCTTTCTAAAACGTTCATTCGGAAATTTAAGGTAATAAAATTAAAAACTGCAGTTTTCTTCAGTGGACAGTTTTCTTGTGACATAGGTAGTTGAGGGAACGGTTAAGTTGAATATAAAAAAATAGTTTTGTGCAGAAAAATTATTTTTTTTCTCTCTGTGCCACCAACTATTTTGTTCCTGAAAACGTATTATTTTTTGTTCGTTTTTGATGAAATAAAACTTGTGGTAATTTATAGTTCAAGTATTTAGTTTATTATAATAATATAACAACAGTTCAGCGAGCAGTCGGAAGAACATTAACAACAAAACAAAAAACACATAGAGGTGACGGTGTTAGTGTCGCCGCCATAGATAATATAATTGCGTTTATGTCACACTCCAACAGTTTTTGGCTGTCCCAAACACGTAAAATTTGGTTGGTGCAAATTAAGATTTTTATGGCTGCCCATGAACTACAGTTTCGGTTATAAATTTAAGATCCAACAGGACCGGGTTCCGAACCCATATTCATTGCTGTTGAATTATGTCTCTTGGCAACCAAGGCCATCGTAAAAGTTTTGGCAATTCACTTATTTTTATTGTTATAGAAAGTTTAATGCATGGCGCTTGCCGCGACGGAAGCTCAGCGAAAACCCATAAGAGCAATGTTAAATTATCAAAGGATGTATATCCGCTAAAACTGATAATCTACTGATAACAACTTCCGGGAGCAGGCTGGCACGTCCCAACTTGCAACTGACGTTCAAGGTCAAACCTGTTTTCGAATGTGTTAANAGCAGGCTGGCACGTCCCAACTTGCAACTGACGTTCAAGGTCAAACCTGTTTTCGAATGTGTTAAAGGGATCTGGAATGGGGAAATTGAAATACTGAAATACTAACATTGAATAACATACATATAATTAAGCACAATATACATATTGTACATGACCCAAAACACGAACATCACCATTAGTACCAACCAACTTTCAAAACACCCATATAGCATCACCAAGTTCAAACTTAAGCCTACGTCTAGAATNATATATAATATTCGGCATTTCCTACTGTTTAAAATACTTTAATATCCCAAAGTTTTCTATTATTCTAGTTCGTGTTAAAAAAATTAATACAGTTATCAAATCTCAAACTTCTGCAATTTTGAACAATAATTCAGAAATGATCCATATTTTGAGAACGAAGAATATTCAGTTCATAACATCTGGCATTCTGTATTACTTACTGTTACTAATATTTATTTTCACATATTTTGTAAGAATATGTAAGAAGCCGGGAACTTCTGACGGTTTATGTATTCCTATTTATATGAAGTTTTAAGAAATATGGGATTGTTTGTAGGTGCTCTACACATCCATGGTATCGTACTCGCACCGAGTGAGGTGTTGCAGTGGTGAAAAAACCAGACTCACTTTCAGGAGTACTCTGTTTTGACTTCCAGTCCGTCCATCCTGAGGCTCTCCGTTATCACTCCTAGCGAATGCTGGGCTGGTTTATATGGCATTTATTTTGCGCTCAAGATATAAACCGTTCCCTGTCCCTACTTATCTGAGCAACTTGCTTCGTTTCTTACGGGCCTGCTGCCGACGCGACGTAAATATCTACCAAATACCTACCTACTATAACTAACTCGCAATAAATAAATTTCAGCAAATAATATAGAAATTATACTGGAATGATGGAGTGGGATGCACAACACCTTAGAAACGGCATTAACGTATAACAAATTCATTTGGAATAGGTGTTGAAAATATTAAAAAATTGAAGGAAGTTTGCTGTTTTTAGAAGAGAAACACGCGCCGGATTCAGACACGTTCAAGTATTCAGGTACTTTGTTTCTTTCTAAAACGTTAATTCGGAAATTTAAGGTAATAAAATTAAAAACGGCAGTTTTCTTCAGTGGACAGTTTTCTTGTGACATAGGTAGTTGAGGGAACGGTTAAGTTGAATATAAAAAAATAGTTTTGTGCAGAAAAATTATTTTTTTCTCTCTGTGCCACCAACTATTTTGTTCCTGAAAACGTATTATTTTTTGTTCGTTTTTGATGAAATAAAACTTGTGGTAATTTATAGTTTTAGTATTTAGTTTATTATAATAATATAACAACAGTTCAGCGAGCAGTCGGAAGAACATTAACAACAAAACAAAAAACACATAGAGGTGACGGTGTTAGTGTCGCCGCCATAGATAATATAATTGCGTTTATGTCACACTCCAACAGTTTTTGGCTGTCCCAAACACGTAAAATTTGGTTGGTGCAAATTAAGATTTTTATGGCTGCCCATGAACTACAGTTTCGGTTATAAATTTAAGATCCAACAGGACCGGGTTCCGAACCCATATTCATTGCTGTTGAATTATGTCTCTTGGCAACCAAGGCCATCGTAAAAGTTTTGGCAATTCACTTATTTTTATTGTTATAGAAAGTTTAATGCATGGCGCTTGCCGCGACGGAAGCTCAGCGAAAACCCATAAGAGCAATGTTAAATTATCAAAGGATGTATATCCGCTAAAACTGATAATCTACTGATAACAACTTCCGGGAGCAGGCTGGCACGTCCCAACTTGCAACTGACGTTCAAGGTCAAACCTGTTTTCGAATGTGTTAAAGGGATCTGGAATGGGGAAATTGAAATACTGAAATACTAACATTGAATAACATACATATAATTAAGCACAATATACATATTGTACATGACCCAAAACACGAACATCACCATTAGTACCAACCAACTTTCAAAACACCCATATAGCATCACCAAGTTCAAACTTAAGCCTACGTCTAGAATACAATACAGGAGACTGAGCAATACTAATAACAGTCATGTACAATATGCATATTGTGCCCGTACGCACGAGAAGGCTGCGGTCGCATTTATTGTGACGAGTGTTGTTCCTTCAAGCCCAACAGAAGANATCACCATTAGTACCAACCAACTTTCAAAACACCCATATAGCATCACCAAGTTCAAACTTAAGCCTACGTCTAGAATGCAATACAGGAGACTGAGCAATACTAATAACAGTCATGTACAATATGCATATTGTGCCCGTACGCACGAGAAGGCTGCGGTCGCATTTATTGTGACGAGTGTTGTTCCTTCAAGCCCAACAGAAGGAGAAGATAACGAGCAGAGCAGTCTGTTTCACAACAAAACAGACCCGAACATATACAGACGTAACTAAATGTTTATGATAACACGTTGTCTCCTACCATACGCAATTTTTTAGATTTCGCTGATGATTCTGTCGTCTTTTGGAATTTCTCTTTTACTGCCACTGCTACTGTCACTGTTACTGTCGCTGTCTCTATTTCCACTCTGCAAGTTGACAATGATACTGGTGACAGCACTGCACACTAACACATAACATTTTCCTAGAACATTTTATGAAGTGTTTTTAGATGTTCTCACTGCTTTTGCCAATCATATTTAGCAATGCTTTGCATAGCTGAGTTTCTAGTTTTAGAATGTAACTTAGCTACATTATTAGCAGCTACTTCGTTATTTCACGAAACTCCTAATGCACTCTGCGCGATTGAGCCGACAGTGGTATGGTGGCAATATTATATCTTTATGACCATTTTTGCGAAGAATGTAGCGTGTACTTAATGTTACAGGAATACTGTGCGAGTTTACTTGCTCTAGCAATTCAGTATTGCTTTCAGTGATTGAGAACTCGACTTTGTGGGTTTGTAGTGAGTCCGTTAGGGGCCTCTCTAGTTGCCGTTTGGGTCTCATTGTAAGCAGTTGTGTCTCTTTTAATTTTAAAACAACTATGGAATATTCTAATGCAAATATTTTTCTTCAGGACAGAAATAAAAGTCGACACTTTCTTGCAAATACATAAATTCTGTAACTGAAATATAAATGCTGTTCTTTAAAAATGCCACAGTTAGCAAAGTTTGCTCTTCGTAGCCCTCTGTTTACGATATTTATTCGTCTGTAAAACAGTGCTTAAAACTAAATGGACAATGATTTACCTTTTCTGAACAGATTGCTGTATTAAAACCCAATAGTTACCGCTTAAAATTCTGAGGAAACACAACACACGCGAAGCTTGTTTATGCTACTTTCCATCGCCGTCGCAATGCTTCCTTACGGCAGGACATTACCTAGAGGCGTTTTAAATTTTTACTAGGGAGGTTCCTTGAGAGTTTTCACCGTCGAAGATGATGCTTGTTTCTTTTCTTGAACAGATGCACTGTCAGGGACAGCGATACATTTTCGGGTAGATTAGGGATAATATGCCTTTCACGCCATTAGTGAAATTTTTACTATTCATTTCATTATTGTTACGCGTTGCTGCTCTTCGTCGCCTCTCTTGTCCCGTCCTGCTCGCAAGAGCGAAGGAATGTCAGGCGAGCGCAATGTGATAAGCGGGAGGCGATTCACAAAGAATGCCGCCGCGACAAGGCAGCTGGCACACATGCCATTCTGTGGCGCGGCTGAGTGGCGTACCAGCAGTTTCAATTTAAATGTACAGAAGCTTGGCACACGGACCACTCTGTGGCTGGTAGCAGCGCGTCTACATACGGGATGTCAGCTACTTTCGACACGGAATTGTTTATTACCGAAATGGAAAACCGTCCAGCAATATGGGACCCGAGACCAGTGCAGCACACCAACAGAATTGATAAGATAAATGCTTGGGAAGAGATGTGCTGTGAATTCATTCCAGATTTTGAGGGGAAAACACCGGCCGAAAATAATGCTGCCGTTGTGTTAGTGCCATGGCATGAAACTACCGTCGATATAATTAATTGGCGTGGTTCTGGTTACACGGCACAGTGTATTAAAAAAGTCATTCGTAAACAATTGAATGGTTCCAAAATTAAACACGCGAACATGTTTATATGACACATGACTGTTGCAGCCACAGTCGATAATAACGTTAACAATTGGAGTGCCATTTTACCGGCCATGATGTGATATAGCAATGGTAACTTGAGTTATTTTTACAGGATGATTCACGAGGAGTTACCGCCCTCTCACAGGGCCTATTACTTACATAATTTGGAGCAAAATATGTCATATAAATGTGGGTCCTATTCCCTATATTTACAGAGTAATTAGAAACAATTGAAAAATGACGAATATAATAATAACCCTTTCAGAAGTCAATACAGGAATGCATTATCAGACTGTATTATTTACAGCTGAGCATCACAATTGCGTCTAACAAGTTTACAAAAGATACTCACTAATGCTTCCGTCTACGTCCATTCCCTTGGCCGCACGCTTATGAACCGCACGTGTTGCTGTACGTAGCTAAACACGGCTGTATTTGATTTCTGTAACGGCATGCATTATACGCGCAATTAGTTCTTCACGTGTTTGTGCAGTCCTTTGGTAAACAATATCCTTCATCCATCCCCATGCGCAATAATCTAGTGGTGATAGATCTGGCGATCGAGGAGACCGGGGGTGAAAACTGCCTCGTCACATCCATCTCTCAGGAAAATGCGCATTTAAGTGTTCAACTACAGCACGGTGGAAGTGAGGAGGTGCGCCATCATGTTGGACGATATACGACGTATCCCTGCCAACAGAATATCCTCGAGTATAATAACAGTGGCGGTTCCTCAAGCAAAAAAGTGCAGTCAAGCGTCCCGGGAAAATGAATCAGCTGATCTTGTAGGACACCACACCACACATTGATGCTGAAACGGTGTTGAAAACTCCTTTCCACTGTAGGGTGGGTATGCTAATTGTCTAATTTCTCTGTAAATATTAGGAATAGGACCCACATTTATATTACATATTTTGCTCCAAATAATGTAAGGAATAAGCCCTATGAGTGGCGGTAACTCCTCGTGAATCACTATATATTGTCGGTATATGGTTGTGTGACGAACAAAACGATAATTTTAATAACCAAGCAATGAAATAAATACTTTTAATTTGACCAACTTAAAACACACGAGCTAATTTTCTTAATTATACTGTACACATTATTGCTTGTAATGGTTTGCTCACTATTAAGAAAAGAATCACAGCAAAGCATGGAAAAAAGTTGTGTTTTTATGTACTGTACACAAAGAGCAAGTTTAGTTTTAATAGGAAGTGACGGTGATCTGAACGTATGAAACCCATGAAAACTTTATGAAAAGCTAAACATATTGAAATTAAGGTAATTGGAGTGCTGTATAACAACAACATGGAGATAATAGTGAAATTAAACAAGTAGCATATAATTAATGTGTTTGTAATGGACAGACAAAAGTTTGTTCACATATACATTTCGAATAATACTGTTTACGTGCTACTTACTATATACACAAAAAAATACCTAGTTACAGTACAACACGGTTATAGGTATAGATTACAACAGTTTCTCACATTTTGCCGTTTTGCCACGGCACTGATCCTTCTTCACTTAAAAAATATGTTGCGAATTCGTCACGAATTGAATTCATTGGCATGTTTTGAAATGGTGCTATAACGTTCATTTCTTAAAATCCCGGCACAGTTAAGAGTATGGTCAAAATTATAAGCCATCCCTTTTCCTAACAAAGTTGTGCAATACACAGAATGCCTTAACAATATAATCAGAAAACTATGTAGAAATTTTAAGGAGCAGATGAAACATTCCCAATTTGTTTGCGAACAACACAAATGTGCATTCTATGTAACATCGAGCACGTGCTAAACGATAGTTATAGATCTTATTTTTGTAGGGCAAATTTTTCCTCCCGTATGGGCGCTGCATGTGTTCTGATAAGCCAAATGCTTCATCGCTAATGAATGTGAAAGGAAGACGCCTGTCATCACTTTAAATTGGTTTGCTGTCTGGAAGGTTCAGTGAATGGTTCTGCAATCACTGAAAAGAGAGCTGTTTTTAAATATGCTGTAAGTCCGAACTTTTCCCCTAAGATCCGACATCGATGTACGTAAACATATAATTAGCATCACACACAGCTAACAATACCAATGAAAAGTATTGCATATGGCAATAATATAGCTATACGATATGTGCAGCCTTTATAACCCTAATATGTTTTCCATCGATGCATTCTAGACAATTTGTAAAATTAGCATGCTTGAGAAATCCATCAGCAATATTCAGCCTGTTGTCTTCCGTTGGTAATGGAATGCATACATCCTTCAAATGTTTCCAAATGTTAATACATACATCCCTCACAATAGTTCTTGCTGTAGATATTCCACATTTGTAGGTGAAAGTAGATGAAATGTAGATCAGAGAATGAGCATCGTATGGCTAGGTACTTGTAAAAATAAAATATAATAAAACTAGGACACGGTGTTAAAGCTGAGAACGTGCACATACACAGTATATGAAATTGTACATACATTCACATAAAACTACGTGGGCAGGATTCTCTTACATTACGCTTTACATAGTCAAGAAATAAAAGACAGTGGGTTTGACCTCTGAAAACTATGATTATTTCCAGGTTGAAACAAATGCTATGCACGCGTAGTTTTTGAGATATTGTATAATTAGCATTTTCTCCATATACTGTACTGTGCTTTTGTTAACCTAACCAACACTGAGACTTTATAGCAGCACAACTGCAGAGGAGATGGAAGAGCCTGAGAGATTGTTTCAGAAGGGTGGTTTCAAAACAAAAGAACACCAAAAGTGGATCTGCAGCATCAGGCCGGAAGCAGTATGTTTTTTTTATAACCAACTGCAGTTTCTGCTGCCTCTTGCTGAACCTCGATCTACATCGTCATCTGTGGGCCAAGTTGAAGACAACTGTGGAAACTAAAATGAAGGAAATGGTGCCCTTGCCAGAAACGAGAGCTCTAATTCTTCGCAAGGGAAAAAAACGAAAAAATACATCAGCTCTATAACAGGACATATTGGCAAAAATTTCAAAGAGAATGGAAACGAAATTATTAAAGGGCACTAATGAAGACAACCCAGAAGGCTTTTCTTGTCATCACATCTACCTGAGCTGAAATCGATTCCCGAGGGAAGTAAACTGGATGTGAAATGTGACTTATTAAATGTTTTCCGGAAGCATAAGTTACAGCACAACTTCCAGTACCAGCATACTTTCACACCCGCCTGTATTCCACACAGTGACTACTCTACTGCAAGCAGGTCTCTGATTTCGCCTAATGCTTTTATCCCTGGTCCTTCCTCTTCATTTTACAGTACTGTATCTCTGCGTACTGTTGAGACACCTACTGCTACACATGTGTATTCGCCTGCAGATTCCAATGTTTCTTCAGCATCGGATGTGTCCGTGGAAGGGTCTATTATACATGACATGTTTTATATCGTGACATTCGTTAATGTGCATCGGTTCTCTGTTTCCTGAGGCATGGAACGTTCAAAGCTAGTTGTCAGCCATTAATTCAATATGCAATGTAATGTTGCTACAGCATTAGAAATATGCAGATATTTTGTGTCACTGTTTTTTTGCAGTTTTCTAATGTAATAAAACATTTATGCTAACCACTCTACTATGATTGGTTTCCGTATGATGAAGATAGTTTGTAATACAGTGGCACATTTATGGATGCAATCCTTTGTAAATCCGGATACTAAAATTGACCGGATTGTTGCAACTTCGTGAATGGTACAGACACAAAGAGTGGGGTTTCTCGAAGTGCTCCCCATTCCTGCAGTATATCTATAATATATTTTGCTCCATCAACATGACATCCCGCATCTCTGCATTTATAAAATACAAATAAAGTGCACAGAAATGTGTTTTGTACTGTTATGTTCGTATGTTTACAAAGAAAATTTGTTATTATTAACGAAACACCTTAATGTAATTTCAAGCCTTTCTTCTGGAGAAATGCCTCTTCTCATGTTGGTAGACTCTCGTTGTACGTGACTTTTAATAACAGAGAACAGCTCGTCGAACGACGTTTTCCACTTTCGAAAATAATCAAAGAATTTTGTGCTATCTTCTTTCAGATTTTCGTACAAAGTATGAAACTGCCCTTTTACAATACGGCTGCTCACCAAGGGGTGTACCAAAAACGGACGATAAAATTTTCGCATCCTACTCTTTACGAGAAGTGCTAGTAAAAGTCTTCCTTCGTCTGAATCCATTTTGCGACTGTCCTCGCATCTGCGGCTCGATAGTCGCACCACCGAGTCGCCGAAACTCGCCACTCTGCCACACAGCGCCACGAGCCGAAGTCTATCGAAACGCGCGTGCTCCTGACCTTCAACGGATTGAATTTCTTCAGTTATCTGAAAGAATGCTCTTGTTGAATGTCCTATCCTCACTCAGCGTGACTCGGGGTGCGGAGAACCTCCCAGATCGGGCAAGCGAGAGTATTTAAGGTGCGACGGCCCTCCGAGCCAACAGTTTTAGGGAGCAGAGAGTCTAACCGACAGGTGTGCGAAGACAGCGAAGACGAGTCAGCAGAGGCACGGGTGGCGACGAAAGTGACCAGCGGGAGTGAAGTCCGCGGACAGCGAGCATCTATGCAGTGGAAAGTGAGACTGGTAGGCGGGACTATTGAACTGGATGCGTGAGTGTAAGCCATTTTAGATGATGGTAACCGGCATACTGAACATGTGTTAATAATGTGCGTGAATTAAGTGATTATAACAATTAAAGAGACATCGAGAAGGACTTTAAAGACACTAAATACTGCGCTCACTGACAATAACAAGAGTAATAGTGGAGATAGATAGTTTAATGTTGTAAATAATAGGGGCAGCGGTGGCGTAGTGGCCAGGGCGCTCGCCCCCCACCACGGCGATCCGGGCCCGATCCCCGGCGGGTTCACTCCCGGATTTACGCATGTGGGAATCGTGCTGGACAATGCCGCTTGCCGGCGGGCTTTATCGGGTACTCCCGCTTCCCCCGCTCTTGCATTCCAGCGCCGCTCCGTTCTAGAGCTTCACTTCTGTCATGCTCGGGGATGACGGTCACGTATGGGTCCCAGCTGGAAAGACCGTCACTCGGAGGGTGTTGCCTTGCCCTGGGTGCACTCCCCACACGCCATTATTATTGTAAATAATAGCCACTTGAATTAATTATAAACCAATTTTAATTATTTTATTTTTATTAGTATTTTCACCTCTTACGAACTTGGATACGCCCTTTTGGCATATTGTAACATTATGATAGTAGTCAAATTTTGGCTTAGCTTAGTTATTAGACCGCACATAGAGAATTTTCTGTTACATTCGTTGTTTATGTGTTTACGCTTACCTCAGAAAATAAATATCCTAGGGATACGTCTTTTTGCCAGAAAAAAAATCTTAACCTATACGGTTTTATTTTTATCATATTAAGTTTATTCAAATAGTAATAAGTTCTTGAAAACGGGTTTAAAAATCGCAGCTTGCCTGTGCCGTTTCCTAGCAGGCGGGAGAAGAGGGAAACTCTACCGTCGTTGGTAAATCGGTAGGCTTTTATTGCTTGTAATAAACCCCCACTGTTACAGATCTAATTGCAAAGGAAAGTGTGACGACGGAAGCACCGCACGCCGGTTAAACTCCTTGCGCGTATGGTCGATCGGGCGCTGGGCGCGCGCGTTATTGTCGCCTCTATCGCTGTGCCTCGAACGTGAAAAGGAAAAAGTAAATCTTGGACCCCCGTATTATTTAAAATTAACAGCGCTTTAACAATGAAACCTTCTTCGCTTCCAGCGCGTGCTATAACCCCCCTCTGTTCTCGATAGCTTTTATATAAGCGAAGAATCTCTTGATGTGGCAGACATCTACTGACAGCATAGATTGGATGAGTCCGTGTTTCAAGGTAAATTAAACAAAACTTATAATATCGAAGACTCTCATTTTTGCGCATTGTTCTCAATACCATGCGCATCATACCGCTGTGTCATTTCTTTTCATATTACAACGCCTATTATCTTTACATCCTTTGAACCGAAATCTTATTGTACTTCTGAATATTTCTCAGTTACCCTTGTGTCACAAGGAACTTGCAACTTTTCAACTGTACGCACTTGTTTTACAGTGTACAGACCTGAATCCAACTGAGTCTTATTATTTTATGGTCTCCTCTTTATGACAGGTTCCGCTAGTTTATTTTTTGTTTCCGTAGTAACAGCGCCTTCTTTCCATCTTTCTTAATCCTAAACTTTTGAATTTACTTGTAGCCGTGGCTCGTTTTGTCGCACACTTAACTGGAAAAGTGAAATTCCCTTCTTTCCTTCGTCCCCAAAACGTATTACAATTTCTATAATTTTCCTCCCTTTATTAAGCACAACTTTCTTTCGTTTGTATTTGACATATTATTTATATTATGAAAAGCTCTACTTTAACATACTACTTCAGTATTGTTTTGAATGTGATATAACTACATCTTCTTTATTAGAAACTATATGATAGTGCGCACACACTACTTGTGTCACAGTTATACCCGCGCTAACAGCAGCAGCTCAGAGAAGTTTCTATTTCCAATGTGACCGGACTGTATACATGTAGTCCGTCACAACGGCCATAGAAAAGGAAAGGTGCGTCGAGTAGACAGAGGCAGATAAGTAATGTCGGGGTATTTCATATATTTACCTGGATTTCAGTAATCTTTGACGCAAAGTAATTACTTTCAGCCACTCAGCACACTTGTTAAACTTGAATGATGTATTTATATTGTGGTTATTAAACAAAAAGTAGGAACATATCACCGCCAGTATAATCATTTTAGTCTATTAACCATACAACTATAAACTTTCAATGCTGCAGTCCATTCACGGTCACTTCAAACTTTTCTGAAGCTCTGCTAAGTTTCAACTTCCAGAATATTCCTCCGTCTTGTGAAAACACAGCTTAATCAAGCCTAGAAAATTACACCAAAGGAACAACGCGCCGTATACGTGCGCCTTCTGTTTAATATAATTTTGCATGAAAACTATTTCTTACTAGACATTACCGTTGTTCCTGTTTTTATTAATTTGATCTATAAATTAAATACAATAATTTATTGATAACATATAAACATGAGTTCAATTTAATTATAAATAAAATACTTTCACTATATGGGGAAGCTTGTGATATATGACATATTAAGGAAAGAACCGAAAACGTCATAAATGGGGAGATTTTTCAAATTCTTGATCCAAAAAGTGTGAGGAAATCGCGAATATATAATGTTTACTGTTTACGCCACAAATACTGGCGGGTTAATTTACGCGGAGTGGGGTGTGGCCGGCTAGGGGAGTAGCCTGATGCCGCGCTAAAAACATAGCTTGTTCACGGTAAACTGATCACTTTTGAAAGCCCTGCTAAGATCTACTTATACACTCAATGTGTAGTCTTTCGCCATATGTAAAGTTAACATTGCCATGAGTCTGGTCACTTCGTTCACGCGTCGATCAAGTGAAACAGAAGGTATTAGAAAAGAAAAATATTTAACATGTTTGCTTATTATTACACAAATATAAATTTAAAAAAGTAACAAGCAAATAAATAATTTCAGCTTTCCCAAATTTTTGCCTAGCCATTTTAATTCAACGTTAATGCATGGAACTGCTTTTCCTCCGTCGTTACCAACTTAACTGGGCGCATGCCAGCCAGTTTGCCCGTTTAAATGAATGCAGTTGGGGTCAGTGGCATTTTTCAACGGGTAATTTCAAAAGTGCTCGATTAACCGTGAAGAGCTTCTAGTCTCACGTATCATAATTTACGCGTATGCCGACACGCGCCCAATATTTTGGTATCAGTTTGTAAACCGCCGGGCCGTCATTAATATCAGCTGCCGCCAGCTGGGCCATGCCGGTTGCCAAAGTGTGGCGATTTAGGGAGAGGAGCCTCCAGAACTAGTGGCACTCACAGTATTTAATTCAGGAAAGTGCCCCAACTGTGCTTATCGCTTAAATTGGGGCTGGAACTCTTAATTTACCTTAATCAGCCGCTCCAGGACCTCTTTCACCATCTTGATCACCTCTGCGGTCGTGTATGCATTCACCGCATTACCCAACAGCTCGTCAACTACACAGGTCACTGCCTCTGGCTGTCAGGACAATCAAGCATCATAACCTGTACTTTGTCTGTCATCCACCAACAAGAGCTAGTGCACACCAGCATCATAACATCAACAAACAGCTTTAATTCTACAAATAAATATTTTAGAGCAATATTTGTTGCCTATAAACAATCAAAATAAGCAGACATTTTATGCAACAAACATGCCACATTAATTTGGGTATTCCAGTAGAAGTTGAGTGGGTTTCCATCGAGCAATTCCTCCGATTGTGCAAAATGCAGAGCTGTCAAAATTGTCATAAAAGTACGATTTAATGTTCCGTATGGGTTTAATGGTTTTTGGTTTGTTTGGGCATAACGGCACCAGGCACAGGCGCCAAGTGCTGACCGCCATCTTGGAATTTCCCTTTTTACCCCTTAAAATTTCCTTTTTTTTCCCCTTCAAAATTTATTATTTTCCTTTAAATATCTACTATTCTCCCTTAAAATTTCACTATTCTCCTCAAAATTTTCCTTTCTTCCCTCAAAATGTCCTATTTTTTCCTCAAAAAGCTTTTATCCTCCCCATTTGCAAAAAAAAATCGATCCTCGGAAAGGCACTTTTCGATCCATTGAAGGATTTGGGAGGCTCGCTATTTACTAGCAAGCCTCCACCTCCTCACCTTACTTCCTAACCAACAGCCACACCCCTCACCAAACCACCACCCTCACAATTTAAAAAAATCTAAATAAATCGTATGAAATAGAAAAAAAAATTCTAAAAGTCAAGAAAAAAATATAACGTTACACCCTCCGCTCACCACACCACACGAGCAACACACCACACTCCTCACCATCGCCTACGCAATCATAAATATCGAGAAAAATTTTAAAAAATTGAAAAATTAATTCTACAAATTGAGGGGAAAATAATGGTACATCACCCGTGTCTTCCGCTGATCACACTACCCTAACGAACACCACCTCCACTCACCACCCTCCACCCAATCATAAAAATGGAGAAAAATCGTAAAAAAACGAAAAATATTTCTTAAAATCGAGGAACATATAACGTTCCACCTCCCTCATGCTGACTGACTCCTGTTGACTGATTCCTGCCCACTGACACTTGCAGAATGACTCCTGCAGACTGACTCTTGCCGATAGACTCCTGCCGACTATCTCCTGCTGACTGATTCCTGTTGACTGATTCCTGCCCATTGACACTTGCAGAATGACTCCTGCGGACTGACTCCTCCTCAACCTCCACCTCCTCAAACCTGCTCCTCAATCTTCCTCTTCCTCAATCCTCCGCCTCCTCAAGCCTGCTCCTCAATATTCCTCCTTCTCAATCCTCCTACTCCTCAATTCTTCTCCTAATCAATCCTCCTCCTCATTCATCCTCTGCAATCCTCCTCCGCAATCCTCCTACCTTGCAATGTACTGCAATTCTCACCATTCCTCACCAATCCTTGTAATCCTCTACAATATTCACCAATCCTCCTCCATGATCCTCGGAAATCCTCTGCTATCCTCAGCAATCCTTCGCAATCATCCTCTGCAATCAACAGCAATCGTCCACAATCATCTGTAATCCTCACCAATTAGCACCGTATGCACCGCAATTAGCACCGCATGTACCATAATCAGCTCTGCATGCACTGCAATCAGCACCGCATGCACCACAATCAGCACCGCATACGCCACAATCAGCACAGCATGCATCACAATCAGCACAGCATACTGAAATCAGCACAGCATACTGAAATCAGCACCACATGCACTGCTATCAGCACCGCATGAGCTGGTCAGCACAGCATGCACTGCAATCAGCACCGCATGAACTAGTCAGCACAGCATGCACTGCAATCAACACCACATGCATTGCAATCAACACTGAAATGCACCAGTCAGCACAGCATGCACTACAATCAGCACCACATGCACCGCAATCAGTATCACACACACCACAATCAGCACTGCATGCACTTCAATCAGCGCCACACACACCGAAATTAGCACCGCATGCGCCGAAATCACTCCACAATCCTTAGCAATTCTTCTCCACAATTCTCCGCAATCCTCAGCAGTCATCCTCCGCAATTTTCCGCAATCCTCATCAATCCTTCGATCAATACTTCGCGACTTGTCCCATACATTTAGAAACAAATTTGTACATGCAGACTGAATTAATGTTTTATACGCAGTCCACTACCCATGCATTTTTATACTTAAAGTCTTCATTAATAATCTGTATGCGGGTTTTTACCTTAATAGTTTAGTTCTCATAGCGCCAAATTTATTTTTAAAATTTTATAATTATTTTTGTGAATGGCAATATTAGAAGAAAGCAGTTCATCGCATCATGTAATATAACCCCGATCCTTCAGTTCATCGATTATTGAAGATATCTCAATAATGTGTTATAGATCCTCGCATTTTTGCAGGGCATTCAAATGTATGAGTTTATCAACAAGTTCATTAGGGTCTTCGGGAAATATGTAGCCAGTGTTCTCAGCATTTTCTGCCTTCTTCACATCGCTCGTTGCAGCAAATATGGTAGAGGGGTTTGTCAGAGCATCGAGAAAAAACCATCGTCTTCAGCACCATGAATGTTATCATGTCCATTTTAATCAATGCTGTCATCATGGCCATCTTCACTTCCTGTTTTGTATTCTATATTAAATTTACTTTTATTTTTAGCAGGAGTTGTGTGGTCATCAGTATTACGAACTGATAGCCCTTTACTTGGAAGTTCATTGATTTCACACAGAAGTCTTGCAAGTGTATTTTTCGCGCGAACTGACTCTACTGCACTTATTCCGTCTTTAGCATTAACTCTCTCATCATAATCGCCTGTGGAATCAGTGCCCACCGATTCGACAAGTGGAATTGGTGGCAACACTTGCTGGCTCTCAGTAGACGAATCCTTGTAGATCACGGTGCGTTCCTGCAATGTATCGATCGCCTTTCACAAACAACATTGGACCAATGCCGTATTGCTTCATCACGCGACAGAGCATGATGTTGGCTTCGGTTCCGGGACCCATTATGTCCAAACATTCAAAATTTTAAATATNAAGGATTTTTAATGTTTGCATTTAAGGTTAATATTCAAGGGTATTGGGTATTGGGTCTTGGGTATTGGGTCTTGGGTATTGGGTCTTGGGTCTTGGGTATTGGCTCTTGGGTCTTGGGTCTTGGGTATTAAGTCTTGGGTCTTGGGTATTGGGTCTTGGGTATTGGGTTTTGAGTCAAGGGTCTTTTGTCTTGAGTCTTTTGTCAAGGGTCTTGAGTCTGGAGTCTTGGGTCTTTAGTCGTAGGTCATGAGTCATGTGTCAAATTTTTTTTGAATTTGTTAAAATTTTTGAATTTGTGAAACTTTTTGAACATTTTTTGGTTTCAAGGTCATCCAAAGTCATGGGAACAGGGTCAAGGTCATGGTTTAAGTTCAAGGTCATCAGGATCCAATATGGTGGTTGGGTGACCAGAATGACAGAGCATGAATGGCGCCTGGTACCTGTGCCAGGTGCCATTGTGTCAAAACATTCAACATAAAAAATTTTTTTATTAATATTTTTAAATTTCTAATATATTTATTTTAATTTTGGGATTTCTTAAAAACTTTGCAATTTTTTGGGTTCCATGACATCCAATATCACGGGCACATGGTCAAGGTCAAGTTCACGGGTCTATGTTGATGTCACCTAGATCCAATATGGTGGTTGGGTGACGTCACAACATGGCGGCCGGCCGGCGCCTGGCGCAAGAGCCGGGTGCCGTTGCGCCCGACTTCCCCAAATAATTTTGCAGTGAAGAACAAACCAAAATAAAGAGGAAATGGAAAAAAATAAGAAATGTGGAATACCTGGAAAGAAAGGTAAATACATTAATAATATTAAAGTTTAAGAGCAAATTTGAGGCTACTCCTGATTATTTAAAATAATGGAGATACCTGGAGTATTCCATGGCCTATTGCAGATTTTACTAGTTCAGAATGAAAATGTTTGAAAAATGACGTTCTTTAAAACACTTTTTCATAAAATAGTGTTATGGTAAAATACTGTATTTAGTGGATAACAGTTTAATTTTGGTATTCATATTTGTTTCGCAGATAATTTTTGGTAAAAATTAATATTTATATCTATGGTTAAAATTTACCTTTATATTTTTACAAATCATAGGCTTATTTGTATAAAGGGTTTATACCACTGCCACCATATTTTTTATAGTTCACTACGAGAGCCACATTTCTTTTGATTCTACAGGATGTATCTAAATTCGATTGACAAACTTCGACTGCAGGTTAATTACGAATAAAAAAGTTGAAAACATATTTGACCTATGGTCTAAAGTGAATCCTAAGGGCGCTACACATCTTTGAAGTTGGACCTGTAACACTAGTTTATTGCAAATATTGGAGAAAATATTTAAGATGGAATACTGATTAGTAACTGGACAAAGATCTGCAAACACCACAACATCTCTCGCTATAATCAAATTATTTAATGCAGATAATCACAGTTACTACCCTTATTTCAAATTAACCTCCATTACGTGGTAGCATTTTTAAAATTTAAATGATGGCTTATTAATCTGCATGTCACAACTTACGTAAAAGATAGCCTTATGTAAATACCATGAGCCTCACGGTTTTCAAGTAATTCCTGTTTTAATTTCAAAATAATACTTACCAGCACCTGGCAGGTGGACAACACGCACAACAACCAATAACATACTGTTTCGTCTATCAAACGGAGGGGAAGATTCCAGAGAGAGGTACACAACAGTGTCACTGTAATAAACTAGTGATTCAAGCCCATCTTAAAAAATGAGTATCGCATTTAGAATCTCGTAATTAACGTGCAGATTAAAATATTGGTGAAATTGAGATACATCCTACATATTTTGCAATCACCTTTAATTGGTAATATATGAATATTGCACCACAACTTATGCATCCTCTAGCTGAAGCTTCACTAAAACAATTTAATCAATTTAATGTTTGTTAAATGTGACTGCGCATTAAGTCTATAAAAACTTTCACTTATGAACCAGAGGTCACCAATTCATGGCTTGCAAAGTTATGAGTAGTCATTTACCATGCTTTCTAGAAACACTTTAATAAATGTGTGACCGAAAATGTATTTGTGAATAAAAGTGACAAATAAAAACTCAAATCTGCAATTATGGACACTTATTTAGTTAATTTTATATTTTAGCCAACTTCTAATGCAATATAATTTTGCACTCCTTCGAAAAAACCCATCAGCGAGAAGGATCTATGTAGTATGGTATGTTTACCAACTTATTATGTGTGTGCTCTTATATAGTACGCTATTTATTTTTCTCTGATACTTCGTGCTCGTGCATTAAATATATTTAAATTTTAATATTTTCAAGGGGTTGATTAAAAACTCAATTGTTAAAATATTATTTTAATTTAATTTATAACTTTATCTTTACCACATAATAGATTAGGAAGAACTTGCCTTCAGTCGTGCAGGCATAAAGTTTTTTGTATCAATTTGAAGGTTGTACTCTACAGTGTGTAAAAAGTAAAGACATATGATACAAAACTGGCGTGGTAGGCTTTTAAAAATATTTAATTAACTCAGTATTACAATTTTTCCACCGCTCATCTAAGATAGCAATTTTTCTGATAGCCTACTTGTTTTAAGAAACTTTCACTATAACACAAATGTATTAACTCTTAGCTTAAGCAGTCCAGTTTGAAGTATGGTTTATGCCTTGAGTACATTAGAGTAATGTTTGTAAAAGCAGTAGAGAGATTTTCACTATATCGTTTATTGCAAATTCTATCCATAGTCAATAATCATCAAACAGCCCTAGTAATTAAATAGCCAGTTTCTGGTGTAGTGTCTGTGTGATGTAAGTCCGCCTTTCGTTTTCGCTTCCACGAGAAACTTTCAAACAATTTGCAGAAAACTTGTTTACTTCTTCCTTAAAATTTATAACAGTGATGTAGTGTTTTGTGCGTGCTTTCACATCGACTAATGCAGTGCCATAATATAAATTAAACTGGCTTATTACACATTTCCGCTACGCTATGGTTAGATATGAACTGTCCAAAACTGTCTAACAGGCTTTGGCGTTTACGGATCCAGGCATTAAAACCAACGTACATGAGACTTTGTTAACCAAACCAGGACCTTACAATAATCACACCGCCTTCGAACTTTGTGAAAAAAAAATTTATTAAGTAACTCTCACTGGGCATCGGTCACACCCATACATGTCCATCTGATTGCCACAACACTTATCATGTTTCACTACTTCATTTGATTACTTCCCGTTGTTCTGGATTGGAATATGGTGAATGGTAACATCACTTATAGTATTTCCTGATGTCGATTGAAAGTCTCTGGAGTATAGTTTAAGTATAAGGGAGCCTTATAATTAAATTTCAAATCAGCTCAGAGGCTTCGGTGGTCTCGATTTGTCGATATTTCTGACTTACTGGATCTGTATTAGTATAGGAACTCCCTCACATTTCTATTTCACCAAAGGGGTCTAAAATAGGCCTGGAAATTTTCGGGTAGGTTAACCGTAGTTGTAGGCACAAATAACGCCTCATTCAGCATCACTAAGCTTTAATAAAGCTTTAATATAGACCATTCATGGTTAGTTTAAACTTTTCTGAAGCCCTGCTATGTTCTACTGCCACCTTATGCAAACAAAGCTTAACCAACTATAGAAAATTACACCAAAGGGACAACACACCGCATTCGTGCGCACTGTGTTCATTAATATTTCGCATAAGAACTATTTATTTTAAGGCCTTACCAGCACACCCATTTTCTCTCTGTTTTTTATTCATATTAATTATAAATGAAATATTACAATTTATAGATAGAATATAAGTAAAAGTTCAATTTAACCAAAAATTAGGTAGATTTATTATTACACAAGCATAATACGCATGCGATACATAACATATTTAATAAACACCCAAACACTTCGTGATTCTTCAAAGGTTTGATTCAAAATTGTGAAGAAATCGCGAATATACTATATACTGGCTACTGCACGTGAAAACTAAAAGTCCATGGTCCTTCTATAGTGAAGTGACGTGTTCAGATGATTCCAATTAGTTGCTAATGGATGTTCGGGGATTAATGGTCGGTCGAAGAAAAAGTATACTTACATCAATTAAATCCCTGTCAGAAAAGTAAAATCTGTACAACATTAGCAGTAAAACGAAATTCTCCTAAGTTGAATGAACAACTCTGCATTAATTCAGGGATCAACCACCTGCGCTACGAAATATATAATTGTTCAACATTAAAAAAAATAAGGTACTATATAAAAAATGGCTACGCAATGTAATGGATGCTATTTCTGAGGTATGATTTTTAAGTAGTAGACATTCTTAGACATGCCAGACTTGCATATTTTACTCCCAAGCGTTATCAATGCCCTTTTGTAGAGTAAGGTAATCCTGTGTTATTTGTTGTCATAAGAGAAGAGTACAATTCCATTATCACGGATTATACCATCAACATTTCTAAAGTGCACTCACCTGCTTTTTGTAACTCTCTAACCTCTGCCTGGCTTGCATCAGCCCATAGAAGGAATCTGTACACACATCATTCTACATCAGCATGTTGCCTGCACAATTCCACCCTTGATAATGAAACATTATTGTTTATAAACTTAACGAAAATACGTTTATTGTATCTAAAGCACTACAATAGCATTGACTGACATGAAAACAGTAATGGAACATTTTTTACACGAGAAACTTGAAGGTTACAAAATAGCTTTTCCTTCATTTCATATTTCATCGGGTTTGGACTTATTACTTATTAAAGAAATAAAGATAAATATTATACTAAAATAAACATAAATCATAAAATCAAGAAAATGTACGATTGGGTTTGAGATTACTATGATTAATTCCATAAATTTAAGCAGCCAAATGAATTCACAAGTTTAAAAATGACAGTAAATCAACTCAGAAAAATTATTACCACCCCTTTAATACTTAAAACTTAAATTAATTGATTGTAAAGAAAAAATATTATTTGTATGCTTTTATAAAAAGTTATACATTGTGTTATTCCAGTTTTCAGTACAAAGCAAAGTTTTATTCAAATATAGAAAACACATTCCACACAAAATATTTGACGAAGAAGAAAATCCACTCGCTGTGGTGTATGAGCAACCAATATATTCAATTATGAATATACATGCGACGAAGAACACATATAAAAAACTCATATATTCGTAAATGGTTTTTGGGAAAAAGTGACAAAAACAATTAATAAAAGTAAAATCATGGTAAGTAGATACCATCATCATAATTATGACAGACAACATACGTACAGAAATATGTTACTATAGTCTATTCACGGTTACTTCACACTTTTCTGAAGCCCTGCTGAATTTCTACTTTTGTTACCAATTACATATCCTTCCGCCATACATAAACATAAACACTGCCATGCGACTTCTATGTTTTAAATTTCAAATGCATGGTTTACTGTTTACAGATGTTCAAATAATTGACATAATTCTAAAACTACGAATATTTGAATATTCACAATTTAGGCCTAGAACCATATTTAGGCCAGTTTTATGACTTTAAACAAAATCTGTATTGACGTCAGTTCTAACGGTTATTATTTTACATTGTTAACATATTTGTTATACATGATATAGCATATTACATTGACGCGTGCCGCATACTGCTTAGGCATTAGCGCCGCTGTCATACCCCGCCATCATAAACCAGCATCCCCAATATAGGGCCCCAGGATAGGCGTTTACAACGAGGCTGAACGGCCCAGAAATGGACAATAATCGAGACACGTGGAAAGACGGGCGGCGGCTATAATATCGCAGACGCACTCTGAATGAGACACGTGGGAAGGCTGGAGGCGCCTGGAAGCGCCACAGAAGAGTCAAGATATGTGAGAAAAGGCTAACGGTGACGAGCAGAATCGCCATGGGCCCCCCTTCTCCGAGTAAGATGCGTGAGAAAATGTCCACGTGGAGAGAAAAATGCAGAGGTAATGCAGAGATAAGCTAGCAGATCGCCGACGAGAGGATCTCCAGGATTGAGAAAGCGTGAGACATGCTGACGGGGCCTGGAGGTGATGCCGAGGCGCCCCGAGTTAGATGTGTGGGAATGGCTGATGGTGTTTGGCAGTATCGTCGTGGCCCCACCTTCCTTCCCCCAACGAGTAAGATGCGTGGGAAACGGTGACGGGGTTTGGCGTTGATGTTGAGGCGCCCCAGGTGTGATGCGGGGGGAAGAAGTGGGAGGATGTGGACTGTCACAGAGGAGAGGTTAAAAGAGTTAAGATGCGGGGAAAGAAGAGTGAGTCACGTAAGAGTCAGTGGTGGGGAGCCGTCATCGAGGCCGAAGGGTCACCCTCGAAGGAAGATGCCAGCTGTATCCACCACGCCAACGAAACCAAGCCGAGGGTCTGTGAAGGCCTGCCCAGCTGACCAGACCTCAACCTACCGCTGGAACAACCTCAACAGTAAACACAGCTAAATAACAGCATTCGCTGCTCAAGGAGCCTTAGAGTCCCCAAATTCACCCTTAAGGTCCCCAACTTGCGGGGTACCATCTCGGAGTTAAGTGTCTATGTTTGTATTGTTATTGCCAATATAGACTTTTAAAATGAAACACCAAGTTATGGTTTACCCCTATTCAACATTCAAGGCACCCATAGTATGCGCCAGAGAATGGTAACTCGTACCCTAAAAACCACCCTGTATACCGCAGGTGGTGAGTAGTATAAAGTAATTTTGGCACCCAATGTGGGGAGAAGTGAATTCTGTGTAGACAGAAGAAAAGAATCAGACTATACCCGAGAGAAGGGGTCTAGCCCCTACCGAGCTAGTCAGGATTAATGAGACTTCTGAGAGTCCAGAACAAAACCCCGTAGCGCCCAATAACCTATTAACCCGAGACGAGTCGAGTGTACTAAGAAGGCAGACTAGGGATTCCTATAGAAGGCTGGCAAAGAGCATGAAGGATACACGCATCAGAATAGCACAGGAGTGGAGTGATGTGAAAACCGAGGGAACACAAGCCGAAGGAACCCGAAATAACCTCGGGATGAGGAATGCGGAAAGAGGGGAAGATATCCGGTACGAAAGTCACCAACTGGAGCAATGCAGCACTCCACTTTGTAGCGCATAAGGACTGTACATGGTCTGGATGCAGCTGCCCCCAGCGATATTGCTATCAGTGTATCGGCTGGCCCAACATATTCCGACCGACCGAAGGGACAGAATACAGCTGCCATAATTGCTGAGAGCAGCAGGCGTTGCGACCTACTTAATTGCCCGGGAGGAAATACAGGCCGGACCCAATTTGCTACATGTTCACAGACATTCCACAATATTTGTTTAAGATGGCCCGACGATGCCAATAACACCAGAGGTATAGTATACTATTGCGAGGTATGCCAAAGACTAAGGGAATGGGAACGTCCTTCAAATCCGGACTGAGCCCCCGATAGCCGATTAGAACAGGAGCAAAGAATACCCGAGGCAATAGTAATACCCGAATTTTCAAGGAGGCCCCATGAAGACCCGGAGCTTTTTATAAATAATTGTGAACACAAGTTCAAGGCCGGCGGGGTTCCCAACAAGCGATGGGTCCTAAAGGCACGAGAAAAGTTAAAGGGTGTCACCCTTACCTGGTGGAATATGTACGGCGAATTTGTGACGAGCTGGGAGCAGTTCTCTACCCGCCTGAACAATAAATTTGCTGGGGAGTAAGTACTCGCCGCATTACGGACAGAGTTTTACACGCAGAAAATGCGACAACAGGAGGAGGCAGAGATATTTATTAGGAGGAAAGCACAGATGTATTCCCGAATCACTCCCGAAGGAACCGAGGCAGAGGGCGTGCATATCATTACAAAATTATTGATACCAGCCATACGAAGTGCCCTTCGACACCTGTGGGCGACGCGAATAGAGGAATTAGTAGAGAGAGCAAGCGAAGTGGAACTAGATTACCACGAACAGGAGAAGGCAGATGTTTCGACATGCCTGACGCCCGCCCACTCAGTGTGAACGACAGAGAATGTCAAACCCGCTAGAAGCGAAGAGAGGAAATTCTTGCCGAAGTGTTGGTATTGCCCCGAGAGGCACCTACATCGCGACTGCCCCACAGTGAAAACCCGCATACCCACTGCTAGGGAAAAAGCCACCATAGTTGTCCCTCTTGAGATAGCGAAGGGGGAGCCATCAGCGTGGGAAGCGGGAGCCGGGAAATGCCGCCACCGGGACATCGAGTCGCCCGTCGCTCCGGCATAAGTTAAAGGGAGGAACCAATTCTAACCTTAAGCGATCTGAGACCTGGAGCACACGCTCCTCGGATCGACATCCGGATAAATAACCGCAATCTTAAGGCAGTCCTGGACAATGCCTCCACCGGAAATTTCATTAAAAGCCAGCTGCTAACACCCGAACATAAAAACCAGATAAAGGAAAACTCCCGAATAATTCAAATGGCCCAGTCTGAGTTACGACTGACACTCGAAGGAATTATTACGTTGCCAGTGTCCACGAGTGTGGAAACAGTACAAACCAAATTATTTTGCGCACCACATTTAGTGGAAGAGATTATCCTCGGGCAACCGTGGCTAACAAGCCAAAGTCGTATAATCGACTGCGAACAACAGCACCTATATTTAGGCAAGCCATATAGGATGGCCATAAACTGGGAAGCCCCAGTAAACCCACAAATGCCACAAGAAATATGCAGTGAGGAGGTGAACGACCAACTAGGAGCAGACCAGCTTAGGTCACTATTGCGGATACTCAACACCCATGTAGCTGTATTCGAGCATACCGGCAGATTAAATCAGACCACTGCCATCCAACATGAAATCTGGGTAGTAGATTCTCACCCCATATACTGCCGACCAGGCAACCCATCCACCTACTGCAGGCAGATAATATTAGACCAGGTAGTCGAGATGAAAGAACAAGGAATAGTGGAGCCGACTGACTCACCATATAATGCCAGTGTGGTGCTTGTACCAAAGAAAGATGGGGAACTCCGCTTTTGTTTCAACTACCAGGCCTTAAACAATGTCACATATACGATAGCACCCCAACTATAAAGTTGGCTAATATGCCCTGTGACCCAGGATATGTGCACATATTCTACACAATAGACATGCACAGTGGGTACTGGCAAATGCCGGTACACCCAAGGTCCAGGAAATATACGGCGTTTACTACCCCAGAAGGCGAAGCACTGCAGTTTCGCGTAATGCCCTTCGGGTTGAAGAACGCACCCGCTACTTTCCAACGATTGATGTCAGCAGTAGTTTTGACAGGCTATGGTGGAAAGTTTTGCCTGGCATACCTGGATGATGTGATTGTATATTACAGCACATGGGAGGAGCACCAGGTACACTTGCAAAAAGTCCTGGAACGATTCGAACTCCATGAACTAACTTGCCGACTGGAGAAGTGACACTTCGGGAAGACCCGGGTAGAATACTTAGGGCACATAATTACCCCAGACGGGAATTATCCAAAGCCAGAGAAGGTGAGAGAGATTGAGGAGGCTAGAGTACCAACCAACCGGAGACAATTGAAGCATTTTCTGGAATTATGTAATTGGCTCCGAGATTTTATAGTAGATGTCGCCCCCATTATGGCCCCCTTCAACGAACCCCTACTCAAAATAACTCGCTGGAAGTGGACCGACCGACACGAAGAAGCATTTAGAAAATTAAAGGCATGCTATTGCGACATAACCGTGCTCTACTGGCCTCTGCTAGAATTGCCCCTAATCTTGCAGACCAACACAAGCAGAACTAGAATGGGTCCTGTCCTATACCAGGAGCAGTCACAGAACCAGCGATGGATTATAGTGTACGCTAGTACTATGCTAAATGAGACCGAACACCGCTTTTATATTAATGACCAGGAGTGCCTGGCGGTTATTTGAGCAGTCCGCAAATACCACTATTACCTCGAGGACCAACCGTTCATTCTCAGAACCGATAATAAGGCCCTTTCACTGCTAAAATCCAAGAGTAACGAAAAGGCAAAATTGGGTAGGTGGGCCTTATTTCTAATGGAATTTTCATTCCATATCGACCATTGCCGGGGCTCAACCAACGAATTGCTCGATACCTTATCCTGCCAACTACAGATGCCCAACAAGGAGAGAGGAACCGACCACTGGGAGCGAATACTGGCTCCCCTCTTCACCAAAACTCCCACGGATGGATAACATGGAGCTACGGTTAATTAAGTTCCGCGAAAGAAAGGATCTGTTACGAGACAAACAACAGGCCGACCCCGAATTACCGGAGTTAATGAGGATATATCCAGACCAGTACGAGGGAAGGGATGGCATAATGTGGGCGAGAATGAACCCGCAAACAAATCAGTGGAAAATCTGGGTCCCCCACGAGCTATGAACCAGTATCTGCGAGCACCACCATGATCACCCCCATGCAGGACATCCGGGTTTTCACGAGACCTTGAGGGCCCTTACCAACAGGTACACATCGCAAGGAATCAGCCAGGATGTTAGAGAATACGTCGCCCGATGTCAGACTTGTTGTGAAAACAAAGCCTACCCAATACCGAAGACGCGATACACACCCCGTCGGCTGAAAATGTCATAGACCCACATGGCCACCGATATCATGGGCCCCCACCCACTCACACACCGAGGAAAGGGATACCTCCTAGTCGTGACAGACCAGTTTTCCAGGTGTACAGAAGCGTTCCCGTTACCTAATCAGGAGGCAACCACGATTATCCGTCTTCCCACGATGGGGATATCCAAAATGTGTGTTGACAGATAATGGATACCAGTTTTCAGGCGTAAAGTGGACGAAAGCCTGCGTGGTGAGGGGGGGGGGGCGGAAATCTGGACGACTCCAGCCTACCACCCACAGACCAACCCTACCGAACGCCGGAACCAGGAGTTGAAAAAGAGCATGTGCACAAGAATGGGCGCCAATCCTACGCAATGGGATGTAAAGCTTCCTGAAATCCTGTAATCCTGTATACATTTCGACACCAGCACAATGACGCTATTGGAACTTCTCCCAACCATCTGATACTGGAATAAAACCTCCGACGACCCGGGGAGTGGCAGTAGGAAACCGAACCTACAGAACTTCCCGCCCCCGAATAAATAAGAAGAGTGGCGATCCGGAGAACAGGGGTAGTTCAGAGAAACCAACAACTGTATATCCAGGGTAAGTACCCAGAACAAGCGACCGTCGGACGCCACTTGCCCGATGGTAGTCACATATTACTACACAACCATCCTTTGAGCCCAGCCAGTGACAAATTCTGTACGGGATTTGTGCCTAAATGGGAAGGGTCATATGTAGTGTATTGGGTGGAGGACGAGAGGGGCAAAATGCGGAAGGTGGCAAGGAACCAGATACGCCCTATACCCGAACCCCACACCTATAGGCCCAAATAAAATACAAGGGCGGTCCAGAACAGGTCCCTGCCTGACCGAGGGTTCGATGTAGAAGATAAATACCCGGAAGCCAAACCAGAGAGGGGACAGCCCGACGAATTACACCCCCTTGCACCACCCGACGAAGGAGAAGTAGGGAGTCTGCCCCCGCGGTGGGGACTAAGAAAGCAGCAACAAGACAACTTAGGAAAGCACCTATGTTCGTCAGCTATGCGTAATGAGACCCCAGGGTATTCCAGTAGTACCCCTGGGATCCCAGCACTGTCACCAAAGGACGACCCAGAGGAAACCCGCAGTAGGCTACTAGACCACCGGATGGTGGGCAATAACATGGAGATAGAGGGCAAAAGCGATAAAGCCACACAGCCCCTAGCGCTGTTACCCCAATGCGCTATCCCAGTCAGAGTCCCAAGGACACCCGAGCAACCACGCCAGCCGATAACGGTACCCGGAGCGCCAGTGAGACCGCTTACTGGGCCGAAAGTATGCATGAACGAGAAGGAGTGAGCGTTAAAGCAAGGGCGAGCAAATAAGAAGCAGCGAGCGAAAGAAGATGGGCGGGTGAAAGAGGATGGGCGGGCGACAGAGGACAGGCGAGCGGGAGAGAAGCAGCGAGCGAAAGAGCACAGGCGAGCAGGAGAGAGGGTGAGAATTGACGAGGAAAGGGGGAGCGAGGAAGCGAATGGATGCAGGAAGTGAATGAGGAAGAGAAAAAAAGGTGAAAGCGAAGAAAAAAGGGAAAGTGAGAGAAGATGGAGCAGGGGAGAGAGAGAGTAGGGAATTAAACAAGCAGTGCGTATGAGACAACACCAAGTCACCCCTTACGATTTAGCACCGACAGAGAACCGAACCCAACGAATATAGAGAAAGCGAGGAAGTACCAGGGGAAAGCAGCCGACCCGATGACGAGTGCCCGTCGCAGTCTGGAGATGGCCCCAGGACACCAGAACGAGTGGATGGCGATGCAGCCTTCCCCCCGCATGCTGTCATGGTCCCAGTGTGGGACGAGGTACCCTCTAATCGGACGTGGAACGAGGCCAGGAGAATCCAGCCTTGGTGCACCTGCCGAAACCGAGAGGGACCCGACTTCTACCGAGAGTGACGCGGGTACAGACCACGCGAGTTCCATGAGCCGAGCCTACCAACCAGATGACAGACTCTGTGTGGCATGAGGTAAGTTTGTTTACCTCATGTCCCCCGTTGAGAGTACCAGGGCAGGGTGCCCGACCGGACGCCGAAATATTAGTGCGAATAGTAAAAAAGGGCCGGACGTCCCAGAGCCTCGAACGGCCAGATGCCGGTACCTGCATTACTAAGTGTTAAGTTACGAATATAGGCAATCAGCCGAATTGTAGCATTAATTTGTACCAGTGTGTACTATGTGTAAATTTTGAGATATAGGTTTTTTTTGGCCAGTGTGATTGTTTGTTTACTTCCGCTCACCGCAAGACTGCTCGTACAAGCGGCAGAGAGTGCAGGAAATTAGTTTGAACTCAGTAACTGGGTTTCCAGTCTAATAAGATAAGAGTGTTTCTCCTCTTTGAACGGCCTGCATACCGCCATAACAGTAAACCATGTCACTGCATGTAACTGCTGATAAGCAGCTTGCTCGATTTTCGGAAGTCTGCCACGCTAACTTGTTTGCCACTGTTCAAGAAAGTCCCTGATTTACCAGGGTGGGTGGCAGAAGCAGAGGAGATATAAGTTAACATTACTGTGATATGGATGGATCACTTATGGCATGTAGTGATACAAGGGTTATACTATGTATGTAAACATGTAAGTATGTCCGAGACGATTTTTGTACCCTGTTAAGTGAATTAAGTTTTTTTTAACCACCCAGTAGACTTAGAAGATTTGACTTCTATTCCACAGTGTTTGTACGGACTGCGATGATGTTTGTGTATAAATGTACCTTGTAATAACCATGCCTTCAGCATTATGTTTGTTACTGCAGAGCCCAGGGTAAAGACCCCATTAAAAGCCGGGCCAGCGGGCCTGTGTAACTGGCGGAAGTGCGTGTCCTTGAGTAGCGACCGGCTGACCAACTGGAGGATGTGGTGAGAGGGAAGAAGAGAGAGAGGGAAAGAGATAAACACAAGCTGTCCACATGATACGCCGCACTAGCGAGCGAATGCCGCACACAAGGAAAACCTGCAGAAGAGAGGCAAGACAGAGGCGCAACTGCAAGCCTAAGCCTTGGCGCGGGTATGTCAGCATCGCACCGGTTGGGTGAAGGGGTGGGAGGGGGAGTTGACACGTGCTACATACTGCTTAGGCATTAGCGCCGCTCTCATACTCCCGCCATATTAAAGCAGCATCCACAAACTAGGGCTCCAGGATAGGTGTTTACCACGAGGCTGACGGCCCGGAAACAGACAGGCAACGGAGACACATGGAAAGGCGGGCGGCGGCTAGAATATCGCAGACGCACTCTGAATGAGACACGTGGGAAGGCGGGTGGCGCCTGGAAGCGCCACAGAGATGCCTAGAGTCAATATATGTGAGAATAAAGGCTAACAGTGACGAGCAGAGTTGCCATGGGCCCCCCTCTCCGAGTAAGATGCGTGAGAAAATGTCCACATGGAGAGAAAAATGCAGAGGTAATGCAGAGATAAGCTAGCAGATCGCCGACGAGAGGATCTCCAGGATTGAGAAAGTGTGAGAAGTGCTGATGGGGCCTGGCGGTGATGCCGAGACACCCCAAGTTAGATGCGAGGGAGGGGCTGACGGTGTTTGGCAGTATCGCCACGCCCCCCTTTCTTCCCTCCCCCCTTCAACGAGTAAGATGCGTTGGAAATGCTGACGGGGTTTGGCATTGACGCAGAGGTGCCCCGGGCGAGTCACAAAGGGGTGAAGAGGGAGGGGATGAGGGATGTCGCCGAGGAGAGGTTAAGAGTTAAGATGCAGGGAAAGAAGAGTGAGTCACGTAGGAGTCAGCGGTGGAGAGCCGTCATGGAGGCCGAACGGTCACCCCCGAAGGAAGATGCCAGCTGTATACACCACGCCAATGAGACCGAGCCGAGGGCCCGTGAAGGCCTGCCCAGCTGACCAGACCTCAACCTACCGCCAGAACAACCTCAACAGGAAACACAGCTAAGTAACAGCGTTCGCCGCTCAAGGAGCCTTAGAGTCCCCAAATTCGCCCTTAAGGCCCCCAACTTGCGGGGTACCATCTTGGAGTTAAGTGTCTATGTTTGTATTGTTATTGCCCATTATAGACTTTTAAAATGAAACACCAAGTTATTGTATACCCCTATTCAACATTCAAGTCACCCATAGTCTGCGCCAGAGAATGGTAACTCGTACCCTACGAACCATCCTTTATACCGCAGGTGGCGAGTAGCGTCAACATTTAAAATATACGTTAATATTTTGCCGCGACTGTGTTCAACCCTGTTACATCTGTGAGGGAAAGAACTGTAGTATTTAACCTCTTGCTATTTATGTGTTTTGGGGTTATTTCGTTAAAAAGACTTCCTTAGTTGGAATAAATATTAAAACGAAGGAGCAACCATTCCTACGAAAAAGACAGTAAATTCAAAAAAGCAACTCATGTCGCTTATTTTTTTGTACGTAGCAGCGACAAACTTAAAAGATAGTCGTTTACTTGCACACAAATAGATCTACCGTAACTTATATTCCACTCATATTTCTTTGCACAGGTACTTTGTTTTTACTAGGTATATTTAATTACTTAAAACTTTCTGGCTGAGCTTAGTAATTTGTTGGGATTGTGGAAAACATTCCAATCACAATCACATAAGCACGTTACACAATTGTGTTTCAAACACCTAGGGCGAAGTTATGTTGTGATAAACAGACGTGACTTTAAAATAAGTAGCTTCGTCATAAAAAGAATTCAAGATTAAAACTTATAAATTTCACACATCCAAGATTTGCAATCACACACACACCGGACCAGCATAACAATCAAGAAGTAGTCACACCCTGTCACACGCAGTGGTTACGACACACTTTGCAGTATATTTATTACTACCATAGAAACATATTTGTCATAACATCGTTACTTGCCTAGTTATGTTCAAAAAACACTATGTGTATAAACTTGATGTGGTAATTTGAAGTATTTTTCGGATCAAGAAAAATGAATGTTTCGTTTAGCAAGCGCAATATGCCATGTCATCACGTCATGTCGCCAGCTAGTCGCCACTCACCACTTCTATTAAATTCGGATTTGTAACCCTCCCGCCATCACATCTAAATATATTATACGTATTTAAAAATCAAAATCTCTTTCCAGTTGTAAATTACGAATTCAAGAATCATTATTTTTGCTGTAATAAGTTTGAAATATGCTAAAATTGAAAACATGTACAATTTTTCTGCTTCTACGAGCGTTGCGAAATTTCCCGAGAGAGAGAGAGAGAGTGAGAGAGAGAGAGCGAGAGCGAGAGAGAGAGTGACAAGCTCCGCTCCACCGAAAGTTTCTTCCTCGGTCGAAAAGAAAACTCCACGTAACTGGGGCCTACGCGCCGTATTTCGGGCTAATGTTTTTAACTGTAGCAATAAAATATGTTTCCATTAGGGCTACCTAAAATTTAAATGTTTCAATAGATAACGTTTAATTTTTAAATAGCATACAAAAAAAATGGTTAAAACAATATTTTAACTGTAAACTATTTCTTACTAACCGTTGTTAAAACACCGTTGCTTTCACTGTTTTTAATTCGTATTGGATACGAAATAAATATTACAAGTTATAGAAGATACTAACTAAAAGTTTCATTTATTCAAAAAATATATACTTTTAAAGTTAATAAGCGTTATATATTTGTGGTGTACAAGTTATTTAAAGAAAAACAGGTTAACATTTTACTCCTAGGGTGATTTTTCAAAGGTTTGTTTCAAAACATCCGAAGAAACCGTGAATGGACTATATCTTCCACCAATTTGTGTTTACTTAAACAAACTACATTACACCTGGAAATATAGCACGTGAAAATATATGAAACATATTAATGAAAACAAGTCCAAGGTTGTATTTTGAAGTCATATGAAAACAATGTGTTGACATGAACTACGTCAAATACAAACATATTTACAACTAAACGTGAACTGAAACACGCCGCAGCAGTTGACTGTAATGTAAAGTGCGTCTACTCCCTAACAGAGAGAAAGAGATCGAGAAAAAATTAGTGGTTGGTATCAGCAGAAAGAGAAATTTTAAATATTTGATACCTCATTCATTGCTTCTTAGCTGCCACGCCTCCAGCAATGTTTAGTCAGGGTGTAGGAAACCACCACCGAAAAGAAAGATGGAATAAGGGAACTATTAAAACAGAAATAAAAAAATGGTAGCGTACATGCACGTGGCCTTCAAGCCAGCATGTCTCTACAACGTGTACACAGTTTGTTAACAATGTTTGAGAGATGATGCCATATGAAAATTCAGGTACAATTGTTATGTACGATTTGTGGTCTAAAGCGATATTTAAAAATGTTATTTGACCTCAAAAATAGGAAAATGACAGGCAGTTAGTTAAAAAATAATGGAAACTATTAAATATGAAAGAAAACAAATAAACAAATTCCCACAATTTGTTACCAAACGAATATCATATCAACCTCTGAATAAGTAATATGCAAATAACCTCCCTAGTCAGAAACAAAATAGGTGTCACTTTTTTCCCAGCGCAGTAAATGTTGTAGTCCTGAGAAAGTGGTAAAATTACGAGACGGATTATTAATTACCATACCAAAATAAATAATAATGCTTGCCTTCTATCACTCTAACTCAATAGGCTTCATAAATTAGGTGTAATGTCCAATACCCAGAAGTTAGGTAAATTGAGTGGCACAAAAGCAATTTTTGTTCATTTGGACATTGTGAATAATAATCCGTCCTGTAATTTTAACGAGTACTCTGGGCAAAGACATTTAATTTCATTTGAGTGTAGCAGCCCTTATTTTGTTTCTGACTATGGATGTTTACATTTTACCTTTCAGGCGTTGGTGATCTTCGTTGCTGATACCTTGTACGAATTTGTTTCCTTTTATCTCCATGTATCCTTCCCATTTTTCAGAGTGAATAATACCTTTAAAAACCGCATTACACAATACGTAAAAACATTTTTTCTACCTGATTTTCCATAAAGGAATCATCTACCAACCATTGCCTCAAACTGCCGTACACATTAAGCACAGTGAAGGGGACACACCCGGCCACCTCCTGTCCCCTGAATAATCCGAAAATTCTGTGCGTTATGTTAGCCTTCGCTCCTCAAGGAGCTTGCGCCCTCTAGTCGAAGGGAAGAGTGAGATATGCCGCAGGTTATCGGCTCAGTATGGGTGCGCAAGTACCAATCTCATAATTCCAGTGCAAATACAATTTTCTCGTTTTCACCAATAAGGCGATATGTACAAGGGGGGGAGACTGACCCAGCTAGCAGTTCGGACGGCCCCCACCCTCCAGAATATCGCAGCTATGTTAGGGAGAAGTTGCAAAACCAGTGCAAATACTGGTGCATAAATTATGCGTAGTAGGCGATTTGGCATAATTGAAGATGTGAACGAAAAGTTCATCCCTCTGGTTACTGCAGCACTAGCAGCAGATGTGGTTACACACAAACCACGTCTCTGCCGCATGGCGACCGTGCATTTAAGGCGAGCTCCTTACTTAAAAAGCAGGGAGTTTAATGCCAGGCGGTCACATGCCTAACAATCGTTTCCGAATAGATATTCATAGCCTCAGCTTTTGATTAGGGAAGATAGAGTAAGCGACATTTTGGTCGAGAACTTTCTTACATTCTGTGGCACAGTGCCTCTAAATAATCATGTCCCAAAAGATAAAGTAGTACGATTACTAACATAGCCAGGATTATCATATTAGCATTGACCAATGACTGTCCATGATGTTACATCAGCTCCCGCCGTGTCACAGTTTCAAAGTTTATGTCTGTGCCAAAGGAACTGTTATCACCAATGCAGTGCCCTCAGCAAATAAACACAGATTGTTTCCCTCGGCAGTGAGTCTACTGCTTGAAGTCAAAGTTTTGGCAGTGAGTCTACTGCTCGAAGTCAAAGTTGAACCTCTGCTCATGATACTTAAACGGCTCCTTATGTACTATGAAAACTAATTCTGTAGAAAAAACAATCAACCCCGTTTTTCCACACCAGCCTCGAGGTTAACCACAGGTATCCACTACGAACTGGGGGCCCCGGCCTATCGGAATCAAAATCAGTATCTCGCTTAAAATAATGGCATTAATAAGGAGGAAACCTTGCACTAGCTGAGCGATACAGCACCTTGCATTCCCCACAAGACCCCCAGCCCCAAAACCCTACACTAGTGTTATGGTACTTCTAAAAAAAAGTCACATTATGACTCATCAAGCATCACTCCCTTAGTACAGCAGACTGTCAGATTAACACATGGGTGTTCTGGGCCTTGGTTTATGCAGTCTTTGAGTCACGACTCATTATTCTGTAGGAATTCTAAGGGTCTTTATTCTAGTTGGTTAGAAACTGAAGTCACAACATTCCCACTGTCATATATTTCATATCGTGGATTTTTTAAGCAGTTTTTTTTATGAAAAGTTTATAAATTAGAATTGGGTGACATTTCTGTGTGGTGGGGTTTGGTCTCACGACACCTGTTAAAATTACAGTGGTTAATTACCTCTTTCTGGCCTGGTTGTACTAAGTAATAATGCAACTGGTGGGATTTTCTTCTGAGTCTCAGTTTCTGCCCGTTCCTGTAAACAAAGTTACCAACATATCTATCACAAAAATGGGCTTCACTGATATAAGTATAAGGCGTGTACAATAGGAAAATGGGTATAAGGGAATAGGTATTTTATGCTATAAAACATTTTGTTGGACATTCATAATCGCCTGTGCTAAACAAGTGTTTAACAAAGCAATACCTGGAGTTTGTGGACGAAATGTCAGCAAGTGATACATAATATGTAGAAGTTCAGCTGTCAACCTTCTTTTGTTGAGCAATAAAAGTCCCTCTGCTCAGTTGTGAATAAATAAAAGAGATAATAAAATATTACTAAATGAGTATGTACACTGAAGAGCCAAAAAAAACTGATAAAGGCGTGCGTACGCAAATAACAGAGGTATGGAACCAATCAGAGTAACGCGATGCGGTCGGCAGCTAGATCGGTTACTGCTGTTACAATGGGGAGATGTTATCAAGATTTAAGTGAGTTTGAACGTGGTGTTATAGTCGGCGCACGAGAGATGGGACATAGCATCTCCGAGGTAGCGATAACGTTTGAATGTTCGCGTACGACAATTTAACGAGTGTACCGTGAACATCGGGAATCCGGTGAAACATCACATCTTCGACATCGCTGCGGCCGGAAAAAGATCGTGAAAGAACGGGACAAACGACGACTGACGAGAATCATTAAACGTGACAGACGTGCAACCGTTTCTCAAATTGGCACAGATTGGATTTGTGGACTGCCCTGCAAGATTAATGGTGTGAATTGCCTCCTGCATTACTTCAGACATTAGTCGAGTCCATGCTACGTCGTTTTGCGGCACTTCTGCGTGGTCGGAGGGAAGGGGGAGGGGATACACGATATTAGGCAGGTGTACCAGTTTTTTTGGTTCTTCAGTGTGTTAGGAAATTAGAACTGTAGGGAAGAATTTGCCAATTTTTTTTTTTATTCAAATCTTGCAACTCCCACATGAAATATTGTGACTGAGGTGCCGTAAGACCGATAATTTACAAACTTTGTAAAGGTTACATATGATATGGATAAAAATTATGTTTAATTTCGATGAACACATTAATTTGTTTATATCAAATGTTCACTTTTATTGAAACACACACACACTCAATTTCAGCAAAGTTGATTTATAATTAGTACAGTTTAACTACATTCTCGTCTGTGATAACTAACGATAGTATCGGCTGACAGGAAAAGCCATTGTTATTAATATCACCACAGTATCTCAGTCAGCCCCGAATATTTAGCGAGTTTCAACTACAAAATGTAGCTTTGATGTCTAAGAACTATTGCTTAAAATTGACTCGCTATAATAATTGGGCACATCCATTGTTTTCAGAAACAAGTGTATAAATTATGACATTGAATGGAAGACCCAAGGGAGTTGGTGCCATAAAATTGTGCAACACAACACCGTTAATGAAATACTTTTAATTTCGAATTCCTCCTCAAATCAGGTTTGCTCAGCATTCCAGAAAGCACATTTACAAGACTTATAAAAGAGAGTACAAAAAACACTTTTATCAAAACATTTACAAATTTTTAACATTTTATACTTAGAATATTGTCCTACAGTTACATCACTTGGTGCTAGGTGAAGGTATGGGCTATTGTTAGAGACTCTTACTTCCAGCTCTTTATGATTACTCATCAGCCAAAACCTCTTTTTAATGCTCAGGAAGCCTCAAGGGCCATGCGATTAGCATGTCATTTTCCAGTTACAACAATCTGGGTTTCTCCAGTCGAATCAGATCCAAATTTTTACACGTGGGAAACCTGGTGGATTATGCTAATGGCAAGTGGAATTCTCAATTTATTTCTCATTCTCCCATCAGAGTATTGTTTTTCTCCTCCAACATCGGGTATTGTTTCATATTACGCATTCAGGGGCGGCAGTCACCTACGACTCTCAAGTAGTACCTGAGAAATATTAGGTTTAAGTACAGAGATCAGGGCGAGTAGCTGATGGCACTCCAAAAGTTCCTGGTGCCTACGGTCACGTTCGCAAACTAGATCACATAAACATTTCGGTATTCTGAGGTAGCCATATCATTTCCTCTTAAATTTATTCCCAGCTTCATTTTGAAACTCAACATTTCCCGAGTGTCCCTCTCTTCGAACCTATAAAGTTTTCAGAAAATTTGTATCTTTACCCTTTTCATGCATATATGACCGCCATCTTGGTCTTCTTAAAAAGCCATTTCCAAAAAAACTGGTGAAGTTCCTCAAAATACGGGAAATTTTCCAGCCAAATGAGGATATAATTCCATGTGTTTATAAATAAAAGTAATGTATTTTAATTTTTTTAAGTTTAGTAAAAACTTAACATGGTCACAAAAAGAAGCGCACTTACGAAATTGTGATGTCAAGAGGATGAAATCATAGCATAACAGATATAAAAATGTTTATTTTAAAAATGTTACATGCATTTAGAATTAATTTGTATGTATGCTATTTACATTATTGGAGGAGCCCTTATAATAAAATAATTATGCTCCCTAGAGGAATCTAAAATGTATCTCGTGTCAATTTACTTGAATATGTTTAAGTATTTGAAATTAATTTTGAATCTTTGTATCCATTGTGTGAATCTTTGTATCTATTCGCCAATACATTTAAACCCTCGTCTTGGTGAGCAGAATTTGAATAACAACAAACATCAGTATCCACATTAGAATTTTTAGTCATTATGTTTTCTATAAGAATAAGTGCGACACGAGAAAATTTTTAAGTAAGAATGGAAAGTAATGTATCATCAGAATCATCTCATCAAAAATAATTTGCATATGTGGCGATTTGAAAATGGCACCGAGTATTTTCTGTATCATGGACTTTACTTGATCATAGCAGAAACATCAAACTATCCGTGTTAATTTGCCCAACTTGATTAGAGTGGGCTTCTAAACGAGAGAAGGGGATATAAGGTCAACATTTACTCATGGTTAAAGAAACGGTAATTTGTCAAATTCTATCAATGGCAGGCTAGACTCTAAGCGTTTACACTCTGGGTCTCCTTTTATGATTGGACCACAAACGTCTCAGACTGCAATGGGCACGCGAACGCCATCGCTGGCGTGCCGAGTGGCAAAATACAGTGTTTTCGGACGCGTCCTGCTTCAACCTGTCGTATAGTGATGGCCGCATGCGTGTTAGACGCCACCATGGTGACCGCAATCAGGCAGCCTGCATTGTGGAGCGGCATAGCGGACAAACATCAAGTGTGGTGGTTTGGGGCGCCATTGGATACAACATGCGATATTGACTCCTACGTATTGTAGGCAATCTGAACAACAACTGCTACATCAGGGAGGTTTTAGAGTCCGACAGGCGTTTCCACATGCCATATTTCAGCATGATAATGCCCGTCCACATGTGGCGAGGAATGTGCAGGCCTTATTCAATGAACGACGGGTATCATTGTTTTCCTTGCTTACAAGTTCACCTGACATGTCGCCCATAGAACATGTCTGGGATATGGTTGGTCGGCGACTTGTTCGTCACGGACCTCCAGCAACCACTGGTGATGTTTTGTGGACTCGCATACAAACCTCGTGGAGGAAGATTCCATAGGAACATATCCAAGTCCTCTTTGATTACATGCCAGTACGTTTAGGGGCTCTGATTGCAGCATGTGGGGTCTTCACATTATACTGAATTCTCAAGGGCAGAGATAATCTACAGTTCTGTAATCCTAGTGAATTGTTTATTGTCATGTACATAGTCTGTGGTATAAAGCTCATTTCAGTCACATGTATTCTTATAGGTGTTGCATTTTTCACAAACCTTAGTGTGTGTATGTATATATATGACACTGACGTACAGCCTATCATTGAAGTACTTGCTATGTAATACACCTCTTTGCCCAATTGAATAATAGTGGATTTCAATTGTTTCAAAACTAAGTATGAATGTAGAAAGTAGTGAGATGTTCCTTACCTGCCAGGTTTTCATAAATGCCACGGACATCATTCTTAGCCGGTCTGTAAACTGCTGTGATCTTAAATACTCTCTGGTTCGCTTCGCATTTCGGAGTTTATCTGAAAAATGGTAAATGTTTCATTGCCTTTAAGAACCAAGTTACATTTTTAAAGGAAACTTCCACAGTAGCAACATACGTAGGGCCAACATTGGAAATTGTTTGGAAAGGTTGGAAATATGTTGTGTAGAAATCCAACATAAAATTGACATTGGGCGAACGTTGGAAATTTGTTGGCAAATGTTGTGTTGGAGTCCAACATAAAATTGACTTTGGACCAACGTTGTTTGCCAACGAAAATCAAACTTAATATATTTAATAACAATTGTGTTAAAACATACAATAAAATACATATACATAAAATAATTTATAAATACTGTTAAAATAGAGAGTATGGTGATTTTCAATTCGTTGGTGGAACGTTCGATAAGCGCGTGAAAGACTGTTTTCAAAACGTGTGAAATGCCATTGGTGTTTTGTAAATATGTGTGCTTTGGGCCAACATTGTTTTCCAACCAAAACCAAACTTAATCTCCCCAGTATCAACCTACGTTGACCCAACATTGACACATAAAGCTTGGCTATATGTTGGAATGGAACACACACATTGAAATAATTTTGGCTCAACGGAAAATGTCAACAAAAGTTTTCTACCCCAAAAATGATACAAGATTAATTAACACGCTCAAGAAAACGATATAACTAAAGCAGAAAATGTCATAACCTTTTGCAATTGTAAATTTAAATGGTTGGTTTGTGGTTGGTAACAATTTGGTAAACATGCTGTTTGTAAGAGGTGTGTATTTTTCTGTTGGGCCAACGTTGGGCAACCAACTTTTTATGTAAAACTACAGAACAACCTTTTTGAATGAAAATAGTGCCACTTTCTTGCATTTTATGTAATACGAAGGTACTTCTACACCTGAGATATTTCTTTTTAAAATATTATCAGTTGGTTATATGTCTTGTCAATGTTGGGAACACAACAGTTGGTAATTGGTACTAATTGTTAACTTGCATAACATTGTGTAACCAACTTCATGCCAAAAATGGTAATTACCATATTTCTGAAAAAATAAAATCACAATTCTGTATTTTTCTTTAAAAGCTATGTTTTTAACACCCAACCCATGTTTTATTTTTAAATTTACATCGTTGGTGATGTGTTGATTACGTGTTGTTGGCATTTAGTATTTAAATATATGTTGGGCTGACATTGTGTAATCAACATAATGCCAACAAATGTAATTGCCATATTTCGAATGAAATAACACTATAATGTTGTGTGATTGTTTAACAGCAACATCTTTTGCACACAAACAATGTCTTATTTAAAATTGACTTTGTTGGTGATATGTCGGTTACTTGTCGGAAAACTTACTCTTGTCGTTTGGTATGTAAATTTCTGTTGTGAAAATGTGTAACCAACATTATGCCAACAAAGGAAATTGCCATATATCTGATTAAATAACACTTAATTTTGGTATAATTGTTTAAAAACTATGTTTTTAATACACAAACCATGTCTTATTTAATATTGGCTTCATTATTAATGTCTTGTTTACTTGTCGGAAAACATAGCATTGGCATTTTATATGTACTCTATTACTTTGCTGGGCCAACATTGTACAACCAGCATAAATTCACTAATAAAAACAATCGTTTTAAGTTGGAAAACGTATTAATTTTCACAGCATACAAATAATTACCAAACGTAATTTTTCATTAAACTCTGTTTTGTTCCTCATGTGTTGAGACAATGTTGTGAACATAACAGTTGGATATTGGTTATTTTTGTTACGTTGGGACAACAATGCATTGCAGACATTACGCCATTATAGGATATTATTAATTTTTTCTAAATAAAACATATGACATTCATTTTATTTGCTCATTGGGTCAAGTTTTTTTTAGCATGTAGGTGCTTTAAAAATAAACTGTCTCATTGGTTGTCTATAAGTCATTAGTTGGAAAATGTATTCTTGTAACTGGTAGGTTTTAAGTTCAGTTTCAGAAGTAAAATCTGACTGAAATACATAAAAAATATTACACAGTATATTGAACTGCAATAAAATAATACGTAACTATTTCTTCATCAACGACAAGAAGTTGCAGAACAGATTGGGCTTATAATCCAAAGGACGTGAGTTCGAATCTGATCTCCACCAATGGGATTTTCAGGTCGTAATATTAAGTGAGAAGTGATAAAAAGTAATAGGATTAACGTATTTTAAATTTTTTGTTAACGGGTAAAATTTATTTAAAACACCGGTAACCAATGTGGCAGAACGTTGTTTATCATCCCGAAACATTATTAACTGTGGGTAAATGGGTGTGTGAATACCTATCTGAAAGAAAAAAGACACTATTAAAAGTTTGCACACAACCATAAAATTATGTTGGGCCAAAGTTATATTTCAGTTGGCAACCAACATAAAAGTCATGTTGGGCCAACGTAATCCCGAGGCACATTTCGGCGTTGGGCCAACGTAATATGCCAACGTTAGCCCAACCAAATTTTGCTACTGGGGTACTTGTACGTGATATGTTACTATACACGTAATTTAGTGATAAGTCTACTACGCGATCTTCAAGTATATTTCTCGGGTTGTCTTACGTACGTTCAAATGAAACCCAGACGTGATAAAATATGACCAAAAAAGAAAATGTGAGGACGAACGGAAGAAGATGAGGTAAAACGTAATTATCATGGAATCATATATTCAAGTGATTAAGCAGATTTTTCGCGACGCAAGAAAATGCAAGATTCGTGCAAGATGGCACTCCAATACTCAATATCACGCGATAATATCTCGTCCAAGGCAGTTCCTGTGCGTAATCAGGAGAGAGGAGTGGAGAGTGGAGTGGAGAGATTTGGGCGGCTCTTAACATCGAGGTTTTCAGAGCCGATGATGGTGATTGAGGAGAGTATGGAGCAGCGCTACAATGAAGGGGCAGGGGAAAGGGAGATCCCCGAGAAAACCTGCCGACCAACGGCATCGTCCGGCACGATTCCCACATGCGAAAATCTGGGGTGTCCCGGCCGGGAATTTAACCTGGATCGCCTGGTGGAGGCGAGCAGGCTAACCGCTCAGCCACTGTGGCCCGAAATCAGGAGAGAGAACAGGTCTTATTTTCAGGAGAGTTTTGCACGAAGCAAGTAATTCTATTGGTCGTTCTCTTCAAGTCATGTGAACACCAGTGAGCTAGGAGAGGAGCAGAGAATATAACAGAAGAAAGAGGAATCAGGCGATAAATATTAATTGTGAAGAACTATTGAAAATGTTCTTTTGGGAGTGGAGTGGAGGGCAAGCAAGGTTGTGAGTTTGCTAGACGAGTAAAGAAATTAGTCATATAGTTCCAAAACCTACCTTCTCCACTTTTCCGGTTTTTCAATAATCAAGAAAAACGGATTCATATAGTTTACAACAAAATTTATTAAAGTAAGTATAATGATACAGAGAGATCTAATGCAATGTATTTTAAATGGGAGCTGTGTGGCTGTGGCTGTGGGATTGCCGAACGTACCCGAATGTGCTCGGCAGTTGTGACCACTAACCCTTCAAGCATATATGTATGTCTCTGGTAGCCATATTGGTTTTCTATGCATAGGGTATGTTAAACATAAATCTATATTTATTATCCGATTTTAAAAATTCTTAATTTTTTTTAACTATAAAATGTTATTTATTTATTATTTAATTTGTACCGAAATTATACATAGAGTATTGCAGAATCATGCAAAAGTCTCTCATTCAGGTACTTCATTTCCGGTCTCCTCTCTTGAAGTATAATTATCACACGATGTCAGAATATGTAAATTATTCATTGCCTCGGCTGTTTTGTAGGAATAATTATGCTACTCGGATTTTTTTCATGTTTGTATTTGTGACCAATCCAAGCCTGTTACACGAGTAGCAACCGCCTGCCCAAGTCATTTTATAAGCATGAAATGGATCAGCATCTACCAGCACTTTTATAGGCATACTTGCGTATAATTTAAATACCAGTGCTGCTAGGCCCTTAAGACTTGGAATGTACAAAGACAGCTCGGGTGATAAACAATCTTATCTCCCGTGCTCTTCTTGAACAACACTCCATCAGTCTTTCGCAATCTTTTCATAAATCTCACAATTTTTCCATCAAAATTTCTCAATTTTTCTATCACCCTTCTAATCTTTCCATCAATATTTCCATAAATCCTCAACAATCTTTCGCAGTATTTCCATCAATCTTGCAGTATTGCATCCAATCGCTCCACAAACAGCTCCACAATAAGCTCCACACGCTCTGCAGTCTTTCCATCAATCTCACAATCTTCCCATTAATCTTCAAATCTTTCCATCAATATTTCACAATATTTCCATTAATCTTACAATATTTCGTCCAATCTTTCCATGTGGTACATTTCTTCTCCGCACATTTTTTACCTATACAGGATTTTACGAGCTTTAAGATTTCATCAGTCTCATAAACGGGTACATTCGCAGTCTCGAATGTCGTTTTGTCTGTACCTTCACCGACAAGATTCGGTTTCGTATAGTCACACTGTAGCCAAATGTTGCATTTAATTGGACCTTGATCTCGCACTTCTTTGGCGAGCTGGTCAAATATATTTTTCTTGATGCACGCCCAAAAATTAGAAATATTTTTTGATGAACCAGCCTCGTTTGGAGCGATATATATATCTTTAGATTGCGCCGGAAAGCAGTTTCAGCCTCCACGAAAACATTTTCAGTGACATTTCTAGACCCTGCAACGATTCTTGAGCGTGATGGTCGCTGGCATTATGGCGGATCATCATCTTGAACCCTTGGTGCTGCGGTAAGTACACTCGTACGCTGTGGCAAAGGAAACTGTACACAGCGGATTTTGGCAGGTGAAGGTCCTACGGTAATGCACGGTTTTGCATGTCTTGCAAGCTATCGCGTCTAGCAAATGACACTCCGCAATCTATGCACCTATTGGCCACGCGATCTGCAATCTTCGCGCATTCATTCTTTTCATAACTTTGAGCATCGTTGTTTAACACGAAGGTTTTATTGCAGAAGTGACATCGGTAACGATGTAATGGCCCAGTATATGACACCGATGTAGTTGAAGATTCTGTCGAGGGTACTGCGAATAACATCGGCCACAACGACGTATGCAGCTCAGCTGGAGCCAGCGATGGTATGGCCAAAGAAAAAACCGAATTAATATTCATAGTAACGAGCATGTCCGATAATACTCTACACAATTTGATGGAATCGTCAAACACAAAATGAGGCTCACCGAACTGAATGCTAAGAATGTCAGGAGAGAAAAGACGATATATCACGAAGAACGACGAAGAACTGAGGCGATGCAATTTTTTCTGGTTTAATATAAAACTTAGGGTTACGTGTGAGCCCGTGGTAGGGATGAGTTTATTGCGTCTCAGGGCTAGGCCCCATACGCCTACAAAGGAAGGAAATCATGCAAGGAGACATGCATCGAGACGGCAAGGGATTGGGCTGCCATGGCCGCAATTGGAGCCATGACAACCTTCCTGAGTGTACTTATAGCTAAACTACTACAACTAAGAAGATAATGGGAAGAACCGGCATAGACACCGTAAAAACCTTTTCGGCAGTAAAGTATTAAAAATTGTTGCATGCATTAATATAAAATGCTACAGGAAACACATAGGTAGGGACCATACTCTTTATTAGTGGGTAGAGAAATACTAGTAGAGAGGGGCGGGCATCTTCTTTTTATATTTTTATAAATTGACGCCGACTTAATGAGAGTGATGCTTGCACATTACTCTGGTGAGGGTAGTGGTGCAAATGAGCCCCCCTCCTTCCAAATTACCACAGTATATCTTAAAAACTTAGAAAGGAAAGAGAATAAGCTGTCAGTTAGTGACAGCAGTGCAACACTAACCGCGTTTTACTAATTCTAAAAGAGAAGAAAATTACCTGTAAAGAAAAAGAGAATTCTTTAATACCCTAAATCATCTAAAATTAAATATAAATCCACGGGGACGTGTGTGTTGATTGCTGTGCTACCTCGTAGTAGTCAAACTTATGTAGCCATGGGCTGTGACAGAGTATTTTTCCACCTGTATCGCTACAAGTGCACGGAGCTTCGCTGGGTGTTAGATGTTATGCAGTGTTGCATCTCACAGCCATCTCTTCGGCCATGGGCCACTAAGAGCCTGCATTGCTGACAGGCCCCGTAGTGCTTCGCAGAATGTAATTCTCATTGGAGAGAAGTGTAACACAACAATGATTAATAATTATTATTATCTATTCTAAGTTCTGAATCGTCCTTAAGACCTCTCAGGTTATTCTGAAGCTGCATGTCAGTAAAGCACATGACAGCTTGCTAATTTAGGTACTTTAAAAGTAACATTTTTCTAAAAGCGGTGCAGGAGCTGTTATGATAGGCCTTGCAGTGTGTTATATGCTGGGTTAAGAGGGCCTATGCGCTAGAAGCGACTTGGGTCGCTTATAGTGCTGAGTATCATCACTATCATAGTCCCAATGGGCAGTTATAAGAGGATTAGTATGGTTCTCATTAGATTCATAGAAATGTTGGGTCTGTTTACCGAAAGACTTCTTGCTGCAGCATCTCTTGTTTTAGTTCTGCATGCAAGCATATAAGAGGAATATATCTGGGTCCATTTGTGGCGAATCGGAGGCATTTATTTTGCACCACCTGCCGTTAATTTATGTGTTTATGTGCACAGCACGCCCAAGCTGGTGCTGCATAAGTGATAATGGGGCGAATCACTGACTGCTATAATCGTATCCCATTTTTCTGCGACAAACCAAAACCACAAGATATAAGTGGGTAAAAAGCTGACATGCGACCATAAGTAAAATTTCTCTTAGATTCCACATCGTGCCGCCATTTAAGCCTTCTGTCCATAATTAGGCGGAGGTATTTCACCTCACATTTAAACGGAATATCCTCCCCAAAGAGAGTGAGATGTGGCTGATTGGAGGAAGGTTACGGTGAGTGAAGACAACTGCCTCGCATTTATCCACATTCATTTTAATTTGCCACAGGCGAAAATAATTTTCGAGCTCATTGAGCTGTGCCTGTGCGCGCTGAGTGGCAAATTCAGCCCTGCGTGATCGCCTATAGACGAATGTGTGATCAGCATAAACTCCTAAATTAAAATGCCAGTTAGGGTGGGGGAGGGTGGAATGTAGTGGGTGTAAATCCTACTAATATTATAAATGCAAAAATATGTGTGTGTGTGTGTATGTTTGTTACCACTCAGCTCCATGACGGCTGAACGGATTTTAATGAAATTTGGTACGAAGTACTTTAGGTCCTAGAATAGGACATACGATACTTTTTATCCCGGTAAATTGTACGGGTCCTGTAGAATAACAACAAAACCTGATTCTATGACGGCTGGGAACGTGACCGAAATATTTGTTTTCTCTGGTGTCAGAGTTTATCAGGCCACCCAAGGACCTCTCAAATGACTTAACGACTTCTATAAATCGATAACAACCGGGACCGAATATTTAACGTGCCCTCCGAAGCCCGGAAGCGCTCAGATGTTATGCCACTAAACGGTCACCCATACAAATGTGTGCCGCTGGGAACGTTGCTTAACTTTGGTGATCGATTAAGATCCCTCAGCCAAACGCAGAAAGTAGTACGTAGGTAGAATTATTTCTAAAGCTACAACTTGATGAAACTCACGTTGTGATTTTCATACATCGACGCTGGAAAGCGGAAATGTGGTAACTACGCGATAGTTGCACAGATACACTCCAAAAACAATATCCTACTTCTTGGCTATCGGGTAAAAAATATCTTAAATCGGTTCAAAGTAGGTTCGCTGGGCGCATGAACACAGTAATTCTGTTACTCCTGATGCCTAACTAAGCTATTCCTATTAGCTGTACGTGCGACACAGCCTCAAGCGGGATGTTTAGCATTTAAATCGCTGACAGCGAGTAAAACTGGGAAAGCATTAATCAATTAATTAAGATCTCTGCGTAAAAGAGTGCGGCCTGGCGGGCAGTAAACTTAATAAATTGCAACTTGTTGATTACCTAGTTTAACATTAATTCCTACTGCTTTAAGTGTTTCAAGTTCCAGCAGTTTAGCAGGAGTACACGCGATATAATTATGTATTAAAATGAAAACTCCGCCACCATAGTTATCTCTGTCTTGACGATAGCATTTATAACCTGGGATTGAACATCTATACAATGGGCGCAAATGTGTTTCATTTATAGCTATAATAGGAACCTGGTGCTGAGAAATAAAATATATCAGCTCTTGGTTTTTATTGCGAACACCATTTGCATTCCAATAAGAAATACTATCAACTTAACTAAACCTATGAGAGAGCAGACTGGTTTTCTGCCCCCCAGCAGCCATATATAGCATTGGGAAGCATCATGTGAGCGAATCCCACACTCTAAGAAATTATTCGCAAATTTACCATACCAGTGTATACGCTTAGTAACAAAGCGGGAATGGTATTTTTTCGCTATACTTTCATTGTAACGTTCCTACATTTGCTCAGGAAACAGTCAAATGCGTAGGGAAGTTGCCAACTTTGTATAGTAACGACGCTAAATATTCCTATATATGCAGCTTGATGTGGGGTATTATTTCCATATAGTGTATAACTTAAAAACTTCCATTGCAGTTTAAGAAGTTTACCAGAAATTTTTTTACAGAGCATGAGGGCGTGAAATTTGTCAGCAGTACCTCTAGCTGGGTCCGTCCAGATGACTAGAAGCTTAAATACAGCTTCTAAATTTGGTTCATACGCTTCTGTTCGTGTGTCCCCACCTCTCCGTTCATTCAACACCTAAAATGCCTAAAAATGTCCTTTGACATACAGGAATCTTACCAGTTTCTGCAGGTCTCAGTGTTGCCTTCTTAACATAGTATGTTACATACCTTTACGTAAACTGCTTTCTTTCGCTGCCCTTCTTCTTTTTGGCAATGATGCACTGCAGTACTTAAGAATAATTAGATCCTGCACAATTTTGTTTGGTTTATTGTAAAATAGAGCATTGAAATGGTTAATATCCCTGGTTGTCAACATACAGCACTTGTATGCATTTCATTTGTGGCCACATTCAGGCTGTTTTGGTGGACACTTGAAAGAGTACCTGATAAACAATATTGTAGGTACGTTATTTTCCTTTGCATGATCTAGCGAATACTTGTTTTATGTAATTATTATTATTTGTATAATATCTTTCTATTATTTATAAAACAAATATTGCCAAATAAACACATTTCGCTCACAAGTTTCCTGGAAGTTTACAGGCAACATTAGGACTTACCTTTCAGCTTTCTTTTGGTTTTTTGTCCACTTGGCAGGGTCTCTTTTTCTCTGCCTTCCCCTTTCAGGGGGTTTGGTAACAGAAACACCTTCTACCTCAGCAGGTTTATCCATTGTATAAGATTAATGTAGAACAATTAATATCAATTGTACATTACAGCACCAGTTTGCAACCCGTGTTACTTGGAAACACATAACTAAATAAAATGTGACAAACAAATAAAGCCAGTATGTACAGCCTAAGTAATCATAGTTCCCTATTATTTCAAGAATAACAGATTATAACTCGTTCCGATATTTAAAATAAAATTATTCTTTATCGAAATACAGACATGGTCTCTATAGTGTATCATTTTTGGACAGCTCCTATTTTGGAACAACAAAGGAATAGCTGACACTCTATATGGAACATAAGGCAGCATTTTGAATGGCCTGGCGTAGGCATGTTTTGGTACTACTTTACACGGGAGAAGGCAGTTTTTGGAATCACACTCAGATTACAGATGATGTTTTAAGTGGTAATATAGATATTTTTTTTTAATGACTTGGCCATTTCACAAGGTGCGCATTTAGATACAGAATGCACCAGTATCGCTAACATATTTCGTGATTTTTGTGGAGAAGACAGGTTTTGTAACTATACGACTCAAACATCTTGTATTTAATAACCACTATTTTAAAGAAGGATGCACTCATGAGATGTAATCGTTAACATTATTGCTAATTACAATATTTCGAAGCCGTAAAATTTTTTCATGCGAGAAGTATTGTGTTGCAAGTTTGACCCTTGGGCTCGTTCTCATGGGATTTTCCCGACATACTAGCATGAGATTTTTCATGCGAGACCTCGTACTAAATCCATTTTGCGTCGTGTAAAAGCAGCTCAAGAATGTGGCTAGCATACGACATAACACTCAGACAGAAATAAAACGAACTTGATTACTCTGGGGTGACCTCTACGTCCAATGTTAACGACATGTACGCGGTGACCACAAACCATGGTGAAAAAAAAACCCTACTTTCATTTTGATATGCTCGCGTTCATTAGTACACACTTTTCATCGTGAACAGAGCCTAAAATTGCGTATTACACTGGTAAGGAATGCATTAAATGTTACAATATATTTAATGTTTTATGCTGTTGGTTCATGTAAAAATTCTTAGTAGAGAATTTTATATTGTTGAATTACTATTTCATTACTGTTGCTTTTGCAAATATTATTATCACACGTACTCTAGCCCTATCCCCGTCTCACGTAACTCAACTACGGTACCATGTAACCCACGCTTCACATTACGCCTTTTACGACACGTACACCGTTTTATTTTTTTAAGTGGACTCCGTTTGTGGTGAATTTATATTCCAAATTCCTACACAAGTTTTACCTGCAAGCTTAATCACCATTCCATTAAATCTTTCACTTTGAATCAACGGGTTCAAAAAACTGTGATAGTATTTGCAAGAGTTGAAAAAATGTATCGGTATTTAATGAGTTTGGCGTTGCAGAAGAAAGGAAAACACTGTTTGTGTTGATACTTCCTCTCATCGGGAGTGTAGCGTACTGGATCTGTTTCAGTTACAACACAAAGCCAGTAGCGGCCACGGTGGACTTTGTCGTAGTGAAGCTACGCTCATGTGGCGTGGAAGCAGGACAGTTAACATGATAAAGATGAGGAAGGCCGATTTTTGTCCTCTGCGCATGTTCCCAACATTGACTCGCCCATCGCCAATGCAACTGTCAATTTCACAGGGTCAGCTGTGATTTACGCGTTCCTTTACTTTTTAATTTTCAGTAGGTACTCGTTTTTATATTAATTAAATTCTTTGACTAACTTGAATATATTCCAGTTGTATTAAAATTAGATTATTGAAGGTGTAAAACATCTCAAAGCACTTACTTGCATTAAGAGTGTTATAACTTCAAATCCTATACGCATTGTTTTTAATAGTGCTTTGACAGAAAAGCAGTCCATGGAACATGGAGAGTGGTTAATCTGCAGCTAGCATACGCACTATACCCTTCTTTTTCTCTACGGATCATAAACCATGAATTGCTCGAAATTTCTGATCACGTCAATACTCTCCGACTTTAATCTTTCTGGGCATAACCATGTGCCGTAACATCCAAATATAAGTGTGCGCCGTTGGTGCGACAGTGAGTCATATGAATAAGTTGAGCAGATGCTCAAATGTTGTAAAACGTAAGCAGGTGCCAGCGTTCATATGAATAACACAGGAAATTCCCTGACTTAACAGAGCAACTGCTCACAGTCAATCGGCTATTTCTATTCATAGCAAATTGAGGACGTTCTCACGCTCTTAGGACGTGGTCAGCATGCTCAACTAGCACCTCCTCAAGAGAACCTGCTCAACTTTATTCCTACGACCCAGTCAGTGTATTAATGTGGTGCCGTCTATTCGTCCAGCTCTTTACATGTTTCTCTCCCCAAGGCGCCATCAAACTGGTGAGTCATGATGAGTCAATTTGATGAACATTTTCGACGTTTTAGAGTTCATTACGAGGCGCGCTGTCGTGTAGTGTCTTTGTTTCCATTACCTTTCAAAATTGCAGTCTGGTTAAAATTAAGCTGCTTCACGGCAGACTCCGGCGTGGCGCTTTGGGACTTTGGATCCCCTTACCTGATGAGTTGTGTAGTCGCTTCAGTGTACTTTTCATTGCGAGTTGAGAACAGTACATTACAGACAAAAAATTGTTCTTACCTGGACAAAATTAAAAACAAAACGAAACCTTCTGGAAAGTGTTTAGAACAGATGTGTAATAATAGCCTAGAAATTCCCAAAGTTTTCCATTCCGGGAATATTCATCATCTTGAGAAAACTGTAACCATTTTGGATATATTTTTTATTTAATAACTTGGAAACTATGATGACTATTAACGTGCAACTGGTGTCAGATTGTTCCTATCGAATTTCTCTGTCATATGTTTACTTGAATACATAGAAAAAAATCAAAATTTAATTCGCAAAATAAGTTTTTAACACACATATTTACAGTTATATAGGTTACAGACTTATTATCGTCGATTTTATCTAATTTCACCTCATATGAAAGCTATCGAACATTAAACAAGAAGTTACTGATAACTAATAAGCCTTTTTTTCTCCTCTAGATCGGTGTAAATAAATGTTAGTGAAGTTCTTAAAAGCTTAGATGTTAGGTAGGCGTTGACGTCTCATTGACAGCAATGTCATTAGAAATGAAACCAGAAACATGTGAAACAGTACCAAGGGAATTAAATACACGAGTGACTTACCTGGGATTCGAATTCAGAAGAACTCGTAAAATTAAGCTAGTGTGCAATCAACTGCATCACGAAGGTAAGATTAGGAGCATCAACTTCGGGTATAATCAGTCTAATGTTTTAAATGTTAAGGTTCACTAACCTGAAATATTTACACGGCCATTATTTTGAAAATAAGTGTCTGGCCACTAAAACACAAGTTTACATGGACTACCATAATGCTACTTCTGTGAAAAATTTGGTGGAATCGGTTGATTGGTCTCCGAGATATGGCATAAAAACTTTATTTGCTTAAACGGGAATATCTTACAGAATTGCTTAAAAGAAGCTCTGCACACGATGTTTGTAATAAATACTGACACCATAAAAAGTTTAATTGAATTTTTTAAATTGTTAAATAGACAAGCCAAGCATATGAAAATATTTATATGGCCGCCATTTTGAAAATCATTGTCTGACACTATTTAAATCCTGTAAATTTACGTGGCCTTATTTAGTTGTGACAAATTGGTGGGAATTAGTTTAATTGTTCCGGAAATATGACAAAATATTAAATTTAATCACTTGACAATATTATGCAGAAATACTGAAAGAGAATCTATGTATGCATAAATTATGCTTATAATTAATACTGTTTGGGTACAAAATGTGGTATAGTTTCGTTGAAAAGTTTCATAGATATTACAAATTTTTCTAAATTATGTATATAAACCCCACTAAAACTTGCCTGCCACACATAACACACGATAATTTACATTACCTACTGTAGTAATACTTGCGTGAAATTTTTATATGAATCGGTTGATTGTGCATCAAAATATAGCCTGAAACCTCCATTATTCATGTCACGATCTTCATAGATGACGGACAAAACGTTTATGTATTAACACATTCGATGATTGTCATAGATAAAATAAAAAAAGTTAAAATTAAATACGTTACATAGCTTAGCTTCGTAGATATACACTGGATATCCAAAAAAAAAAAACTGGTATAGGCGTGCGTATGCAAACAACAGAGGCGTGGAACCAATCAAGTAACGCGATGCGGTCGGCAGCGCCTATATAAAACAACACGCGTCTGTCAAAGATGCTAGATCGGTTACTGCTGGTACAATGGCAGGTTATCAAGATTTAAGTGAGTATGAAAGTGGTGTTATAGTCGAAGCACGAGAGATGGGACATAGCATCTCCAAGGTAGCGATACAATTTGGATTTTCGCGTACGACCATTTCACGAGTGTACCGTGAATATCGGGAATCTGATAAAACATCAAATCTTCGACATCGCTGTGGCCGGAAAAATATCGTGAACGAACGGGACAAATGACGACTGACAATAATCATTAAACGTGACAGACGTGCGACCCTTTCTCAAATTGGCGCAGATTTCAATGCTGGGGCATCAACAAGTGCCAGCGTGCGAACTATTCAACGGACCATCATTGATATGGGCTTTCGGAGCGGAAGGCCCACTCGTGTACCGTTGTTGATTTCACGACACAAAGCTTCACACCTCGTCTAGGCCCACCAACACCGCCATTGGACTGTTGATGACTGGAGACACGTTGCCTGGTCTGACGAGTCTCGTTTCCAATTGTATCGGGCGGATGGACGTGTAGTATGGAGACCTCCTCATGAATCCATGGACCATAATTGTCAACAGGGGACTGTTCAAGCTGGTGGAGGCTCTTTCATGGTATGGTGCGTATGTAGTTGGCGTGAAATGGGACCCCTGATACGTCTAGATACGACTCTGACAGGTGACAGATACGTATGCATCTTGTCCGATCACCTGCACCCATTCATGACAATTGTGCATTCCGAGGGACGTGGACAATTCCAGCAGGATAATGCGACACCCTACACGTCGAGAGTTGCTACCGAGCGGCTCCAGGAACACTCTTCTGACTTTAGACTCTTCCATTGGCCACCTAAATCATCAAACATTAACATTATTGAGCATATCTGGGATGCCTTGCAACGTGCTGTTCAGAAGAGATCTCCACCGCCTCCTATGGATCTGTGAACTGCCCTGCAGGATTCATGTTGTGAATTGCCTCCTGCATACCTTCAGACATTAGTCGAGTACATGCCACGTCGTCTTGCAGCATTTCTGCGTGCTCGTGGGGGCCTTACACGATATTAGGCCTGTGTACCAGTTTTTTTGGCTCTTCAGTGTAGCACACTAAGCCAAAATGTTTTTGTATATGCGCCATTTAGATAATAAGAGACTTACACAATTAAAACATTAACATGACCTACAACAATACAACTTCTTCGCCAAATTTTAAAGAAATCGGTTGATTATTTCCCGAGATATGAAATAAAAACTGAAATATTTCAACTCGGGCTATCTTAAAAATGGCGGAGAAATGAGGCAGTGCACATACAATTTTAATGATATTTTATACTTTCAGTATACAAAATTTAGTTGAAATTTGTTTTGTAATTTCGCAGATAAAAAAAATTTCAGCTAAAATTTAATATGGCCACCATTTTTAAAATATGTGTGTCTGACCCTCTCAAATTTTATCAGTTTACATGGCCTGCCTAGTGCTATTTGTTCGCCACATTTGGCATAAATCGGTTGTTTGTAGAAGATATCGCGTAATTTTAATTTGTCATGTGATACTATTTTACAAAAATGGCAGACAAAAGAGATTTTGTGTAAACACATTTTATGGCTGTAATATACAGGTTGATTCACAGCACCCGTATCACCACTTCTTATCGAAAAAAAAACACGACAGCGGGAGTTTGCGACAGAAGTGTGATAACTATACCCTATATGAAGCATCAATTGGTAGTAATCCCATTCCCCGAACATACCTGTGGTAGGGGCATGGAGGTTGAGCTATGAAATTGCAAATTGGAATATGGGTCGTATAACGTATCGTTGGATAGATCATCTAAGTATATGCAATCTACAGTTTATTCAGAAATTTAACATACCAGTGTATACACTTAGTAAGAAAGCGGTAATGGTAATTTTTTCTCATATACAATCATTCTAGCGTTCCTGGATTTGCTCAGGAAACAGTCAAATGCGTAAGGAAGTTCCCAATTTTGTAAAGTAGCGACACTAAGCATTTCTATATCTGCATCTTGATGTGGGGTATTATTTCCATACAGTGTATTAGTTAAAAACTTCAATTACAGTCTAGGAAGTTCCCAGAAAATTTTTTACAGTATGGTTTGTGGCGTACGTAATTTACACACAATGAAAATGGATCGCAAACGTGGTTTTCTTACTACAACCAAAAGGAAATCAACGAAACATGTTCTACTGGTGTGCATTCCTAGTGTACATACAATCAAAAGGACGTCGGGTGTACTGTAAAAACCGGTATTGTGTGAGAGAACTACTGTGAAATGGGAACTGGGAACACTCATTCGCACACATCATTTCTAACAAGTGTTAGAAATGTCGACCATCCGGTATCAGGTACGACTCTGCTGTCCGTATTACATACGCGGATGCTCGGCGGACCTCAGCACTGATGAGAGATCCACATACTGTTCTGATTATGTCGTTCGTGCAATGTAAAACGAATGACTTTCTGTATGAACGAACGTTCGATCACCAGTTAACGTGTATGCAAAACCGGCAGTTCCTGTAGGTGGTAGATGGCTTATCTGCTTGCTGCTTAGTGCTGCCTTATTCTCCCCTTTGGTTGGGAAACAGTCTAATAATAACAGTTAAGTGTATCCAATTATCATTGGATGTGCGTAAACTATGAACGTCAGATACAGAATGTGTGCCATTACGTTATTGCCGGTTGGAGTGTGAGACTCGTTTTGATACTAGCAGTGACCTGTGTGTCTTACTTCATGGATTCGTGCAGTAGGTTTGTAGGTACAGTAGGCAGACTGTTTCCGAGCAAAAGCGGAGAATGACGCAGCACTAAGCAGTAAGCAGATAATCTATCTACAACTTACAGGAACTGCAGACTTCACATGTAAGTTAACTGACAATCGAAAGGTCGTTAATTCAGACATTCATTCGTTTTACATTGCAACCATTAATCGCGTGTTTTGTTTCAGTGTCAGACATTATCTGTCTATAGTGTTGCTTTCTGAATGGAATGCCGTTTACAAACGAAGAAGCAATTGATATGCTGATGATACAAGGAGAATGTCGTCGGAACTGCAGAGCTGTTGCACGTTTGTACGCAGAGAGATATCCACAGAGCGTCCATCACTCGTATAATTTCTTCCAGCATCTTGCATGTCATGTGCGCACTTCCAGGTTAGTGCAACCGACACGCAACAAATGTAGTCGCAACAGACGACCTTTGAGAGACGAGAGGGCTGTTGATGTACTTGCTGCCATGGTAGCTAATCCTCATGAAGGCAGTGTGACGAAAATAGAAGTTCACGCATACAAGCCATTCCTGATTGGAACATGAACACTAGATACCATCGAAAGTTACAATAGCGGTCCAACACCAAGATATCTGCACTCTTCCTTGCCAGTATTTCCTGTAATTCAGGGGGACACTGACGAAAGATGATGGATCCATCCCAACATCGACGAAAATAACAAGTAATAGTATTCTCCACCTGATCGATCACATCACGTATTTTCTCAATGGTGTCAAGGTGTACCAGTCGCGAGATGTGGAGATAATCACAACGATCAGGAATTACCTATCTCTCACGCCGAATGAGCTGTTTGTAGCTAAGGTAGCAGGCTGGGGAATCGAAAATGACTATAGTCTTCCTATATACTCCAGAGGGAAATTCGAGGTCTGCATTCCTCTAGCGATATTGCTGGGATTCGTCTAACACTACAGGTATATTATCATCAATTCGAAGCAGGAACTGGTGCTGCTTATAGCCAATATGCATGCAGACACCATCGTGGGTACGGGAGAAAACCTGGGGACAGTGGAACTGAAACTACATTCTATCGAATGGATGCTGCCTCATCTGCAATTGAGCAATGCTGAAAGTATAAAAGTATTGAAGAATGCGAGAGATAGCAAAAATATCGACGTGAGTTTCAGGTCGTGGATTCCTCGAGACATACCCCGGATTGCCTGCAAGCCAGTGCATCAAATGGATGGTGAAGTCCAGCTTTGCTTTTGGGAAACCGAGGTACATCACCGTTGGGCTACAGACCAGGTGTCAGCACAATGTGAGAGGGAGCCATTCGCAGTTCGACACATGTCAAAAATAAAATGTGAAAATTTTTTTGAATAGCGAAAGCTATCCGTATGTTGACATGAACATGAGCTTTGATAATGGGCAGTACCTGCTGGCATATCAAATGTAGCTAACTTCCAAAATTCATATTATGGACGCTCCCAAACCACGATACTGAGCCCTGATACATTCAACAGTTTGGCTACACTCATGGTATTCAATGTGAGTAAACAGGATGAAGGAATTACCTCCAATGTAATCGACTACAGGATCGAATTCACTACACATGGAAATATACCTGCAAACATATACACTTCCTGCCTGATACTTCATGACCGGCTTGTATTGTACAATTACCGAGACAAGACCATCAAAATGCTGGCATGAGCACACCTGAGAATATATTAACATAACTTTTCACACAATATAACTTTTTATTCGTCTTCGAACATCGCCAGTTTCAAGCGTTGAGAAGGTGCTGAAACGGCGTAATGGACAGTCGTATGTCAAGTGGTGGGGTGTCCCAGCCCGCTATAATTCCTCGGTAGAATATGCGGACATCGAGCGGTGAACACAGAAGGTTGCAATTAATAAACCTGTGTATATGCATTTTTTAAATTTTCATTGTCTCATTTTGTACAGTACTAAATAAAATAGTTTAAAAAAAAATTTGTTTTGTTTTTTTTTAAACCCTCGCTATATATAAAAAAATATTTTAAATAAAAATATTAGCATTGAAAAATTAAACAAAAACTTAAATATGACAATTTACGTACTTTGCAGGAATGGTCCTTGTCACCATTCGGTTCAGGTCGATAGCAGGTGACGTAATCAAGAAATTAGCACTACTTAGACATTAAAAATATAATCAAATATGGAGAGCACTGACAGCACCACCTATATGTGGAAAACAAAAACAAATGTGGCTACCTCCTGGTGGCTAAATCGCCAGCTCTCCTGGCGGGTAAATCGATAATTAATACACTAGTTCACCTATGTGTTGAAAATGAAAAAAATTACAAACGAAAGTAAAACAAGATGGCTGCATACGATGGAATGAATGTAAAATAGGGGAAGGGGTGGTAAGGAGATCGAACGAAGTTAAGTAATCGGTGGAGGCATGCCGACTAATTAACCAATGTGATTGACTGGAGGAGGGTCAGTCGTCTGCTGGGCATGGTGCTGGGGGAGGGGGAGAACCTCCGGAAATGTAAATTTTTTAATACATATTTTTATAATTTTAAAATAATTTTTTTGAGTTCTTATATATTTTTTAAATGATATAATAGTTGGCATTTTTGGGAGAATTTTACGATAATTTGTGTTTAAGGTCATTCTAGGAAACGGGATCAAGGTCGAAGGTCAAGGTCACCTGTATCAAATATTGTTTTCCAAGATGGCTGACAAACAAGATGGTGTACAGTTAGCTGTGACTCCGGACTCGGGTCCCTGTGTATCTATTTGGCACATCCTATGTCTATAAAACCCATATGGGCACCATTGTTCTGCCCTTGAAAAACGAGCCCCCGAAATCATTCCAATGGCTCGAAAAACGCTTTTCGGGGGCTCATTTTTGCAAATGGGGGCTCAATGCTTTTTTGGGGGAAAAAAAAGGAAATTTTAAGGGAAAAAGGAACATTTTGAGGGGAAAAGAGAAATTTTGAAGGATAAAGGAAATTTTGAGGGGAAACTAGATTTTTAGGGAAAACGAAAAACTTTGAGGGAAAATGGCAGCTGGCCGACCGGAATGACAAAGCATGAACAACTCCGAGTTCCAACGCCAGACGCCATTATGCAAAAGTTGCCATTTTCATTCTACAATATGTTGTTAGAAAATGGTTTATAAAGACTGGTTTGAAGTGTTCGATTGTGTTAATTTTTGTGAGGGAACGATTGATTGTGTCATAATTAATTGTAAATAGGAAGAGAAAACCATTATTCTCGAGGTAATAAGTCTAAAGTATATTTGAATAGCTTGTAAATAAATAACGAAATCATTATTATTTCTTTTATTTAATTAAACTTCCATCCCTTATAAGAACCCGGCTGTGCGCAGAGAAAAAATTTTGAAAAATCGTAACAAAACTACTAATGTTATTTTCTTCAATTGAGACATTTAATTAATTTTTAATTATTCGAGTGCTTTGATAGGACTTTTCTGCATCCCTTTATTTCATGTGTCCATGTTTTCTATAGGTGTTTAATATGTATTTTATCGTGGTGTTTGGGGATCTTTGGTAGATGTCACCTTATACAAGGCTGACTTCCCTCACATGCTTGGCTAGTTATTGATTCTCAAAGTTTTTTATTGAATGTTTTTAGCGTGGTTGTGTTTTTATTTAGGGCTTACAATTTATGGTTATTTGTATTAATTAATCATAATGTATTATGTATATTAACTGTTGGTGTAACTGAACATTACTGTTGTGTACTGAAGCGCTATGTAGACAAATGAATGTGTAATTAATTTGAAAGTAATACGTAAATTAAATGCCCCAAATACATTTTGTCTTTTTTATCACCTCTGGTTGATATGTCACAAGTTTTGACTTAAAACTGTTTGCTGAATGAGAGGACTTTTGAGTACTTCCGACAAGTGACCTACCTCTGATGCCTGCGTCACTTTCATCGCAGCAGCTGGGGGCTACACATATGTCCAATGCAAAAAATTCTGAAGGTGGTAGAGGAAACCAGTATTAATGTATTTTTGTCTGATATCCTTGAGTCTAAAACCAATACCTGGTAAATGGTTAGCCATATAATAAGAAAAATATACTATAAATGCAGAAGACGAATGGATGTGATGGGGCATACAACATTACATGATATTATGTAACAAATCGGCGAATAGTGATTGTTATAACGGAGATTTTAGACCTCTGAAAATGCAGTTGGAAACATCACCCCACCTCTTTCCTTCGTTGGGTAAATGGGGATTCTCGCTCTATTTTTGCATAAATATTTTTAACTATAAGCAGGAAACAATTTGATAAGGCAAATTATGAATCAGCACGTTAAAACTAGCAGTAAAAGTCACCTTGTCAGAATACTCTCAGGAACCGTATTCTAGTAATCGAAACTGAATTATCAAACAGAAGGTGAGGGGCCTGGCAGGTAGGCAAAACCCAACACATACGAGTGGCTGAAGAACTACATGCAAGTGAAAAAGGAATAGCGCTCATTGTACTTTAAACGTGCAGAGTCATGTCCTATGTGTGAGTCCGAGTGCGTTGCATTAACAAATGGTNCGTGTCCTATGTGTGAGTCCGAGTGCGTTGCATTAACAAATGGTGATGGCACGTTGGTATATTGTGCACCACCAAGGGGAAAATTATGAAATAAGTGGTAAGGTACTGTGGCTGCTAAATGAACACAAGGAAGTTAATACTGTAGTAAGCGAATGTATTACATCACAAACTTCTGAATTTGCGTAAGTGCACTAATTAATTCCTNGGAAGTTAATACTGTAGTAAGCGAATGTATTACATCACAAACTTCTGAATTTGCGTAAGTGCACTAATTAATTCCTTCAGCCACACACATAGCACACGACTGATTACACACCGTATTTACGGCAACTGCTATCATGCCTTCGCCACATTATCGCACAGCCGTATGCCAAACGGTGTAGTACCGTCCGGTGTACGGTGGCAACCAAATGTGCTATAACTTATTTCCGGGATATTCGAACAGATAGGGGAAGGGAAACTATTCCTTCTTTGGCAAGCCTTAGAGCATATAGAATATACTTTTCCTATATGATACTCCTTGGTGGAGATGTCCCGAGATAAAGGTGGAGGTAGTCGCAGCCTCCCGCACTCACCATCCATCATGTCCCAGTGCTTCTTGTACGCCATTCTCAAGGCAGACACCCGTTCCCGCGTCGCCTCCTTGTGTTTCCTGAGCAGCTCTTCGTTCCAGTATTTGGTCTGCAGCTGGAGGTGAGACTTCTCCAGCCATCTCCTGGTTACCTGCCGTACACAACCCTTGCTTTTCCTATCTTCATTTGCCCTGAGTTACTACACTCGATCATATGTAACACTAAACAAGGTTTTAAAAGAAATCTAGAGCCGTATGGTTTGTGGGATTTTTATTAGTGCATTATGATGATTATGGTCGCTTAAGGAAGAGCAACGAGTTCAGTTAAAGAAATGTGCTTCTTGACTTGCGAGATTGTTGTTAAGAGTATGGCTTGCACATTCACAAGAACATGTATTAACTACACAGACTGTACTTATATAACAAGTCCGGGCTTTCTTAAGCCAGGCAAGGGTAAAATACTCTTAAAAATTTAAACACCTTTATGCCATCGGTTACTCCATAGCAGGCAAAATATTGTACCTGGCAGATACAAATGTAAGCCATTTTGATCTCTTAATCTTACGACATTATAAGTCGAAGGTACACCTTAGTTTACCTGTTATGATTTCTCAGATTTCTTTAATATACGTTAATTTTCTTAAGTTACGCAAAATAATAATAGTGACTATTTTTTTATAATAATTGCTACAACAAATGTGGAATTAGAGTTTTCGAAAAACGAAAAATACAAACTACCAAAATCCATTTTGATATTGGTCGAGTAAGGCACACGTTTGGCGACTTTTCTATTATATGAAACACATTCCCTGGCAATGGTCTTACAGTGTATTAGAAGCCTTTGAAAATGAAGTAAATAATCTAATTTACGTTGTGAGCCTAAACTTAGGCCCAGAAGTGATAGCTTGTAGACGAAACTAATCTTGGTAATGCCAGAAGGTAAAGGTCGTCTTCGATACTGCAAATAAAATTATGCACTCACAAGAAAAACTTTAAAATCGACGATTTTACTAAGATACGACTCTGAAATAAGTTTATAAATAAGTAGCATTCTGCAAATGTGTCACTTTTTATTACTGTAAACGTGTGCATTGATATAACATTCTCTTGGCCAGAAAAGATACTACGCTGCCATCAGCCTATTATATAAAATAATTTACACCCATTGCAATAAAATTTTTCGCAATGTGTAAAATGATTTAGTAAGCATAGAAGTGGGTAAATAGGTACACCGATTAATGGTATGCAAACGGTTAAGGTTTTGTGTAATGGTGCATGCACATTCATCATATGAAGGCGCTGTGATCGCTCTTTGCGTGGCGTATCAACAGTCCTTAAATAGTGTGTGTTATATATGTAGCTCGTACTATCCTTGCCAGCCATGATAAATGAGTACTTGGCGTGCTGAGAAGACGTACGATACATCTGTACGAACAATATACATTGTTTTACATAAGCAGGATAATAGATTTGCTAGATGTAGATTGGTCAGTACGCCGAATTGCCCGTCATTTGGACCGTTGGGACTTCACAGTAAAATTGTTTTGGGAGCGATCAAACATGGCGTATATGTTGTGTGCAATCCCTACCAAACTCCAGGAGGAAGGTTCCAAGAATCGTCAGAGACGTACAACAAAGGCAGTGGTTGCCTTGTCCTACATCCAGCAACATGTTGCAGCTTTAATAGAGCGCCATGTATTTGGGTAAATCTTTCTCAGTATAACGTAGAGCGTTATTTTTATTCCACATAGATAGTATCGACAAATGCTCCAGGCACGATGCAGTCCGACAAGGTGTTACTAACTGGTCCCGAGGCCGCGGTGTTGTAGTGGTTAGACTGCTCGCTTCCTACCATGGCAAACCGGGTTCGATTCCCCGTGGCG
>NQII01000524.1:38839-52726 GCA_002778355.1 Clitarchus hookeri | reverse complement strand
GGGGGGGGGGGTAACCCCCGGATTTTCTCATATGGGAAGTGTGCTGGACAATGCCGCTGGTCGGCAGATTTTCTCTGTGATCTCCCGTTTACGCCGCCCTTGCATTCCGGCACTGTTCCAGCCTCACCGGTTCTCAATACTTTGATTTTAAGAGCCGCCCAAATCTATTCACTTACTCAATCACTCACTCACTCACTCACTCACTCACAAACTGGTCTTGTTATGCAACATTTTGATAACACTCAGGCGACACCGTAAGGTGACAAGTATTGCGCACGCAAATTTACCACAATGAAAAGAAATATTCAATGAGTGAAGAAGCAAATAAATAACTCAGAAATGTGTATAATCGTCAAGAAATGTGGGTCCAGTTTACATTGCGACAATTCTCGGAGACCTCGGAACCAATCCCGACCTCCGATGCACAGTGGGAGCCAATGAGAGCTGAACTGCGACAACAGCTGAGAGAAAAGTGGACTGGCCTCCGAACAAAGGAGAGTCTGCAGTCGGCGACTGACAAGCCTCCGAGCGGCGGCGTCCCCTCCGAGCACTAACGCGTATTACATTCACGGTGACTACCTTCTTCAGTTACCTCCCTTGCCAATCGCCCCTAAAAACCTGTAAGTCCCTTTTGACGATCCACACTTACCTAGCCCAAGCCATGCTCAGATAGTGTAATACTGAAATTATTTTAACTAAATAACTATCCATATTTACTTAAAAATTACCCTATCACTAGTCTTGCTTTCTCATTCTAACCTAGCTTCTCATGGTCGATTTCTCTATACATTTATAAAACTCAGATATAACAGAGGTAAATTATGATCATGGTTAAAGTGAGCAATTTTGAAATCAACCTTTGAATATATTTGCATATATTTCAACGGGCACGCTGAGTGTTTTCCACTCAGTAAAGTTGGTAACGAGAGAAAGTACTTCCATGTTTTAACGTGAGATTGAAAGTGTTAGGTAACCATTTGTGAATGCTGAAATGCCTAATTTTGATTTCTGTCTTTTAATGCACATAAGTTAAAGAATTAGTTAATTTGTCACATATTTACTTTTCTAATAATTCCTCAGTTTCGATTGCATGGATAAAGTGGTCAGACCGACGGAAATGTTACTTTTACACGTGGTAGAAGTATAAATTAAGTGAAGTAGATCTTAAGCAGTTATTTCAAAAGTTCTCAGTTTATCGTAAACAGCCTATACTAAATGTTACCTTCTTCTGTATCGTAGAGAGAATATTGCCCTGATTCAAAGATATTTTAATGACTTTCTTTTGTTGTCTGTGCCATCGTACTAATAATTTCTTTTTGAATCTGAATTAACAGGTTTCTTGTTTGTATGAATAAATGTTATATTAATGAGTTTTTGCAGAATGAACACTTCTCAGGTTCATCGTTTAGCAACTTCTCCAAAACCCAAAAATTAGTATAGTGTGGGCGACATTTTTGGAGATATTAAATCATTTATACAGAGTCCGGCTTGTCATTAAAGTGTATGAAATGTACAATACACGTTTTCTCGACTGTTCCCTACATCACATACTTTAAACCTAAACTGACTAATTAAAATTTCTGGGGGTAAAATCCAAACTTGCTCTCACAAAAATGGGCGCACAGAGAGCTGATGGAATGTCTTCAAGATTCAGATCCAACCTTGAAAAAATTATGGAATTTAAGACAAATATCTATAGAAATATGAAGTGATTTTTGTTCTTACTAGAATTAAATAACGTTTCTCATGGCGTTAGTTAATTAACGCCTACAGACAAGTATAGAACACACATTATGAACATGAGAAATAAAATATTTATTATTCATTGTAACAAGCCATGCTTACAAAAGTTCCACACTTCATGTTTGAGAAAAAGTGTAAATGAAATGTTGTATTGTAGAACTTTTAAATTTGTATATCTTTAGAATGACTTAGGCAGTACAATTAGAAATGCATTTTGTAAATAATTTAAATTCCAATTTTATACTTATATATCCACCACCAGAACGAGCGCAGACAAGAAATTATTCAATACCTTGTGAGTGAACCCTCACCTGAGGCTGACCCACTATAGGCTGAAAGGTATTAAAGCTGGAGTCAGGCAAAAGAGTATTAGGTAAATGAATAAGTGGAAGAATAAGTGGTGTAGCCCATCATCTCTGTCTTGGTGTGAGATTAAGTATTAATTTTGATAGTGTTTATATACTGTTTCAGATATCAGTTTGCAAATTACACTAAGTTCAACTGTATGAACATCAAGAATTTTGAATTAATGGTACTCCAGAAATGAAGGTTCTATATTGTTCGCGATGCTAAGCGGTGGCTTAGCGGTCTTGTACATCCCGAGTTTGAGTAGAGTTACATGGCCGTTATTTTAAAAATAAGTGACTGAGCTACTTAAAACATGTCAGTTGACATAGCCTACCATAGAGCTACTTGTGTGAAGAATTTTATGGAAATCAGTTGTTTGGTCCCTGAGATATGGCATAAAAACTTTATTTTCTTATTTTATATTATCGTACTAAATTGCCAAAAAAAAGATACTATATATGATGCTTCTTATGTATACTGTCTACATACAAATTCTGGTTGAGTTTGGTTAAATAATTTAATATATGCGACAAATTTGCCTAGATAATTTATGAAGATGCCATTTTAAATATCGTTCTCTGACCGATTTAAATCGTGAAAGTTTACATGGCCTTCTGTAGCATTGTATGGTGTTCTCAATTTGGTATAAATTAGTTTAAATGTTCTAATGTAACATTTGGTGGGAATAGGTTGATTGGTCCTCAAGATATGTTATAAAACCTCTAAAATTTTAATTTGGCGATCTTCATAAATGGAGAACAAAGAGTAATGTAGTAGCACATCCGATTTTTGTCTACAGCCAATAAACAAAGTTAAGTTAAAATAAATTACATAGCTTCGTAGATATATCACACAAAACTAAAAAGGTTTTAATAGGCTGTAGTAAGTACTGCCAGCATACAAAATTAAGTTTGAATTTGTTTCGTTAATATAATATAGTTAGCTAAAAAAAATATATACATAGGCACCATTTTGAAAATAAGAGCCTGAACTACTTAAAACATACCAGTTTACACCACCTGTTGCAGTACTATTTTTTTGCCAAATTTTGTGGGAATCTGTCAATTGTTTCCCGAGTTATAACATAAAAACTTTATTTATTTGCATGGAACTATCCTGAAAAATGGCGGACAAATGTTACTCCATGTAGATACAGTTGACAGTTGTAATATACACTGACAGCATATAAAGATAATTTGGAAATTATTACATGGTTTCGACGTTAAAGAATTTAAAGCTAAAATACTTATCTCCGCAATTTTTAAAATAAGTGTCTGACGTACTTAACACATATTATTTAACATAATCTACATCAGTACTACTCGTTTGCCAAATTTGATAGTAATCGGTTGATTTTTTTACCGAGATGACATAATAACTTTATTTATTCGTATGGCGCTATCTTCCATAATGGACAACAAAAGTGGTTATATGTTGGTAGATATGATGCTTGTAATATATACTTTCAGTATACACAATTTGGTCGAAATTGGTTTAATGGTATAATAAATATACCAAATAAACCTAAAATATTTGTATGTCCACCATTTTGAAAATAAGTACCTAATCAAGTTCAATCCTTTACGTTTAATCTGCCTATCACACTATTACTTACCTGAAAATTGGGTGATAATTGGTTTAATAGTTTTCGATATATAACTTAAATATTATTTTTTTCATTTGGTGTTCTTTGTCAAAATGGCAGATCAACACGAATATCCATATCAAAATTTAATGCTTATTTAATACTCTCCCAGCACATAAAATTTTGTTTAAATCGGTTGAATGGTTCCCGCGATATGACATATCACCCTGCATTTTAAAAAGGCCGCCATTTCTAAAGTAAATGCCCGATGACGTGGTCGAAAACTATAAACGTTAGGTATCTTTACTAAGTATTGTATGTGTACCAAGTATGGTGATATTTGGTTGACGCGTTCAAAAATTGAAAAGGGGGACACTCACACACGCCTAGATACACACACACATCTACACACATTACTTTTTGCCCTCCATTCATGAAGATCATCACATGAAAAATATGAAGGTTTCATACCATATCTTGAGGACCAATAAACCGATTTCCACCAAATGCTACGCGCAAGTAGTCCTAAATTATGATATGTAAATTGACATGTTTCAGGTGTGGCAGTCCTTTTTTCAATGATGTTAAAATAAATAATTTTATTTAGTATGTATCTATGAAAGAAATGAACAAAATTCAACCAAATTTTGTACACTAACAGTATTTATTATAAGCATCGATTATGAACACAGATATCCAATATTTCCAATATATTTGCAAAATAATGCCAGTTGAAAAATTTTAACATTTTGCCATATATCTGGAACAGTTCCACGTATTTACACCTAATTTTGCTCACCATAAATGATACAGAAATCCATGTAAACTTTCATGATTTAAGTGTGTCAGACAACGATGTTCAAAATGGCAACTTCATAAATAATTTATATAAGTTTGCCAAATATATTAAATAATTGAAAAAAATTCAACCAAACTTTGTATGTTGACAGTATTTATTAGAAGTATCGTATAAAGAGCCTCTTTTCTTGGCAATTTTGTACAATAGCACCAAATAAGAAAATTAAGTTTTTTATGCCATATCTCAGGGACCGATCAACCTATTTTCACCAAATTCTTCACACAAGTAGCGCTACGGTATGCCTTGTAAACTTGCATGTTTTAAGAGACCCAGTCACTTATTATCAAAATGACGGCTCTGTAAATATTTTAGGTTAATAAATTCAATAATTCGAAACATTATAATGATTAAATCCGAAGTTGGTGCTCAGAATCCGACTTCCATAACGCAGTTGATTGCACGCTAGCTTATGGTACGAGGTTTTCTGGGTTCAACACCCAGGTAATTCACGTGTGTATTTGTAGTTCTTTCACTAATATTGCATGTATTTCTGGTTTTATCTCTAATGGTATTGCTTTCAACGAGACGTCAGCATTTAAGAACTTATTTAGAATTTAACTGAACGCATGCTGAGGAAAGTAGGCCCATTAGTTATATCAGTAACTTGTTGTTATCATTTCATGTCCTTATTTAATGTAAAACTTATGTCATCAATTTAAGGTTCGAAACTAAAATTATTTTCTTATTATTTTTAAACATAAAAGTTTGAGTTTATTTCAAAAGAACTGAAGCAGGCTTCAGCAAGTGACTCTCATCACGCCACCAGAATAGGATCAGCAATAAGGCAGATCAAGAGAATGAAAATGCTTACATTTATTGGATTACAGCGCAGATATAAGGAATATCTAACAGTGCAAAAACTTGCAATGCGCAGAGGTAAATATGTTTATGAGCAGAAGTTAATGCTTTGATGTAGACATGCGAATAGAATAAAACCGCTAAGGTTATCAAGAACGTCTCTGAAAACGAAACGCAGATGTAAAGCTACTTAGCAATAAAAGGATCAATTGATAGTTCAGCAAAGAAGGGATATGGGAAATAAAGTATCTTAAAAGGAAAAACTGTATGTAAGTTCCTGTGGTAATGATTGTACTGATAACAAAAATCTCACTGCAAGATAATATACCGCAGAAGCTTTTATCTAGCCTCTATGCGCTGTATGGGTGAAGAGTGTTTGGTGGACACAGTTGTTTTATTTCAATGAGAAACTGAATTTTTGTATGGCGTATTAACTCCTGTCCACCTCGAGTTTAAATTAAACCATCACTGAGCGTCGTGTGTCACACCATAAAATTTCCTGCAATGCTGCAATAGAGTTTGGGAACGTGCCCTGCTTGCTGGTCCAGGATACATTTACATTCATCAATAAAGTGTAGTGCCAAAAGTGGATGTGTTTTTGTGTAATTAAAACATGCTATTTGACTTATTTCTCTGCATGTGTAACAGTGCAAAATCCCCACATTCAGATAGCATAGTTTGCCACTAAGCCCTACGGCGGACTTGCAGATAATAGCTGGCTGTTCACATTCTATGATTAATTTTAAACATATTCGCTTAGTCACCTGGAATTTGTGCAGGAACTTATCTTAAATTTTTCACTGCAATTTTTTGCACATGACAACATGCAATTACGTGACACGTGTAACGATTTCCGCATTTAAACCTTTTTCCTTATGTTTTCGTTTCTTTTTAGTTTAATTTATATTTATTTGAAACAAAATTTTTAAAGCCCCTACCCTCAGGCATAACTAGATTTGTAATTCAAGACATCGGCTCTAAATTTTATTTATTTATTTTGGTATGTTTACAGTTCACGTATTTTGACAGTTATACTTCTTTCATTTATTTTGCTTTGTAAACTGAACTCAGTTATCTTTGAAAGAGCTAATTATTTTGTCATTGTTTTTCTCTTTGCAATTTACCTGGTTTAATAAAGCAGTTTTGGCCACGGAGGAATGCATTAAATTACATAACTGACAAGACAGTGATGTATCAGGAAGTGATGTCTTTTTTGGAATTTCCCGTTTTTAATTAGCGTCCCCGTTGCTAATGACTCTCGCCTCAGACGCCATGACAAGCGGTACATCATTAAATTTTTCTGCGAGAATTCCTTAAATTTTGTAATTACCGCCCATTATACTGGTAGGAAAGGTGCTAGAGAGGCGCCTAGTTGAATTAAACATGCGAAGTATGAACTGAAGAGGCCCAAAACGCATTGCACATATGTTTGAAGTGCTATAACTACGTCTGCTGCCGTCTCCGCCGAAGCTGGATAAGTATAACCTCCGTCGGGTATGGTAATGCACATTTAATGACTTTACGAATGTGTGCTGCAAAAACGTTTGTGCTATTTGGATTACGAAATTATTTGAACTTTAAGAGAGGATTTTGTTAATTAATTTTTCTGAATTTTAATAAGGGCGTAATTTGGTCAGACAGTAACCAGAAGCCGGCAGATGAGAGGTGATGTTCTAAAGCCGTGCCAAATTATGAACACTTTAAAGAATAATATTTGCTGAAAAACAAATGAACCAGTTCAATGTCTACACCTCACGTAAATCATCTATTTTGTCTCTTAATATTTTGTTAGGTGATTTAGCAGTTTAGATCTCTTACAACTGATTTGCTATTTAAAGGACAGCAATTTTTCATTGAATTTTAATTAAATATTTTTGGATTTTCTGTACAGATTTATTGTTTTAATAGTAATGAATTCGCAATTTTTACGTAATTTTTTCTTAATAAAACTACAATTCTTTGCATACCTATCGCACGTCTTTTACTTTGTGTACCTAAATGTTTGGAGTAGTTAGAATTTTATTTTCGAGGGATTTTTCTTGTTTAAGCGTCTTGTGTTCATACGAATAGTATGTTGCCAGCGTATGTTTCTTTGAAGTGGAATGTGTTTTATGCATTTTATACATTTTTTATTAAGTGTGCCTTTTAATGTGACAGAAATAATATAATTTTTCATAACTTACCTGATATTAGGAGTAAACAATCAGACACAACTACAAAGCAAATAAAAGTATTCAGAATTTGTCTCACGTTCAGTATTAGTCAAAAGGACCCCGACTTACGTGGCGTCATTTCAGTCCATCTAGCCGTGGCGTCTAGCATAGAGGTATTAAGCGGCACAATAAGAATTTTGTTATGCATCACTCGCACGCCCGACAAATCACAAACAAATTACACATTCAAAATGTATTTTCTTTTTCAACACAAACATGGTATTTATGTTATTTTCACACAGTCTGTTGTGAAACCAGCAGTAAACACGTAATCAGACAACACACACACACGTAACATAAAAGGACCAACATGTGTGCATGTAACATTATTTTTATTACAGGAGTTTTGTAGAAGCAATTTATGTTTAATAATTTATGCAACAGGCTGGAAAGATTCAAATTCTTCCCAGAGGACGCAACTACGACCTCCAAACATGTTCGTCGGTCGGGGTGCATTACTGTTGATTTGCTATCATACACTGTATAACAAGCAGCACGGTGGACCTGCGGCATGATCTAGCGTCATAGGACATGGACTTCGGTTCAACTGTTTCGTAATTCTGTTTCTTAATTATTTCTGATTTTTCTTCAACCATTTGGGTTACCTCCGCTTTACAGCATATAGTATCGCCATGTTAAGTAACTTACGTAACCTTACAGTAGATGATCTTACTTTGAAATTACTTGTTCGTTCTTTCGCATGCTTCTGCTGGGAAATAAAATAATAAACGGCTTCGTTTGTTATATACGCAACAACCACAATGCTAATCTTGCCACGTGTCCTTCAAGTTTTCCAAAAGCTAACAACTGAGCAATGAATTTACACCAAGATTGCAGGGACCGTGGTGGTGTAGGGGTCAAACTACTCGCCTACAACCTAGATGAAACGGGTTCGATTCCCGGCTGGGTCTCTCCCGCACGTGGTGAATCGTGCCGGACGATGCCGCTGGTCGGCGGATCTTCTCGGGGATCTCCCGTTTCCCCCGGGCTTGCATTCCGGCGCCGCTCCATAGTCATCTCGCTTCACCCTCATCGACTCTCAAGATCCCGATGTTAAGAGCCGCCCAAATCTCTCCACTCCATTCCCAATACTGCATCAACGAGTATATCTGCATCACGTTAATATCTCTATTTTCTTAACGGGTGTTTTCGTGGGCCAGTTTCATCCGTGACACTGCTGTTCGCAACTTGCCTTTAATATCCTTAAACCTTAGCCGAACGTACCACATCCTGACTCCTATCACTTTAGCGTAGGTGTGCACTTTATTTCCCCAGCTGGCACCCACCATCCCGGTGTAGCTCGGTCTCAGCTGACATGCATTAACTGTTCCCACTTCTACATGAAAAATCCTTTATAACCCGGTAGCAACTCAACCTACTAAGTCAGAAATCGTATATTTGAGTCGTATAGTTGCAAAACCAGACATATCACTGTTTTTCAGAATTGGGTTATCGCTGGATGTCGTTAGCCCATATCGGTCTCTATCGCCCTCTGAGAAAAGAAAGTTTCACGTTGTTATAAGCGTGTGAAGTAAGGGGTTAGTTTCAAAACCAAATATGTCTTTTTTCACGAGGAAAAACAGATACATCCATCACCGCGCCATGCGCAGTGTGCTACTGCGCATCATTATATTCCCGCCTGCAGCAGTTTTTCTGCAGTGGAAAGTTGCACACGCACGTCGTTGCGTTGTTTTTAGGATACAAGTATTGTTATATACGCAATTGATTCTGTTTGTGTGTGTTCAATATGGAATGTTATGCAGTGGAATTCACGGATCTACCAAGAAAGAGGTAGCGCCATGACGATTTGTGGAACAGATCTAAGCAGAAGAAACAAAGATAGGTCACATTCTAGGTTATATTGTTTAGTGAGGTGTATAATAGTATTGTGATCAACTGTATGCTTTACAAGAAGATAATTGACGACATCATAGTACTCCATTCCTTCATTAGTATTAAGTTTAGCGTCTCGTTGAAGTAACGAGACGTTTCAGTCCTGCTTGCAGAACAGTTTAGTGATGACTGGTTGTCGTTGGGGTACCTATAATATTTCAGAACCATTTTTCAAGGTCATGCAGTCCATTTGGAGTCTGTGTAAGATAATGATAGTACTAAGGACAAAGGCGATTGTTGCCAATAGGTGTGTGAAATTGACGATTTGATTGTTTAGTGCTCTTATTGCGGTGACCTGTACGGATGTTCAACAATGTTCGCGGTTCAGGCATTCAACTAGCACCAGTATCAATGTTTATTCAACAGTGGTATACCTTTCGGGCTTTGTAGGCCTGTACAGTTTCAACAATATATAGTGCTAACAAATGTTTGCTTTGTTGCAAAATCAGATACATTCAAAATATCGGTTCAAAACCAGTTACATCCTTATTACAATCCTAACTATTTCGTAAACTATAATGTCAGTGACGTTCATATTCTCCACGAGTATGTATCCATTCCATGTATAAATTATATCTTAAACCCTACATTATTTAATATTTATCCAATATCGTTCTACAATTTTTTGTATCTCCTGACAAATTATGACTTTGTGATGTATCTGGTTTTGAAAATAGACGACTCATTTGTAGCTTGATGAGGTTAGGTATATAATTATTAATGAACCAATTAATTAAAGATAAATGTTTGAAACGATGATGTAATAATGATGCACGATGTGGTAATAAGATTGTCTGCTTGCTGGCTTAATTCTGTTTATTTATATGGCAGTAGGTTACTGTATTTTCACAAGCTGTAGTTACGAAACTTCACATTCCCAATATGAATTGAGTGAGGCCTAAAAACTGAAAATAAATATCTGAACTCAACAGTTACTTGACCATATTGATGGGGCAGAGGCTTCTAACTACTCCTCAAGAGCTTCATAAGCTCTCGGGGCATGTTTACGTTATTCAGTAATGCCGACGAGAAAGAAATATTGTCAAAACCATTTTTTTTCTTTCAACTCAGTGCCCTTATATGTATAGTTTTCCTACACCTCGTCCTCATTGGAGCATTACCAGAATAATCTGATAGTTGCGAGTGGGTAAGTAGCAGTAAGTTTCGACGGCAGCTGTAAATGGCCATCGTTACCTTGTGCTGTCTGCGACCTGACTTCAACTTCTTCCACGGCGGGGTACGCCAAGGCCGCGGGGTTACTTTGGCAACTGGCTCCGTCTTTTGGAGACACGGGCACTGGCAGTTTCTGCAACTGCAAGAAGCTCCGAGTGAGGTTATGCTGTAGGACATTTTCTCTTATTTGCTAATTTCATTTCATTATTTCTGAATCCTCACGTATGCCATGCATTTCCATCATTGACCAGTAACCCGTTTGAAGGAAACAAAATTAAATGTTTAGTATTTGTGTTGAAATCACACTAATGTTTTATGCCACGCGCGGCGCCTTAGTGCACCGACGCCCTTTATTTGCATTTGCACCAGTCACTCCCCTGCCAAGCTATCTCTCAAAATTGCCATACGAATCTCACGTTAATATTACGAGGGGAATGTGTTCTATACAGGAGCGGATCTAGACTTTCGGTATGGGAAAGGCTCATTTCCACATTGTGCAGGTTGAGATCTAGATTTTCGAGTCGAGGCATGATAAGGGGGTCTATCTAATCATAATTTTTGGAAACTATATCAAATAAATAAAATAAATTCGATATTTTAAACAATTCTGGATATTATTTCATTTCATTTTGAAACATTCACAGGATAGTTTCATGTCAATGTAAGGGGGGCTTTTTTTTAGGGGTCTATGCCCCTGTAACCCCCCTACCCCTCCACTGGTTACATCGCTGGTTCTATAGCACTTTTAACTACATAGCAAACTTTACAACACTAGTACTGCATCATATGCAAGGGGGGTGGGGAGACGACAAAGTTATAAAGCAGACAGAAAACCTTTAACAACTTCACATGTCCTGTATTAGTTCCCTATTTTGGAATACACTCCCTTCCTTCCCTAATTTAGAGTTAAATCGGAAAACTGTGTTGAGTAAATCAAGTGTTCTGTAGCAAATTTATAACTCTTGTCAGCCAGACATCTATCTCGGACCATTTACTTGGAAACGAAATGCATAAACACTTACTTTCCAATGCAGCATTCCTCGTCAGGGATCTTGTTGAGGCCATCAATGCATGCTGGAAACATGTCATTCTTAGTCTTCACCCACTTTGTCCTGGCAGCAGTCAGCAACCGGGCTGCCTTGTTGGTCTCCTCCTGCTCAACGCACCGCACAAGCTCTATCAGAGGGCAGAAGCGGTAGAAGAACACGAGGTAGCCAGAACATACCAGCTGCCTCGTAACTTACTTCTGAGTCTCATTTTTGAAAAGCATTATTGACAATAGAACTGCACAAAACAGGTGACTTGAACTAATGCCTAGTACACTTTTAGCATTAATGTACGATCTGAAATTTAATACCTTCATCTCACCGAGTTAAAATGTTAATAAATGCAACATTACTTTTATAATTATATTACCGTTCTATAATCACAGTCTCCTCATATGATTTTTGGCAATTCGCTGGTGATATCGGCTTGAGGGCATGCGCAACAGACGGAAATTACTTTACATCATTTTTGGTCTACCCTACAAAAAGTACCAAGTTTCGCCACTCTCACTGGCATATTGACGCGAGTTTCAAATGTCGCATTACACCATGCTTAAGGTTATTGTTGTCAAGGGATTACACTTCCTGATCCAAATAACTGCAATTTAATTAAACTGAAGGACATGAAACTCGCAAATGTGGTGTTTAGCCTCCTACGTAACATATAATACAGGATTCAATAAAATATTTAATTTGTGAAATATTTTTAGAAAGCAAGAGGATATACTCACATGTAGTTGTAAATAAATATCTTTATCACAATAAAAACCTTTGTTCATACAAAACAGCTCAGTGAAAGAGGCCGTGTCAATGGTCTCTGAGTGCCACAACCCACCTAATGTACAAACTGGGATGGGAGAACTCAAATTTTCATCAGCAGTACAGTTGCTAAATTTACAATTTTGGATGCCGGGCTCCTATACTTGTGATAATGAAATTGACATCCCTAAGACTGGTAAAATCCCAGGCATGGAGAACATAAAATGCCCAGGCAATTAGACAAGATGAACCTGCAATGGTTTGCATTGTCCCCTGCAATGTTAAGGTGAGCCACAGCCTTCAAACACTTAAAAATTTCCGAGGTTCAGTTTCGGGTTTCAAATTCAGATCCTCCTGGTCGAGAGAGAACACTGAACAATACACCAAGGAAGTAGTCCCCTTTTCCCGTGTGTTGTGACAATTTTCAGAAGATAATGTTTAAAAAGAAAGTGTGCTGGCACTTCGGTGATATTGAGACACTTCGGTGATATTGAGTATATTTGGTATCATGCTGTTTCCAACTTTAACACAGAGAAAAAGTATGCAAAATCATTTTCAGAGGACGCCATTCATACAATAACTAGATTTTTTATGTTAAAGTTTTTTCTCGAAAGCCCCAACATGAAAAAATTTGAAACTTCATGACACTTTGTCATCTACTTACAGTACAAAGACCATTGGAAGTAGAAAAGTTGTTATAAAATGGTACGGAAAAGTGCCAAAATCCAATGTTAGACGAATAGAAGGTGTTTCTTTTTCGCTGGCCATGAAGAAACGCAGTGTCATTCCCATGTGATGTATAATATTCCCAATGTGATATCGTCCCTATGTAGGCGAAAACTGAGACTCACCCTACGCCTGAGCTCGGCAGCGACAGCCAGGCGGTGCAGTGCACCCAAGTAGCGGCGGTACTGCGCGAACTGCTGGAAGGAGCACAGCACGTCGCCCTCGGCAGTAATGAATCCCGCCTTTTTGAGGTGCTCGCGTACCCGGCTGCGGGAGAAGTACCCGCGCAGGTCCTTGTCGTGCAGTGGCTCGTACTGGAGGGATGGCGAGTTCCGCAGCAGCGGGTCCGTCAGTACGAACTGCCGCTCCTGGGCCGACTTGCACTTCCTCAGCTGCGCACACCACACAACTGTTGCTGCACGCCTGCTTCCAAACTTGCTAGTAGGTACAGTATGGCCCTACTGCAATTAGTGCAGAGTAGTGGCACTCGTGCCTTACTTTTACAGGGAAAACTAGAATGGGGACGATTTCGAAAGCTGTGACAAATTGTATGCAACAGAAAAGTGGAAAATTACAGGAAAGAAACAGAATAGTTTGGCATATTCGAGGCCAATGGCACCCGGCACCGGAACCAGTGCCGGCCGGCCCTCATGTTGTGGTGTACGCGGTCACCATCTTCGATCTGGGAGACCCCTTGCTTGACCTCGTGCCCCTTACCTTGGACTACCTTGAATCCCCCCCCCC
>NQII01000524.1:19573-38829 GCA_002778355.1 Clitarchus hookeri | reverse complement strand
TTCTGCAAAAAAAATGTTTTAAAAATTTCCAAAAAATATTAAATTTTCCAAAAAGTTAGAAATATTTTTTACAAATATTATTTTGATGTTTGTAAAAAATTTAAATAAAAAAAAAACTTTGAAAAAATTTAATAATGCCCAAGAAAAGTCCCGATACATGCTAAAATACTTGCATCCTATCGGCCCCTTATGATGCCACAAAGATACAAAATTTCGTATTACGTATACACATAAGCAATAATTTGGCAAAAAATTTTAAACATACACATGTCTGCTCACATGAGTAAGTAGCCATCGCAATAATCACGCCATCACTACATTTGAATCGCTAAACAACAAAATTTCGACAAGTTAGCGCACAAATACTAATGCTTCAATATTGCCTAATATTTATAATACAAAATTCACTTACCCTGAGTGATAATACAATATGAATCATTCTTATTAAGTGGATTTGAGAGCACACGAAGAAATCACGTTACATAACGCCATGATTGAGTCTTTCAGAATAAATAAAACTGGTTGTTTCCGCACGACTGAAATGGAGCTCTCGATATAGTCAGATTAATCGATAGTATTAATATCGACCAGCATACACAACATTTTTTTAGGCACACTTCCAAGTAAACATATGTTAAAAAGACAACAATTAAATTTTCAAAATCGTAATATTTTATTATATTTTACAAACAAAATCTTTACACATTTATGTTAATTTCAAAGGAAGTTGAAACAAGTACACATAGATGATACGGTCACCAATATTACTGCCAATGTGACTGTCAGAACAACAAACAAATAATTACTTTTACTTTTAAACAATTACATTCGCTTTATTATTTTCTTATTTGATTCTATGCCTTACAATAATTTTACCTTTAAATTTAATTAACGAGGAATTGAGAAAAGGCAAGCTTTGTCATAACGCAACTTAAAAAAGTCTCAAGACAAGGACACAAACAAACGATAACAAAAAAAAGTGCCACTCAAAGTGGCACAAGAGGATCTAAGTGCGTCTCAGGGCAGAGCCTAATACTCCTAGGCATGCAGGAAAAATTCTAACTACAAGGGCACATGCTCGCGGTTTTGCTGGGATTAGGCAAACATGGCCGCGACTAGGGCCACAGTTACTTCCCATAACAACTAGCTATGAGCTGCGAAAAGAGTGGGGAAACCGGCATAGACACCGTAAAAGCCCCTCGACAGAGAAGAATTGCAAAATTGCAAGCAGTTTGTTGAGTGTAGAACAGAAGTGTACTAAAAAGAGTGTGTGAGTGGGTGGGATGCGCTCACCTTGCGGCCCAGCTTGCCGCGGGTGAAGACGACGGAACCTTGTGGCGGCACCAGTATGGACAGCGGGCGGTCCAGAGGGATGTCGTACCAGATTGGCAGGCCGAACTCGGGCACTCCTCCTGCCGGCCGGGGCACCTCCTCCTCCAGACGGCTCACCATCGTTGGGCGCCGCAGGCATCGCAGCCTGTCGCGCTCCACCACCATGGCTCCTCTGCACACCGAGGCACATCTTCATTTGCATGCTCTCAGTGTCAGCAGCTGAGACTGCTGACAAAACTTACTTTATTTGCCGAGGCTAGGTTTACCGTCATTTTCAAATTTACCATAATGGACACTTCCGACAACTAAACTCAATAAATTGTGAACTGCTAAAAAATTGCAAAACGTAAATTGTAAAATACAGTTATAAACACTATCTGTAATGTGTTTAAGTCAGTATTATACATCAGTCAACATTTTTTTCTGAAAATATGCGACAACTTGTTGCATCTACAGTCATATACCTAAGTCAGTGTGATTTGAATTCCTAATTTAATCGAATTTCAAACAGACGACACTAACACACGCTTGAAGAAAAGGTATGCTACACACTGACAAGCGCTACTTTATCCTGCTACGGTTTCAATGTGTTTTAAATGGGGAAGTGAGGCTATTGAGGCTCGGAGGCTCGCTTGCTTGGAGTCATCTTCTTCGGCTCGTCTCAGAATTGTCGGACGTACCCGAAGGTGCTCGGCGGTTACGCTCACTAACCTCTCGAGCATGTACGTCTATTTATGAGAGCCGGCGGCTATTTTGGTTTTATAGGCATAGGACATGCCAAATCTAAAAGCTTGAATTTTCATTCTTGTTTAAAAAATTTACATTTTTTATTTATGGTGACATTTTTTGTAATGAATGGTTTCGAACCTCAAGCTGTATATTCAATACTTAGTTTCATCATTCAACTTCATTTCTCAAATTCATACCTCAATTTATGGCACATTCGCTACTGTTTCCGTCATTCTGCACTAGAGTGCGATGTAACGTGTTTTTTCATCGTTGTCCACTAAAATGCACTGATGGGTAAAAAATGTTCTGTTAGTAGTAGGGTTATGCCGAAACGGGAACATGGCACTGGGGTAACGGATTTCGAATTCATCCGCTATCTTGGTTGACATCACAGCACCCGTCTCTCTCATCGGCTTGGGCGGCCATGTTTGTTCATATTATTGACGACAACCACCATATTGAATGTGTACGACCTTGACTCTAGTGACCTTGACTCAAGTGACATTGATCATAGTGACCTTGGCCCCCCTGACCTTGAACTAAAAAAATTGTAAAAGATCCAGTAAAATATTACATTACTTACCCCAATTATTATCTATTAAGATAACCTTGACCCCAGTACCATGCACTTGAAAAATCGATAAAAATAAGAATAAATGTAAAAATTCCTATAAATAGAGGAAAATATTGGGGCACTGACTCCAACCACCAAGTTGGATGTGGATGACTTTGACCTTAATCACAGTGGCCTTATACTTGAAAAATCATAAGAAATATTTTTTTTTAATTGAGGGGAAACTTACATTACTGGCCCCAGGTACCGTGTTAAATGTGGGGGATACTGATTGTCAACCCTGTGACCTTGAACTTGGAAAATCGTACAAATCGAAAGAAGCTCATAAAAATTAAAGAAAATATTACATTACTGCCCCAACTACCAAGTTGGATGTGTGTGAACTTGATCTTCAACAGTAACCTTAAACTTAAAAAATTCAAAAAAATTCTTAAGATTCGATAAATGAATATTTTGAAAATCAAGAGAAAATTATGTCACTGACTCTGACCACCAAATTGGATGTGAGTGACCTTGATATTGACCCCAGTGACCTTAACTTAAAAATAGAAATTGAAAAAATTAAAATCTAGGAATATATTATGTTACTGACTCCAACCACTGTTGAATGTAGGTGACTTTGACACCAGTGACCTTAAACTTTAAAAATCGTGGAAAATAGCACACTCTGGAACAAATCTAAAAGTCTAGGAACAAATTACATTACTGGTACCGACCCCCATGTTGAGTGAGGGGTCGGGACCATGGCTATGGTGAGTGACCATAGTGACCTTGAACTCGAAAAATTGAGAAAAATCGTTAAAAAACAGGGGAAGATCTACAACTCTTAGAAAATATTACATTGCAGACCCCACCCCCATGTTGCATTGTTACCTTGACCTTGGCCCTAGCAAACATGAAAAACAAAATATCATATAAAGTTGTGAAAAAATTAACTTAACTAACACAAAATACCATGTAGGATGTGAGCGAACTTAAGGGTTTGATTCTTGTAAGAATAGTAAAGCATAGCCACTCCCGGCTATGACGATCAGTAGGCGACTGATTAGTCAGTTCCGCTCGACCGATGTGCCAAATAATCGTTGATAAAATAGTCGAGCAATCTGCCCTCCCCCCAATTCGAATTACTCGCTTTTCATAACACACATCCTCACTCCCCTCGTCCTCCTACACCATCACCATCTTCACACGACACGACTCTTCGCCTCCCTCATCATTAACTCGACATAGCTCGACCCCCTCACCATCCACCCATGACCACAGCCCATTACCCGACTCTCCACTACCTCGTCATTAGCTCGCCATAGCTTGACCCCGCTCGCCATCAACCCACCACATGACTATCCATCCACCCCTATCACTGTGTAACCCCAAAACCCTCCCTCTACCCACCAACACCCATCCCCAACCACTCACTCAAGCCAGTTACCTACACTCCATTTACTAAAGATAGCTCGACTGATTAATTTGTTTTCCCTACACCCCCAATAAGTTACCACACTTCGTCTGATTATTCGCTTAAGTTTGACACTCCCTCCGCCCACTTACACCATTAAATAGTGCCCTCTCACACTACAATCAATTTAACTAGCTCCATTTACTCACCATTGTTCGACCCCCTACACCCCGCAACTATATTCCACTGACTATTTCATCGGCGCCCAATAGGTCATCGCCATCGCACATGATTGGCTGTTGAACATGCAACAACGCTAACTCTGCAGATAAATAAGGTGGCGAAAGTCACATTACTTTACAGTTCTTCATCTGATGGGGCAGATGATAGATGATCTTCTCTCTCATAACCTTCGTAGCTATCATTCTGGTAAGTTGTATTGTGTTCAACACACCACAGTAAATATGTTGTTATCGGTCGTGCTCGTAATGATAAATACATTTTTCTCCAAAGTGAATATCTGTTAAAATTTTAAATACCTGATGGAACCAGCGAGCTACTAGAGAGTAGAGATCATGATGAAACGCATTTAATGGTGTCCCTGCGATAAGCACACATCCCGACTTCACCCTTGTAGTACAATTTCTGACTCCATCTGGACTACTTACCTTGCCAAAGATACTGTTCGCAATCCATTGGGGTTAGGCCCTTGAAACTTGGAATGTACAAAGTCATCATTAGATGAATTATATCGATATATTTGGGCCCTTTATAAGCATTGACCAATGTTTTCGAATCATTGGCGATAGTCACATCAAAATAAAAAAACCGACCACGTGAACGAACCAAAACAATCAACCATACGAATCAGCCATACCACCAGCAATGCGAACCATCCATACTAAGCAAATGTACGAAACAAGCATATCAAGATAACCATACCAAAAAACTCATTTCACCCGACGAGGCCAATAGCCCAGCAAGACCGACTGGACAAACAAATGGACAATACCAAAACATCTATGCGAGCTGTCCATACCTGCCAGCCAAACAATCCAACAATACCAACCATACGAACCACCCATACCAGCCAGCCTTAGGGACCAACCAAACAAGTTAACAATATTAAACAGCGATACCAATCAGCCACATGAAGAATCCATACCATCCGAACATACAAACCAACCATGTCAGCCGACTATAAACACCAACTATACCAACCGATCATACGAACCAACCATGCCAAGCAACAATACTAATCAACCTTACAAACATATCATAAAAACCAACAATATCAGCCACTCATATGCACTAACCATAACAGCTGACCATACGAATCATCAATACGAATTTACCATACCCGCCGACCATACAAACCAACCATACCAGCCAACCATTTGATATGACCATATGAGCCGATTATACGAATCGACCATTCCAGCCGACCATACGAAACGACCATACCAGCCAGCCATACGAACTGCCCATACCAGCCTGCCATGCCATCCGGCCATACCAGGCCACCATGTGAACCAAACATACAAGCAAACTATAAGAGGCATACATACCAATAACCCATTCCACCCAACCAGTTCAACAGGCCAGCAAGACCGACTGGGCCTACCAATTGGCAAGACCACATACGAGCCATCCGTACTAATTAGCAATACTTGGGGCCATAATATCTAACCATACGAACCAACCATATGAACCAGTCATACTATCCGACCATGCCACCCAATAATATGAGCATACATTGTGAACCGTCCATTGAGGCCAAACTTTCGAACCAACCAAACCAGCCGACAACACAAATCGGATATACCAACCAACCATATGAACCAGCCATACTAGCCAGCCATACGAACTGACCATACCAGTTAGCCATACGAACCAACCATACCAGGCAACCAGAATAACCAATAATATGAACCAACCATACAAGCCAACAATACCAGCTAAAGTATAAATAAACAATTCCAGTCAACCATACCAGCAAACCATAAGACCGTCAATACCAAACAGCCACTCCAGCTAACCAGTCTAATGACTATTAATATCAGTCAACCAAATGAATAGGTCATGCCAACCAGCCATACAAACTCGTCAATACTAGCTGATCATACCAAAGGACCATACTATTCGACCAAGCCAATCAACCAAACAGACCAGCCAATCATTCAAACCAAACATACTGGCCAATAACTGACTCGACCCAAGAATGGCTCCTGCTGAGACAAAATCCTGCCAAGCTACTGACTAGAACAATAGACAAGACCAACCAGCAAAAACCAACTGACCATACTAACCATCCATGCCAACATTGATGACCAATCCCTAAACAAGTCACTTATACGAATATCGTTGGTAATCTCTGCATGCGAAACTTCATAAAATTTCACAAAGCTCAGCAAAATTTCACTAAACATTTCACCCACTGCGACCAGACACAGCGAATCGGATAATGATTATAGGAAAATGACTCGAAGCTCGTCGTGAGGCATGTCGCGAAGCAATATGTGAGCTACGAAACAATGGCGAGTAAATTTTGAGAGGTTCTAACTATGGCGAGTAAATGGTGAGAGGTTCGAGCTATGACTAGTAAATAGTGAGGAGGTGAGGAGTTGGGTGGTGGGTTGGTGGCATGTGCGGGCAGTGAGGGCGTTCGAACTATGGCTATTAAATTTGAGGGAGGCGGAGAGTCGAGTAGTGTGAAGGCTCTATGTGTGTGTCNGGTAAAGCCGATAATTCGCTTTGGGTGTTGCCAGATTAATGGAGTTTATTTTTAATGCTTGATCAGTATAGAGGGTCGAGGAGAACCAAATACAGTAATCAGTATCCTGCTGATCGTCGTACCAGGGAGTGGCTGTGGCCATAAGTACGAGAGTCGAACCATCAGGACCACACACATCCAACATGGTGATTGGTATCATTTGTGTAAATTTGTTTTCCGATTCGTAGAATTTAAAGTCATTAGGGTTAAGGTCAAGGTCACCCATGACCCATATGGTGGTCGTGGTCAGTCGTGTAATTTGTTTCTAGATTTTTACGAGTTTTTTTTATTTTTTATAATTTTTTCTGGATTTTTGAGTTAAAGCTTACTAGAGTTAGATTGTTAGATTCAAGGTCATCCACATTCAACATGTCTGTTGAGTTCAGTAATGTAGTTTGTTCCTAGATTTTTAAGAGGTTTTTTTTCGATTTTTCTCAATTTTTCGTGTTCAAGGTTACTGGCTCAAGGTCGAGGTCACCTACATAGGACATGGTAGTCGGGGTCACCAATGTAATTTTTTTATATTTCTTTTAAATTGCTCAATTTTTTGCGATTTTTCTCGGTTTTGAGAATAAGGTCACTGGGGTTAAGATCAATGTCATGCACATACAACATGGCGGCCAGAAGCAGTAATGTAAACAAACATGACTGCTTACCCAACTGATCTGCTGGGTCTGGCTCAGAGTCCTTGATCCACCTTGCTGATGTGAGGACTATGTGGCTAATTCCCCTAGGAGCTTTGAATCCGCTTGCTGCTTTGATGACTTTTTGACTCTCGCATCGAGGAGTCTCGAATCTGCTTCGTTAATTTAAGGATTCAATCGAAATATTTTTTCACTTATTTTTATTTTTTCGTAAGGAAAATGCCATTTTGGGTTTAAAAAAATTAATTTAAAGTAATTTTTTGGGCTAAAACAGGTAATTTTTTTCTCTATAATATTGCCTCACAACGCCATCGAGTGAGACCTCCGCCTGTAACGTCAACCAAATAGGCAGACGAATCCTGCATCTGACTCCCCCAATCCCTGTCCCCGTGTGGAGATAATCCCACTGCTTACAGTAAAATTGCAAAGCTATTTGTGGGTGTTTCTAAACATTTTGAATCTAGTTTGGTCGTGTACCACAAGGGTATCATTCCCTGAACGAGGTGTCAGCCGGGGGTTGCCAACTAAAGGTGCGTCTACTGTACTCGTGAACATGCTCGTCAGTGTAGGATCTCCACGGTAATGGGAGCACTTTTAAAATCAGCCTTTGGAAAGAAAATCGCTCCCAGTTAACTTGACAGCGAATCAAGTAAAATAGTTCGAAACCTTGGCATTGTGAATTTTTTTTACATTTATAGGAAATTATGTTGGTGTTTTATTTTATTTATTCACAGTAGAATACGAATTGGCCTATTAATAACATTAAAATTCCTGAAAATTTCATGTTATCACTTGAATGGCGTATGAGTAATGTAATTAGGCCCATATTTTACAAATGGCAAAAGGCAGGCCGGGCACAGAATTTGAAAATGGGAGGTGTTGTTCTTATAGTGGCGAAGCTTTATCAACGTTGCCTTCAGTTTCCAATAAATATGATTTTTTGGTACAGTCCAGTTATAAACATATTCAAAGGAGCTACATGGGACAACTGGAACGACGTGTGCGTGTATCCAGGCACACCCCCTCTACCTTGCGCTGTCGGGGGCAGCAAAAGATATGCGGGGTACTACTTATGATGTATCTCCGCCAGTATGTTATTTATGGATGGTATTCGGACGGATGAGGTCGACTTTGACGAAGTTGACACTGTTGCAGGATTTGGCTGGAACCGACCGGGGTCACAAGAGATACGCACAAATGTGAAGGAATCCCAACTGTGGACTGGTGGACCTGTATCTGATTTACTCTTGTCGCTCAGCTGGGTGACTTACCTATGGTGACAAACAATTCCCCAACTAAGACTCATCGCTAAACTGAAGAAGACATGACACGAATATGAAAAAAGAGGATGGAAACAGAAGTATTATTTGAATGATTGAGGTGGCAGTATCCCTTGGTGTGACATTACGGGGGGTTCATATGAGAACCCAAGCTTTGATAGGACCTTTCCGAGCTCGACTGGAGTAATTAGAGAACGAACTTTACTTGAGGAAGGTTGATGCTTGAGGTTATGAACACAGGACGGTTCGATTTTGGACAACGTTTTCCGGGGAAGCCATGATGCCTAGTAAAATCTGCATGATCGAATAAATAAGGTTCAAAGAAGCAAAGTAGTGCTTGCCAGTATACCCCACTGGGGAGTGGGAGGGAAGGACAGGCCCGGCTTCTGCCGGGAAACATTGTCTGGGACTGGCGTGTACTCACTGCGTCACCGGGTACAGCCCCGCGAGGAACCTCAGGCCAGGGAGAGAGTCTCCTCCCGTGTCTCAGTGCACCTACTATACTGCTTCGAAAAAATTTACACCGTGAACTTTACGAACAGACATGAGCGTTTAAAACAAACTTTTTCAGCAAAGATATCGTTATCAGTGTTGCTCATGCACAGTCAAACATTCGCTCCGTTCGATGTGGCTTCTCTTATTACTCTTTGTTGGTGCTAGTGCCTCAAACTAATTTTTTTAAACACGAAAAAAATTTTTTTTCTTCAAGTTATTCGAAAATTATTTTATAATACACTTCCCGAAGTTAACCGAATGCTGAAAATTATATTCAGTAAGTTTATGAAACTAATTTACTTTTAAAATTGCCACTGGAAATGTTTTGAAGACAATTTTGACAGATTATTCTTAAAATTGCCTTTGTAAATAAAGTTTATGTTTACATAGTATAATTACGCTAGTCCAGTTTAAAGTATTTAATTTTGGAAAATATGGCTATGTAAATTTTCGGAATCTGCGGTGGTATGTGAAGATTTGCGATATGCTCGTTAAAAGTACGATTATAAATTATATACATTTTACTCACAACTGGGGTTGTTTCGACCACAAAATCGCATAATCCAGCAGTTTATAGCTGAACCAAATAATCTCCTGTATTTGGTTGAACTTCTTTTCTGGGGCAGATCACAGACTAAAGATGAAGTACACCGATCTCGCTGGCTGCGCACAACCACTCTCCGTGTCACAACATTGAACAGCTTTTATGCCAATGCGACTAGCAAAAACAGCATGGATTGGATTTGAGGTTAGAACACTATTTAGTAAACAAGTGTTTTGGGATGTTTGTATTCTTCCTCTAACCAATTTGTAACGCAGTTTGATTAAATTCAAATTGGTGGAAGTATTTTAAAGTTCTTGTCTTTTGAAAATTAAGAAATAAACAAACACGTTCATTGCTGTTGACCATGTGACTTTGGCAGTTGTGTTCCTTTGGGGCAGGTCAATGTCGGGTGCATGCACGGAAGACGAATAAGCGGCCTACCTCATATTTAGTCTATGAGCCAGATAACTTTATAATGCTCTCAGGAATGCTCTGCTTCAATATGTTGCCACATTAGATAAACGTGCTCAACCAAATCGCAAGATTCTTACGTACTTTATGCAAATATCTTAGCGAATAACATCGCACATCTCTACACGAAAAATAGGTCTGCAGGCGGGAGTGTATAAAATAGCCTAGCAGCAGTAAACGTCACTTCAGTAAATCTTTGGCAACATTCTACTCTTTGCCACATTAGACATGTTGATTTCCACTTCGATACTACAATTTGGCTACCGTTTCCCAAATTACAAAACAAATAATCAAAAAGGAAAAAAGTAGTTTTGCTGTCAGCTGCTTAGACTAAGGATAAGATTGACAGATGTTATAGTCTTCCTCGCTCATCACCAACACTGATGACTCCCCCATCGCCAGTGCAGCTGTTTAAAGTCACATGGTCAGCAGTGATTTACGTGTTTATTTGCATTTGAATTTTATACATATTCGTCCTNTGCAGCTGTTTAAAGTCACATGGTCAGCAGTGATTTACGTGTTTATTTGCATTTGAATTTTATACATATTCGTCCTGTTACTTCAATAAAATAATTTGACCAACTTGAATGAGTGAGTGAAGAGATTTGGGCGGCTCGTAACAGCAAGGGTGAAGTGAGGTGAGTATGGAGCAGCGCCGGAATGAGGGGGAGAAATTTAGGGAGATCCCAGAGAAAACCCGCTTAGCAGCAGCATCGTCCGGCACGATCCCCACTTACGAAAATCCTGAGTGAACAGGCCGGAGATTGAACCCAGTTCGCAATGGTGGGTGGCGAGCAGTCTAACCACTCAGCCACCGTGGACCCTTGACCGACTTGAACATAATCTAGTTTCATTAAAACTAAGTTAGAGAAAGTGTAAAANACTCAGCCACCGTGGACCCTTGACCGACTTGAACATAATCTAGTTTCATTAAAACTAAGTTAGAGAAAGTGTAAAAGCATTTCAGATCATTCACTTACATAAACAGTGTTCTAACCTCAAACCCTATCCACGTTGTTTTGTATACTCTTATTGCTATTTGCAGAATAGCAGTTGGGACACGAAGAGTGGGTAATGCGCAGCACATATGCGTACTCGACACCATTTTCCCTATACAGTCAGTTACGTTGGCATCGTAATTTTTTTGTATAAATTTAATGAAATAGGGAACAGAAGCGTTGCACTCTGTTTGCTAAGTTTTCTCGCATAAATGTGTTAACTGTCCGGGCATTTATCTCCATAGCATTCGTTTGAAATTTCAAATAGATGGGAATGAAAACTACGATAGACTCAGATCTCCCCCGCTGGAAAAACTAGCATCTCCAAAAAAGAAAGAACATGAACATAGGTGTGTGTGTGTGTTGTTGAGAGGTGCTGCTGTGTGGCGACATGCCGTAGACTCGGCCGACAGATAGTTACGTCATGCTGGCGGCCACACTTAATAGCAGTGATATGGAGTGCCTCCGGACACACCTGTAGCCTAAAATTTAAGAACAAACTGATTTGAGTCTTCCATGCATGCCCTAAAACTTGACCAGCAGTACTGCCAAAACACCACAATCAGCCACGTGACGTTTGCTTACATTATTTNATGCATGCCCTAAAACTTGACCAGCAGTACTGCCAAAACACCACAATCAGCCACGTGACGTTTGCTTACATTATTTTCTCAAAACATCCCTGCTTTCATTGACAAATTAAACTGTTTGCGTAAATTAAAAACTCTTCATTTCAACTTGATCAGAGGAAGTGGGTAATTAACTTTTTAAAGCTCATTTTAAAGTTTTGCTAAATCGAGAAAAATAAGTATTACNATGCATGCCCTAAAACTTGACCAGCAGTACTGCCAAAACACCACAATCAGCCACGTGACGTTTGCTTACATTATTTACTCAAAACATCCCTGCTTTCATTGACAAATTAAACTGTTTGCGTAAATTAAAAACTCTTCATTTCAACTTGATCAGAGGAAGTGGGTAATTAACTTTTTAAAGCTCATTTTAAAGTTTTGCTAAATCGAGAAAAATAAGTATTACAGGGAAACCAGTTTTGTTTGGGTCAAACCAATAGTAAGCTTGTCACTTATCCCTACGGCGAAACAAATATTTTTGACAGAACAAAATAAATTGTTTCACTATATTTGTTTGCATTCAACACATACTTGAGTGAAACCCTGTTGTGTATTTAAAAACAAATGTCATATTGTAGTTAAAGTGTGTAGCATTTTTTGACCGAAGATTAACGCACTCAAAAGTAATGTAGAGTGTGATGAAGAGTAGAGATGTATGTGTGAGTTATGTGGGAGGTTCACAGACAGTATAACAGAGTAACACTCACAACAATACTACAAAACTCAATANATATGTGTGAGTTATGTGGGAGGTTCACAGACAGTATAACAGAGTAACACTCACAACAATACTACAAAACTCAATAACTGCAGACAGGAATAGCGTTAAGAAAATACCAATGCTCTACTAAAACCATAAAGCAGAGACGTTTCAGATAATGTGTAATATTTAATTTGTAATATTGTAAACAAAACTTACAAATAAAATTCTAAAATCTCAAATTGTGTTTAAACCAAGATAAATAATTATTTCTGGCATTACCCAGTTTTCAGTTAAAATCTAATTAGTGTCCTCGGCAGCAATAGCCTCTCCCATGAATGGGTAGGTATATTTCATTAGCTCTAGGCCTGGCGTATTAAATATGAACTTCGAAAAAAATTGTTGACTAACTATCGCTGAAAAATTATACCAGGGTGTCTGCAGCTAAAAACTAATAGGGGGTCAGTTCATGTTTAGTTACTGCATAGCGTTGTCAAAAAGTTGTGTTAAAAATTAAATGGCGTCTCTGTTTCATTAAAATTGATGGGTGTCTTAGCTGAATAAAAATATCATATTTTAAAATCAAGCAGGTCCGTAAGGTCTAGTTGATCTGGTTGTATGTAGGAGCATTCCCCTTAATGCTGCCGGACATCGTCTTGAGGTCTTCTCTTATTTAAGTTCTCGGGACTATTAGTCCAGTCACTTTAGGTTTTTGAGCGGAAAAAATTCATAATATAGGTGTTGCCTCTAAAACATAAAAATATAACATAATTTTCAGTAAATATTGACGTAAAATTTGGTTTTCATCATTAATTTCTTGGTTTGTTTTTATTTTTAATTAAGTTTCTTTTAAAGCCACAAATAATTATTTTTCGTGGTTATTAACGTAATTTTAATGTCAGTTATACACCACCCATCCATTTGAATGATTTTATGAAATTATTTAATTTATAATCTAAAATCTTCAAAAAGAATTTTAAGTATATTCTTGTGTTTTAAACTTATTTTATATTTTTTAATTGTAAATAACTTTTCAGTTTTTATTTTTTCTGTTAATTATTTCTTTGGTATTTTCTGTATGTAGAGTTTTTTTTATTTGTTTTCCTGGGAGTAGTTTTTTGTGCTACCGTTTAGGAAAGTTGCCGGAAGTCAAGGCTTCTGATGGGACCTTTTGAATTTGGCGGACGCTTATTTTACCGCTGGGTTATTAAATGGTTTTTGATCCGCAGCACCATCGTAATTTATATAGTCAGCCATTGTCCCATAAGTTAAGTTTAAATTGCTGATTCGAGCTACGTACAGAAGAGGGCGCAGGTTCGTAGGATTTAAGTCTGTTAGTGGTTTCTAGTCGACTTCTGGATGAAGAGCGGCTTAGCGCCATGGAAGACGCCGACGTCTAAAATAAGTAAGAAGCACCACTGAGTTTTCTTGGCCGGAGGGGCCTTTGGAACTGATTGTTCTATATTTTTGAGCAGTTCCTTATACTTACTAATGGTCTTAAATAATATTTTTAACATTTTCATTTTATTTTTGACTTTTAACACGGAACATGATCCATTTTTCCAAGCGCTGCCGACTGCAGCTAACGCCAGAACTATTTCATACTGAACCCTGAAAAACTATGTAAATGAAAGTGAAATGAGAAACTTCCCGATTGTGACTTAAATATTTTGAGAAGAAAAAACCTAATTTTTCAAAATTTTAATTTTATTTTGGAGTAATTTTTTACGTCTTTAAATTGCTTTTTTCAGTTACGTGATTGACGTATTTTACNAATTTTAATTTTATTTTGGAGTAATTTTTTACGTCTTTAAATTGCTTTTTTCAGTTACGTGATTGACGTATTTTACCTAGTGCATTTTTAAACATATATTTTGTTGTTTTTAATTTGAAGCAGTACTTTTGTTTCATTAATTTTCTTTTTCTTTTGAGTTCTAGTAAAATTAAAAGATGGCGGTAATTCCAAGTAATCAGACTCCTGGTGCAGCTACATTAACCCTAAAAGTAATGCTAGCATACTAGAAATTTATTTCAATTTTCAAAGCAATAATTTTCCTGTGTTTCATTTTCTTTCAAATACAAATTTTCAGCATAATCACTTTCAATAAAAACTTTTAGTAAAGTGAACACAAAGTTTATTTAATTGTGTAGCTAGTCACCTTCGCCATCATACTTAGGCTACTCTTTNAATTTTAATTTTATTTTGGAGTAATTTTTTACGTCTTTAAATTGCTTTTTTCAGTTACGTGATTGACGTATTTTACTTAGTGCATTTTTAAACATATATTTTGTTGTTTTTTAATTTGAAGCAGTACTTTTGTTTCATTAATTTTCTTTTTCTTATGAGTTCTAGTAAAATTAAAAGATGGCGGTAATTCCAAGTAATCAGACTCCTGGTGCAGCTACATTAACCCTAAAAGTATTGCTAGCATACTAGAAATTTATTTCAATTTTCAAAGCAATAATTTTCCTGTGTTTCATTTTCTTTCAAATACAAATTTTCAGCATAATCACTTTCAATAAACATTTTTAGTAAAGTGAACACAAAGTTTATTTAATTGTGTAGCTAGTCACCTTCGCCATCATACTTAGGCTACTCTTTNCTTTTAGTAAAGTGAACACAAAGTTTATTTAATTGTGTAGCTAGTCACCTTCGCCATCATACTTAGGCTACTCTTTTGATTCATTGGACAAACAATAAATTATTTGAAGTGTTTTATTGCGAATATTGCGTGCTCTATTCGGACAGCTGGCAGATGGAAGAAATATTGCAGTACAGCACGACTTGGTAGGAAAATCGTAAAGTAAGATTCTCTCTCATATTCACATTCATACGAATCATAAACACGTAAAAATCGTAAATACTTATCTCACATTACATTATATACATTTTTTTCACGTTTATTTTATTGCAACACTTCCCCATAGACATTCCCCTTAAAATAATACACTGATTTTCGGCAGACATCCCTATTAAACCTNTTTATTGCAACACTTCCCCATAGACATTCCCCTTAAAATAATACACTGATTTTCGGCAGACATCCCTATTAAACCTCTTTAACATACTGAAAGTCCTGACGAATCCGAATAGAGCTTATGCCACCATTTTGGAAAAATGGCAGCTAGAANCCTCTTTAACATACTGAAAGTCCTGACGAATCCGAATAGAGCTTATGCCACCATTTTGGAAAAATGGCAGCTAGAAACAGTTTTTACTTTTTTCTTTCTTACTGTTCGTTTCATAGCAAAATATGTTTTGACAAAAGATTATCTTTATTGCATTCCCTACAAAAATTGTTACAACCCTTTTTGCCGTGCGACTCATAGTTCGTGAGATACGGACTCTGGACGGATGCCCATTTTCCCACTCTTCCTTTAACATACTTTCTTACTTTAATGAGGAGGAAAATATGACGTGTATAGCATCTCCGAGGTAGCGATAACATTTGGATGTTCGCGTACGATCATTTCACGAGTGTACCGTGAATATTGGGAATTCGGTAAAACATCACATCTTCGACATCGCTGCGGCCGGAAAAAGATCGCGAAAGAACAGGACAAACGACGACTGACGAGAATCATTAAACGTGACAGACGTGCAATACTTTCTCAAATTGGTGCAGATTGGATTTGTGGACTGCCCTGCAAGATTCATAGTGTGAATTGCCTCCTGCATACCTTCAGACATTAATCGAGTCCATGCCACGTCGTCTTGCGGCACTTCTACGTGCTCGAGGAAGGGGGGAGGGGGGCACCTACACTATATTACGCAGGTGTACCAGTTTCATTTGCCACTTCTACCAAATATCGCACCATACATATCACATGATAGTATTCTGGAGGCCAGTTTCTTTTGGCACTCACTCTGTTCATGTCGTCGTGCATTGCAACATTTACGGAAGGTCTTGCCACAGTAAGTACATTGTTTTCCATGTAATTGTTGATCACTTTGACGGTTGGATTGAAACCTCGTACGTGTGTGTGTATGTGATCTGTTTGAATATAATTGTGAGTTCGAGACTTGGAACTATACAAACGACTATTAATTCTTTTACAAAGTTTGACAAAATCTGCTTTTTTTTTCTTTTCCTAGCGATGGACGTGAACCTAATATTAGCGTGGGTCATGATAAATGAATAACACTGAAATAGTTTATATACTTTTACCTTTTTTTTACAGATGTGCGAGACAAGTCATACAGTCTCATTAAACGGTATTATTCCAGCATGTAGGTAGTGTGTGTACGTACGTGTTGCATGTGACTCGTACAGCGGCTGTGACCTTCAGTGTACATGGTAATTGAACCTTGTTTATGATTCGTCTCTCACCCTATCGTGTACTTCACGACTGCAGTCTCCAGAGTACACAGTAATTGCTATAATTCAATCAAAGTCTCTCCCTGCATAACCAATAGCCAAGGGTTACATTAAAACACCTACATGTTAATATAAGAAAGGTGCATGGAAGGAATATGAGAAAACTAAGGTGGAATGACAGAGCATGCATCACGTCCCCGTCAGGACGATAGTGAAAGGAGACCGGAAGGAATAGGGAAAAATCAAGGTGGAATGGCAGAGTATGAGACTCGCCCCCGCCAGGACGTCAAATGAAAGGTGCTCAGACGGAATATGAGAAAACTAGGGTGGAATGTCTGTTGTACTGATCGGGATGGTCAGGTCTCGTCTAGCAGCATCATCATCATCATCTAAAGCAACATATGACATCCGACACTTGTGCAATATGTGCTGGTTGGTGAGTGCATATAACTTGTTTCCTTTACATTTTATTTATATCTGTTTTGCGTCTGTATGAATATACTGTACGCATAGGTGAGTGTTCTGCACGTTGAATTTCAGTCATGTGTGTCGACGCGAATGTACGTAAAAGATAAATGAATAATAATAAAGAAATAATTTACATACTTTTACCTTTATTTACAGACTTGACATAATAAGTATACATATTATTTGATATGTGCTGAACATATTCTTCATTCAAGCGATACATTTATGGTAAGTGTTTTTGGAAAACAATTCCTGCTGTGAGTATTCAAGCCACTCTTATTCGCATATACCATACAGCAGTTGACGATTGTGTAGATTTTGTAGACGGTGATAAATTTATAGTCACTACTTCATGACCTTTGGCAGTGGTACGGTTACGGAATGTCTTGCCGCAATACATGCGTCGCTTTCCGATGAATGACAAACATGACCTTTGCATTTATTGTTATGTCTATACAGACTATCACTGTAGGTAAAAAACATCTTCGCGGTTATCATAGTGGAACACTTTGTATGCTAGACATCACTGCTGTTCGCCCGGTATGCTAATTAGTATTGTTCGTCTCGGGTTTTCTCAGTGGACGACTGCTAGCTGTGNAAATGAATAATAATAAAGAAATAATTTACATACTTTTACCTTTATTTACAGACTTGACATAATAAGTATACATATTATTTGATATGTGCTCAACATATTCTTCATTCAAGCGATACATTTATGGTAAGTGTTTTTGGAAAACAATTCCTGCTGTGAGTATTCAAGTCACTCTTATTCGCANTTGGAAAACAATTCCTGCTGTGAGTATTCAAGTCACTCTTATTCGCATATACCATACAGCAGTTGACGATTGTGTAGATTTTGTAGACGGTGATAAATTTATAGTCACTACTTCATGACCTTTGGCAGTGGTACGGTTACGGAATGTCTTGCCGCAATACATGCGTCGCTTTCCAATGAATGAAAAACATGACCTTTGCATTTATTGTTATGTCTATACAGACTATCACTGTAGGTAAAAAACATCTTCGCAGTTATCATAGTGGAACACTTTGTATGCTAGGCATCACTGCTGTTCGCCCGGTATGCTAATTAGTATTGTTCGTCTCGGGTTTTCTCAGTGGACGACTGCTAGCTGTGGTACAAAACGATAGTACTATGGTTGGTCGACTAAAATAGATGTAGTTATTGCTATTTGTTTATATATGTCTGGCAGGTTGTAAGTGAATGTCTTGCTACAATACTTCCAACTCAGTTCTCGATGAGTAACAAACATTATCTTTACACTTCTTGCTATGACTATTCAGACTATTACTTCGGGCGTACATGTAATGACTGCTTTCATGTTGTCGTGATGTAAGTTGTAAATCTACATAGCCCCTTGACGATGTAGTTGCAGATGGCAAGTCTTCAACCAATATTTATAATGTGATCGCGGTAGATGTATGTAGATGTAGCGATTTGCTTTTATACGATTAACATGGCTTGTCGTAGCATGACCTGCTGGTTACCTACTTATAAATGCCCGACAGGCCGCAGGTATTTGAGATGAACATACATTGAGTACGATCATGTACGAAACAATATTTTGTTGGAGATATAGTTCATTGCAATTTTCGCATGATGTGCTCAATACTTATGTATGACGCTCCCCGCGTCCATGCATTTTTGGCCGTCAGAACACACGCGCTAGCGAAGCCTGCAGGCGGTCAACACCAATAAATATTAAGGGTGGCGGACGTGTCCAAAAAGGATCCTGCGCCTCACAGCTGCAAAGACGGGCCACCCAAGTTTTCTGCACGTGCAGACGGCATCCGGAGGCAACGGAAGCCACCAGGGCGCGAACACAGCTGCACTGGGCAGCTGCCCCAAGATACGCCGAGGTCCCACGACCCCGGGCTTC
>NQII01000524.1:0-17429 GCA_002778355.1 Clitarchus hookeri | reverse complement strand
GCCTAAGTGTATATATATATATATATATATATATATATATATAATACTAAAATTGTTTGAACTAAATATCATGTTTTTTTTTTTACCTTTGAAATGATTTGACTCTGTATGTGATTTGATCCTGCGATATCTTATTCATCCAGAATTTTTTATTTACATATATGTTTTCACATTTATTTGGTTCGGAAACTATAGTAAACTATTCTTATAAGTATGATTAGGTCATATATATCTATGTAGCCATTTTCGTTGACGGGAGCGAGAGCATCTATGTGTATTGCTCAAGCAGCCACCGATAGTGAACTGAGTTCGAGACTTGACACTATACAAAAACTATTAATTATCTTTCAGACTTTTGACAAAATATAGTTTTTTTTCGTAGGGGTGGAGGTGAACCTAATATTATCGAGGGTTAAAATAAATGAATAGCATAGAAATAATTTATACTTTACCTTTATTTACAGACTTGACATAATAAGAACACATAATCATATTTGATACATACTCAACATATTTTTCATTCAAGCAGTACATTTAAGGAAGTGTTATTTGCAAAACAATTCCTGCTGTGAGCATTCCAGCCACTCTTATTCGAATATACCATACAACAGTTAACACATGGGTATATCTTGTAGACGGTGGAAAATTTGCAGTTGCTATCTTCATAATGTTTGGCACTGACGCTGTTACTGAATGTCGTCGATGAACGATAAACATGACCGTTGCACATCTTGTTATGTCTATACGGTTTATCACTGCGGGTAAACGCATCATCGCAGTTATCACAGTGAAACACATTGTATGCTGGGCTGAACATGCAATGACAACTTTCATATCGGCATGTATGACAACTTTTACTAAAAGTATTTCCACAATAGTGACATTGATATCGTATTGCTAGCAACGACTCTTCAGGGTCCCTGGCTGTTGTCGGTGTTACATATGGTAAGTCTCAGCCCTTGATTCTATCTTCGTATTGTAGAATAGTATACAATCGCAGTAGTAACAATGATACTGTATTGCTTATAATGTCCCTTCAGAGATTCTTGCTGTTGCAAATGGTAAGTCTTCAGCCATTATTTCCATCTTAATATTGTAGCAGAGTACACGTTCGTAGTTGTAGATGAATGTAGTAGTGGTAGTAACAACCTGCTTTCCTCTACCACACTCGACAACGAAATTATGTTCATTTTGNAGATGAATGTAGTAGTGGTAGTAACAACCTGCTTTCCTCTACCACACTCGACAACGAAATTATGTTCATTTTGCATTATTCTTGCTTATATGTGCTTATAAACATTTTCCTTTTCATTTTATTTTTATATCAGTTTGAATCAGTTTATAGTCATGTTGACCTTATGGTTCCCGCACTTCATGACTGAAATTTTTTCGTCTAACATAATGTAATGTATACATTGCTTACGCAATATGNCTGAAATTTTTTCGTCTAACATAATGTAATGTATACATTGCTTACGCAATATGCTGCAATATACATATGTTGTTAAATGTATATAACTATTTGTTTTATCATTATTTTTATATGTGTTTGCAATGTCGTGTAGTAGTGATTTCTCTCTTGGGTGACTAATGGTTCGAGAGCCATGTGTGACATATTAGGTCCCTTTGTCGTTGAGTGTTGCAGCAGTGCCCTTTACAGTATGCTGTCAGCTTCGTCAATGACGAGACACTTTCGAGAGCTTCGAGTAATGTGTTAGGCTCATTTACCATTGTGTGTGGTAACATCCTTTATGATAGGCTGTCAGCTTTGTTAGTGACGATAAACTTTCGAGAGCCTCGCGTAACACTTTAGGCTCTTTATCGTTGTGTGTGTTATCGTTCTTTATGATAGGCAGCCANAGATGAATGTAGTAGTGGTAGTAACAACCTGCTTTCCTCTACCACACTCGACAACGAAATTATGTTCATTTTGCATGATTCTTGCTTATATGTGCTTATAAATATTTTCCTTTTCATTTTATTTTTATATCAGTTTGAATCAGTTTATAGTCATGTTGACCTTATCGTTCCCGCACTTCATGACTGAAATTTTTTCGTCTAACATAATGTAATGTATACATTACTTACGCAATATGCTGCAATATACATATGTTGTTAAATGTATATAACTATTTGTTTTATCATTATTTTTATATGTGTTTGCAATGTCGTGTAGTAGTGATTTCTCTCTTGGGTGACTAATGGTTCGAGAGCCATGTGTGACATATTAGGTCCCTTTGTCGTTGAGTGTTGCAGCAGTGCCCTTTACAGTATGCTGTCAGCTTCGTCAATGACGAGACACTTTCGAGAGCTTCGAGTAATGTGTTAGGCTCATTTACCATTGTGTGTGGTAACATCCTTTATGTTAGGCTGTCAGCTTTGTTAGTGACGATACACTTTCGAGAGCCTCGCGTAACACTTTAGGCTCTTTATCGTTGTGTGTGTTATCGTTCTTTATGATAGGCAGCCANAACTTTCGAGAGCCTCGCGTAACACTTTAGGCTCTTTATCGTTGTGTGTGTTATCGTTCTTTATGATAGGCAGCCAGCTTCGTCAGTGATGAGACACTTTCGATATCATCGTGTAACATGTTAGGCTCCTTTATCGTTGTGTGTGGTAGTGTTCTTTATGATAGGCTTCCAGCTTCGTCAGTGACGAGCCACTTTCGAGAGCATCGCACAACATGTTAGACTCCTTTATCCTGGTGTGCGAGCAGTGCTCTTTATTATAGGCTCTCAGGTTCGTCAATGACCAGAGACTTTCGAGAGCAGTAGTGTGCAGTAGTGTCCTTTATGATAAGCTGCCAGCTTCGTCAGTGAAAGTCACTTTCGAGAGCCTCGCATAACATGTTAGGCCCCTTTATTGTTGTGTGCGAGCAGTGTCCTTTAAGATAGACTGCCAGCCTCGTCAGTGATGAGACTCTTTCAATTATTCAGCCAAGATAACCGGTGCTGGCGTGGAAGAGAAAGTTTTCTTCTCTGGATGCTGCTCGCTCGCCCTCGGGCGGTTCTCATTTACGCTGTGTGGTTAACACATCTACAAACAGCACCACAAGTCGTCTATCCACCACACCACCACACCTCACAGGAAGCGAGTCGTCTATCTGCCGCACCACTGCGGCTCCCAACAAGCGAGTTGTCTATCCACCACACCACCACATCTGGCAAGAAGTGAGTCGTCTATCCACAGCACCACCACGGCCCCAATAAGCAAGTCGTCCATCCACCACACCACCGTGGCCCCAATAAGCGAGCCNCTATCCACAGCACCACCACGGCCCCAATAAGCAAGTCGTCCATCCACCACACCACCGTGGCCCCAATAAGCGAGCCTTAACGAGGAAAATAGCATTGTCACGTAGAAACAGTTTAATGATGCCTGAATATGTTTGACATAGGTAAATAGAATCCACTGCTACATGTCGTCCCATGCTGAAATACTGCTGAAATGTCGCNCTGAATATGTTTGACATAGGTAAATAGAATCCACTGCTACATGTCGTCCCATGCTGAAATACTGCTGAAATGTCGCCTGTTTCTCACATGACACATCGTCGAAAACAAACACAGAGTTTGGTAGGGCATCACTTGGTTGCACGACCGCGTCATTGTCACTAAATGGTTAATAACGAAGTCCGTCCACGGCTTGTAGTATTTGTGTTAAGCGTAAGTGCTTTGGCTGTTGTAGTGATTTCGAGTATAGGTAAATGTTCTCTAACCGAAGACCGTTGGGTTCCTCCAGAAGGCTGAGAAGCACACACGTTTTTCCACGGTTGCTCGGTCCTGCTAGGTAGTAGCTTTCCATGACGTAATCTGAAGACATTAGTTTCATCGTCGTCGACGTCACTGATGCGGACACGAAGCGTGGTGGTCTGTGGCATGATCTCCATTGAACTGATATGTAAACGGTTAAACCACGGTACTTATGTTAGTTTTGAACGATCGAGGTAGGTGATGTGGCCGGCCACATTGTTGTGGAACTGTGTGTTTGTGTGCAAGAATGTGCATGGGCATGTGTATGTGTGTGTACGAATGTGTGTGTGCATGGTTGTGTGCGTGCGCGCAGGTCTGTGTGTGCGCATTTGTGTAAATGGTNTGTGTGTGTACGAATGTGTGTGTGCATGGTTGTGTGCGTGCGCGCAGGTCTGTGTGTGCGCATTTGTGTAAATGGTCTTGTGTGTGTGCTTGTGCATGTGTGTGCGTGTGTATGTGCAGGTGCGCGCGTGTGTGCATTTGCATGCATGTGTGCATGTGCATGTGTGTGCATGTTAAAGTAGTTGTCTATCTGCCACACCACCATGCCCCCCAGGAAGCGAGTCGTCCATNTAAACCACGGTACTTATGTTAGTTTTGAACGATCGAGGTAGGTGATGTGGCCGGCCACATTGTTGTGGAACTGTGTGTTTGTGTGCAAGAATGTGCATGGGCATGTGTATGTGTGTGTACGAATGTGTGTGTGCATGGTTGTGTGCGTGCGCGCAGGTCTGTGTGTGCGCATTTGTGTAAATGGTCTTGTGTGTGTGCTTGTGCATGTGTGTGCGTGTGTATGTGCAGGTGCGCGCGTGTGTGCATTTGCATGCATGTGTGCATGTGCATGTGTGTGCATGTTAAAGTAGTTGTCTATCTGCCACACCACCATGCCCCCCAGGAAGCGAGTCGTCCATCACCACGCTATTGAGGCTCCCCAGGGAGGTGGAGTCGCCGTAGGGCGCCACAGAATTCGTGAGCATGAAGTATACGATCTAGTAGGAAGGAATGAAATGATAATCGAATTTGGGAAAACTCTGAGAAACTTTGGGAGGATTCGTAAATAACTCCCTAGCATGGAATGCAAGTATGAAGCAGGGACCAGTCGAGGCATCGTGGCAGGGATTTGGGAAGACTCGGAGAAAACCTCCTTGCTTGGAATGCAAGAGCATGAAGTATACGATCCAGTATGAAGGAATTAAATGATAATTAAATTTGGGAAGACTCAAAGAAAACTTCCTAGAATGGAATGCAAGAGCATGAAGTAGGGATCAATCGGGGTGTCGTGTCGTGGTAGGGATTTGCGAAGACTTGGAGAAACCTCCTTGCTTAGAATGCAAGAGAATGAATTATACGATCTAGTATGAAGAAATTATATGGTAATGAAATTTGGGAAGACTCTGAGAAAACCCCCTGGCATGGAAAGCATGAGCATGAAGCAAGGACCAGTCGGGGCATCGTGGCAGGTATTAGGGAAGACTGGGAGAAAACCCTCTAGCATGGAATGCAAGAGCATGAAGCAGGGACCAGTGTGGGCATCGTGGCAGGGATTTGGAAAGACTAGGAGAAAACCTCCTAGCTTGGAATTAAAGAGCATGAAGTATACGATNGGGCATCGTGGCAGGGATTTGGAAAGACTAGGAGAAAACCTCCTAGCTTGGAATTAAAGAGCATGAAGTATACGATCTAGTATGAAGGAATTAAATGATTATCAAATTTGGGAAGATTCTGAGAAAAATCCCTAGCATGGAATGCATGAGCATGAAGCACGGAGTAGTCGGGGCATCGTGGCATGGATTTAGGAAGACTTGGAGAAAACCCTCTGGCATGGAATGCAAGAGAATGAAGTAGGGACCTGTCGGGGTGTTGTGGCAGGGATTTGGGAAGTCTTGGAGAAAACCTCCTTGCTTGGAATGCAAAAGCATGAAGTATACGATCTAGTACGAATGAATTAAATGATAATCGAATTTTGGAAGACTCTGAGAAAACTCCCTAGCATGGAATGTAAGAGCATGAAGTAAGGATCAGTTTTGGGGTCGTGGTACGGATTTGCGAAGACTCGGAGAAAACCTCCTAGCTTGGAATGCAAGAGCATGATGTTTACGATCTAGTAGAAAGGAATTAAATTATAATAGAATTTGGGAAGACTCCGAGGACAACCCCTAGCATGAAATTCAAGAGCATGAAAATCGTAAAATCCCCATGTCCCAAAATGGAGTCACTGCCCCACATTGTGGGATCATCCTTAGCATGGAATGCAAGAGCGTGAAAATTCTCACATCCTCGTTCCCCAAAAAGGAGTCATTCCTCTATATTGTGGGTTTATCGCCAAATTTTCAACANTGAAAATTCTCACATCCTCGTTCCCCAAAAAGGAGTCATTCCTCTATATTGTGGGTTTATCGCCAAATTTTCAACAGTTTTTTGAAAAATTTTGAAAATTTTGTTAAATTATGGAATTTTTGACAATTTTGTGAAATTTTGGTAAATTTTAAGTGAAAAAGGGGAAAATTAAACTTTTTTAGGGTGGAAGGAAAATTTCCATGGAAAAAATGGTAAAAAGGGAAATATGACGTCATCGCCGCCGTTGAAATGGAATGCAAGAGCATGATGTTTACGGATTTCTTACCAAGTTTCGGTGTTCCGTGTCCCGACTCCAACTCCGTTGGCGCCAAACATTCATTTTCTAACTACTTTTTATACAACACAGTTTCTCTGTATTCAACTGTCGCGATGGAAAGAGTGAGCTGGAGATGGAGCACCACGCAATGCATTACCGAGTGATGGCAGGTGGGAGTAGCTCGAGGTAGCCTGCCAGCCAACGGTAACGTCCGCCATGTTTCCCAATTTCAAAAGTAGGACGTGACTTCATCGGGAATTAACCCTGAATACAGTGGTGAGAGTACCTACGCATTAGCAACACAGTATTGTGAACCCCAGTATTTTCAAGATGGCCAAGTTCAATGCCGAAGTGAATTTTGCTTTTATACTATACTAGCTGTGCCCGCGTCTCCGCTCGCGTGGACTACATAATTATTGTTTAGGTTTTTTTTTTTTAATAAAGTTGAATTTACTTAGTGTTAATCTTGTATACTCTATACATGTTATAAAACTCAACGGTCTCGGTGAATTAATTGGTAAAAAATTATTAGTATTTCTGTTATAGGTATATATATTACCGCGGAGATATATGCGCCGCCGCACGGAACAATGGGCCGACGTGGCGCCGTCCTGTAGCGACTGTAGCCGTCCTGCAGCTGGCGTTTGTTTAAACAAACACCAGCCTCTGACTGCGCTTCCTCTGTTATTTTAATATGATATCAGGTGTTCNTGAAAATTCTCACATCCTCGTTCCCCAAAAAGGAGTCATTCCTCTATATTGTGGGTTTATCGCCAAATTTTCAACAATTTTTTGAAAAATTTTGAAAATTTTGTTAAATTATGGAATTTTTGAAAATTTTGTGAAATTTTGGTAAATTTTAAGTGAAAAAGGGGAAAATTAAACTTTTTTAGGGTGGAAGGAAAATTTCCATGGAAAAAATGGTAAAAAGGGAAATATGACGTCATCGCCGCCGTCGAAATGGAATGCAAGAGCATGATGTTTACGGATTTCTTACCAAGTTTCGGTGTTCCGTGTCCCGACTCCAACTCCGTTGGCGCCAAACATTCATTTTCTAACTACTTTTTATACAACACAGTTTCTCTGTATTCAACTGTCGCAATGGAAAGAGTGAGCTGGAGATGGAGCACCACGCAATGCATTACCGAGTGATGGCAGGTGGGAGTAGCTCGAGGTAGCCTGCCAGCCAACGGTAACGTCCGCCATGTTTCCCAATTTCAAAAGTAGGACGTGACTTCATCGGGAATTAACCCTGAATACAGTGGTGAGAGTACCTACGCATTAGCAACACAGTATTGTGAACCCCAGTATTTTCAAGATGGCCAAGTTCAATGCCGAAGTGAATTTTGCTTTTATACTATACTAGCTGTGCCCGCGTCTCCGCTCGCGTGGACTACATAATTATTGTTTAGGTTTTTTTTTTTTAATAAAGTTGAATTTACTTAGTGTCAATCTTGTATACTCTATACATCTTATAAAACTCAACGGTCTCGGTGAATTAATTGGTAAAAAATTATTAGTATTTCTGTTATAGGTATATATATTACCGCGGAGATATATGCGCCGCCGCACGGAACAATGGGCCGACGTGGCGCCGTCCTGTAGCGACTGTAGCCGTCCTGTAGCTGGCGTTTGTTTAAACAAACACCAGCCTCAGACTGCGCTTCCTCTGTTATTTTAATATGATATCAGGTGTTCNTAGCTGGCGTTTGTTTAAACAAACACCAGCCTCAGACTGCGCTTCCTCTGTTATTTTAATATGATATCAGGTGTTCACATTGGTGTCCTTGTGCATTTATACATACTGTAAAGCGATTGTGAGCTGACAATACCGCAAGTCGAATATCATCTGGACTTATTGCAGAACATGCTCGTGTTATACGGCCTTTCATTGTTGTCGGGAGTCGTTGGTGGGTCATTGTAGACCTGTTGCTTTAACGTTCCCCACATATAAAAATCCATATGCGTTAAGTTTGAGGAAAGTGCAGGCGATTTCGTGTTTCCAGACCGACCGATCCAACGAGCACCGAAAGTTCTGTTTAAGAACCGTTGTAATTTTCAGTGCAGAATGAGTGGGACAGCCAACATATTGGTACCACATGGATTGTCTTGTGTCGAGTGGGATGTCTTCCAATAATTGCGGCAGCACTTCTGTTCGGAACTGTAAATACTTTATGCTATTTCGTGTCCCATTAATAAAATAGGGACCAATTAGGCGATTATGTACAACACCGCACCACACGCTTACAGACCATGGTGTCTGCTAATCTACTTCTCTCAGCCAGTGTGAGTTGTCAGCTGACCAGTAGTACATGTTGCGAAGGTTAATCTGCCTATGGTTTGTAAATTACGCTTCATCGGTAAACAAAATCTTGGACAGGAACATGTCATCGGTTTATAGTTTTCGTAGACACTATTCGGAGAACTGTACCCAATGTCGAAAGTAACTGAATTGTATTAATTTCTTAATCCACTTTTACGCNGTAGACACTATTCGGAGAACTGTACCCAATGTCGAAAGTAACTGAATTGTATTAATTTCTTAATCCACTTTTACGCAAACGTTATGCCCCTTTCCCCCTATTCATTTAAGTAAAATAAGAATTAAATTTTTCCTTGAATACGTTATTTTTATATCCCGTTCAATTTCAGCGAAGAGGTTTGAGCGACTCTTATTATCAGGGTCTTGAGAGCCGATGAGGGTGAAACGAGATGAGTGTAGAGGCGTGCCGGAATGCAAGGGCGGAGCAAACTGGAGAACTCCGAGAAAACCCGCCAACCAGAGACAACATCCGACATGATTCCAACTTTGGAAAATCGGGAGCGACCCCGCCAAGAATCCAACCCAGTTCGTCTTGGTGGGAGGCGAGTGCTTTAGCCGCTGCGTCACCGCGGCACCAGTTAAATTACAGACATTAGTGATGCACGTACCGTACATAGAGTGGATTGTGCACAAAATGCCATAGTCATCGCCCTACAAAGGTTATTTAGTCAAAAATTCCCGTAGTAATTGTGACTATGGTCTAGATTCATGTAGTATTCCCGTATCTACACACTTAATTACAGCAACGTTTAGGGAGCTACGTAATTTCCTGTAAGTAATCTGTAGTAATAGTAAATTCAGCATGACATTCCGTGAATACAGTATGACAAACTGAAAAAAATATTTTCTGTTTGGGTCTTGCTTGGTGTGTTTTACCACTAGTGACAATAAAGCTACCATATGCATATCACATTTTACTAACCCGAAAATAACTTTTTCGATAGTAAATACAATAATTGTGTTCGTTTANCTACCATATGCATATCACATTTTACTAACCCGAAAATAACTTTTTCGATAGTAAATACAATAATTGTGTTCGTTTAGTGCATTATATCATCTCAGGTTCAGCAAAACATTCCCGTATTGACTCATTGTAACATTTTGAATACTATATCCCATTTTTAATGAACATGTGAATTTTTAATGTCACCAAATATATGTAAGCGTGATTGATATCTTGTGATATTGAATAACGTTATCAGACAACTCCAACACACTCTGTTACTTCAGAATAATCCATTATAGAGAGTTCGATGATCGGCAAAATCACTGAAATTGTGACATCTTTCCATTTTTACGGAAACGGTACAGACTATAACAAAATATTCCAATTTTCTTCATATAGAATTACGGTGAATGAAGTTATTCGATAAATAACATCACTGAAATAACGTAACAATTTCTGATTTTGTGGTAACGGTATANTACGGTGAATGAAGTTATTCGATAAATAACATCACTGAAATAACGTAACAATTTCTGATTTTGTGGTAACGGTATATATTGTGACGAAACATTCAAAATATCTTTTAATGGGTTCGTTGAATGAAGTTATTCGATAAATAACAGCTCTGAAAAAACAGAATTCTTTCTGTTTTTGTGGAAACTGTAAATATTGTAATGGAACATTAAAAATAACTTTATATCGGGTACGGCAAAACAGTTACTGTATCAGTAACACACTGAAAATAACAAAACACTGCTTGTTTTTGTGGAAACGGTACAGTTTGTAACGAAATGTTCTAAATACCATTATATCTGGTCCATCAATAAAGGTACCAAATAAGTAACACACTGAAAATAACAAAAAATTTCAGGTTTTTGCACGGTAACGAAATCTTGAATACAACTTTTCAATGGTTCTGCCTATTAACGTTATTTAATAACTAACGTTATTGAAAGAACATAACGATTTCCGTTTTCGCAGTAGCATTATATACTGCACCGCGTATTACAGAGTATCTGACAATGTGTTACTGTGACAAATAACGTTATTGATTCAGTTTTGATAACCGATATTAGGTGGATAACGTAACGCAAAAAAAGCGTTACTACCGCACATTTGGTTAAGATGCACTCCTGCCGTCTAGATTCGCCACTGTTAGGCGTTGTAACCCACCTGTACATCACACTATTGCAGAACTGGATTTTTTTATATATATTTTTTTAAATTATATATCTTAAAAATATGAAAAATCTCCATAGTGCTTGCGAGTATTCCGTATAGCTACTTCCTAGCCGAAAATAGTTAATTAATATATAAAAAGTGACTTCATATAGGCCTACTATGAAGCCTTTAACTCTGCAAGTTATGTCATTCACAGACGAGTAAGATGTTTTGCGAATGACATAGGACGGACGGCGTTAATTAACTGTTTTGTTTGATTCATTGCATGTAGTTATATAAAACTATGTAATTTATGTAATCAATGTATTGTCATCCTAAATAGATAGTATGATTATCAAAGTTAATAAATTACCAATTTTAAACAATACCAGTTATTTTTATTTGTAAGTAAATTAGTTGTCTGTTTTTTCGGTAATATATTGAATGAAATTAAGTTTTTGTATGTTATGTGCATGTGGTTATTCATATTAAAAAATACGCTACTGTTAGTATGCTGAATTTCTGTAATATTTCGAAACTAACATGAAACTGTGCTAATTAAATAAACATTGGCGGTTGGAGCTGTGTTGAAAAATGATTGGAANGTTGTCTGTTTTTTCGGTAATATATTGAATGAAATTAAGTTTTTGTATGTTATGTGCATGTGGTTATTCATATTAACAAATACGCTACTGTTAGTATGCTGAATTTCTGTAACATTTCGAAACTAACATGAAACTGTGCTAATTAAATAAACATTGGCGGTTGGAGCTGTGTTGAAAAATGATTGGAATCTGAATACGAGTACATATTATTTCAACCATTGAAATTANATCTGAATACGAGTACATATTATTTCAACCATTGAAATTACTTCATATAGTTTGGGAATGATACATTTCGTATACCTTCACATGAAGTTATCTGTTGCTGATTAACTATAAAACATTGTTATTCAGATACTTTGAAACAACTAATATTAATCAAGACGTCGTTTTCTTGTTCGTCTGGTGTTTGGGCATTTGAAAACTCATTCCTTTCGGCCACTGACTGTATATTTCATTTCAGTCGTTGTTGTTTTTCAATTTCCCTTGTCTACGTGCTCAACCTCGACTTGAAACCACCTCCTTCTCCTAACAGTATAACTCCAGCTGTCTTACCACACTTCCGCCATGGTGGCGGAACAACCACCAATCCGGTGCTCACAGACACTACTGATAAGTATTTCGGTAACGTCAGCTACAGTTCCATTAATGCTGACGAGTAGCGATGGGCACGGGCAGTCGCTTTTGCGAGTTGATGGATAAAGCCCTGTGCCAGATTACAACGATTGCCGAGAACACTGCATCAACAAAAGTTTGCTAATGCCGTGCAGAGATAGTAAAATCAGATATCTGTGGGAGACTATACGTACATACGTTCTCTAAATATGTTTGTAGATATGGACACACAATTTTCGCGAAACGAGTTCCCGTCAATTTGTACTTCAAAGCACTTGCTAGGTGCCTGTCCGCGAATCAGACTGTTATGATTCAGTAAAGGTGGACAAGTCTAACGAACTGCAGCGACGCGTCGGTACCCAGGCCAGGTGAAGAATCCAAAACAAATTACAGAAATAATAGTTTAGTAAACATATTGGCGAAGCGCCAATGAAGCTCCCCTCCCGGTGGCACGGTATTTATGATAATGACGCCACCAGAAACTAGATAATGTTTGGCAACACTTTGTACGGGGCCTGTCTGTCAGTCTGTCTGTCTGAGGATCCATCCGAGATGAAGCTATCAAGATGCAGCTTGGCGTGCCGCTCGTCGCATTCCGAATCAACACTCAGCCTCCGGCGACTGTATCATTCAGGTTAGTCATATACTGTAATTTATTAGGACCTCCCTTCCAATAACTTATAGTTGATGAATATCATAATAGTAAAATTAAATACCTGCTCTGTCTTCATAATTAACTTCATTTCTTCCCTCATAAAAGTATAAATCTTCCATAGTCCCTAGACTCTAGTATAAAATATTAAAAACACAACACGACTATCTGTGCCGGAGTAACGTAAATGAGAATGGCCCATTCAAATTCCACACTGTATTCTCACAAAGACACGCGGCTAATAANTGTGCCGGAGTAACGTAAATGAGAATGGCCCATTCAAATTCCACACTGTATTCTCACAAAGACACGCGGCTAATAACCAAAGGAACACTGCAGGCCTGCATGTGTAGGACATTGGAGTCTAGCCTACATGGAACTATTTTCGCGGAAATCAAATGTCTCTGTTCATAGACAATGAAAAGAAAGCTTATTTAAATATAAGACAGTTATTGTGTAACTACCGTAAAAATGTAAAGAATAACCTTTAATTTTATTAAGTACTATTTTTAAAAAATTAAGTCCATGTTTCAGTCCTATTTATTTTACGTTAACGAAGCCTAATGCTAAGTGTTCTGAAACTATCCAGTCACTGACAAGTAAAAATATTTTCTGGTTACTGACAACTGTTACTTTATCACAGTAACCGAAAGAGGCCCCATTCGTCCAATTGTTAGCGTGATGGCGCTCAACAGCTAGGCATTGTGGGAACGGCTATAAATCCGCCCCTAAACGAAGTCAATTTCTTAGGCTGTTCACGGTAAAGTGAGCACTTTTGAAATCAACCTTTAAGAAATGTCTCTGCTTCTACCTTGCATATATTTCAACTGGCACACTGACTGACAAGCGCCCAGTATGTTGGTAGCGACGAAGGGAAATTAGTCCCTTTGTTAAAGATTGGATTATAAAAGTGTTAGGTATGCATTTGTTAATACTTGAAATTATTTCTTTCGTCTTCTTTTTTTTATGCATATAAGTGTAAGAATTAGTCAATTTGTCAAATAATTACACTGAGAGAAAGGTTTGGTTGAACCAACAAAATATTTGTTTATACCGGATGAGGCACCTAAGGCACGCCACCTGAATAACACCGCTAATTGCAATGGTAGAAAAGTTGCTTGGGTCCAAGGCACCAATAACTTGATAGAGATACTTTCCCAGTACGTATAAAGGCAAAGAAGATTCAAAGGTTAACTTCGTTAATCTAAATGGAATGATAAATATTATTAACACCCCTCGACAGTGTGTATGATGATGTAAGGAATGGAATGATAACGTTTATTAACACCCCTCGACAGTGCGTATGGAGATGTAATAAATAACATGATATTTGCCGATAAATGAGAACAATATCAACTCTTTCGGCTGTAGTGTACATTGTGCCAGTTCGAATAACGTCACGAAGAAGTTGTCTGATCGCTACAACAGCACAGCACAGAATAATAATGGCGTGTGGGGAGTGCACCAGGGCAAGGCAACACCCTCCGAGTGACGGTCTTTCCAGCTGGGACCCGTAGGTGACCGTCATCCCCGGGCATGGCATGAAATGAGACCCTAGAATGGAGNTCCAGCTGGGACCCGTAGGTGACCGTCATCCCCGGGCATGACAGAAATGAGACCCTAGAATGGAGCGGCGCTGGAATGTAAGGGCGCGGGAAACGGGAGTACCCCGAGAAAACCCGCCGGCAAGCGGCATCTTCCAGCATGATTCCCACATGCGAAAATCCGGGAGTGAACCCGCCGGGGATCGAACCCGGATCGCCGTGGTGGGAGGCGAGTGTCCTGGACACTACGCCACCGCTGCCCCAGCACAGAATAATGACCCACTGTTCCGTGCGGCAGCGCAGTTTGCTTCGTCATAGACCTTCAGCGATCTTGAATGACCGGCAAATGTCATCGTATTTATTACATCTTCAAACGCACTGTCGAGTGGTGTTAATACATAGTATCATTCCAATTGAATTAACGAAGTTGACCTTGGTATCTTCTTTACCCTTCTACGTACGGGGAAAGTATCACTATCAAGTTATTAGCGCCATGGACCCAAACAACTGTTGTCTGAAACATTTTCTTTTACCACTGAAAGTGGTAGTGTTGTTCAGGTGGCCTGCCTTAGGTGCCTCACCCGGTATATGGTCAAATTTATTTATATGGCTGATTCAACCAAATCATTTTTTGTCCAGGCATTTTTTTGGCTCAAGAAAATGGTTTGTTTGGTTAAAAATCAGTTTTCCTCAATTTCATATTTGGTTTACTCAACATAATATTTAGTCAGAGCATTTATATCTTTGTTTGGCCATACACAAACACACGCTTTGTTGCCTCAGCCAAACGTTTCTCTCTGTGTACTTTTCTAATGTTATTATATTTTTACTTGACCGTCGCACGAATAAAGTGATCAGGCTCATGGCAACGTTAATTTTGCATATGATGGAAGGATACAACATGTGCATACGAGTAGATGTTCTGCAGGTCTTTCAAAAGTGCTCAGTTTACCGTGAACAGTCTTAAGCCGTTTTCATGGTCATTTGCAGCTACCTTTTCTGTTTCCGTATATGCTACAATTCATCCCTCTAGCGAGGAGTCTGTATCATGGCATACCAATCCTCATGCTTATGGGCATGCCTTAAACCATAATAGAAATTGTTGTGAGATTCTGCAAGAGATTACGTTAGCCGATTTTATGCGGCCTAGGCCACAATCTTGTTGGTTAGTGTTACTCTATAGTATAATGAACTATGTATATAAACTTCACCAGTAGTCTACCGAAATGTAAGATGCAATTGGATTGAAATCAGAGACAAAAGTGAATAACATTTTAACAGATGATTGCTCACCCGGCATTTCAGCACAGCGTTGGTACTATTTGTTTACTATCGGCGCCCATACTACGAATACGACGGCGGACGTTTTAGCTGCCAGTTATAGAGGCTGGTTCTCCATAGTGGTCATGTGGGTGTCATTGTAAACAATTGTGTCTATTCTAATTTTAAAAAAAAGTCTACGAAATATTTTAATGTAAATATTTTTCAGGGCAGACATGAAAGTCGGTATTTTGTTGCCCAATCATAAATTTGGTTATTGAAACATAAAGATGGTCTACGGTGCCAAAGTCAGCAAATATCGTTGTAAGTAGCTCTCTGTCTACGATATTTATTCTTCTGTAAAACAGTGTTTTGAACTATAGTGACAAACTTGCATTTTTTTCTGAACATATTGTTGTATTAAAAACCTATAGTCACAGCTTAAAATTCTCAGGAAACAGAGCTCACGCGAAACTTGTTAATGCTATTTTCCATCGCCACGCCGTCGCAGTACGTCCTTATGGCAGGATGTGACCATGATTCTTTTAATATTGTTCACTAGGGATTCCCCTTAAGACTTGGTCCCACATGCCATGTTAATAACTGGTTTCTAGCTTATTTCAGTAGTTTAGGGAAACTTATTTGGAAACTACAACTGCACTTCTCTGGTAATATACATTACACTGCAGAAAAAAATATAACTTCTGAACTTTTGTACAGTAATAATTACGTCATTAGTGCAGCACCGTTCAAAAATTATTAATAAACTATCTCTGCGTCTGCGGCATTGCCCTCGTGTACTACATGAAATAGAAACTTATTTTTATCGAGTGACCTCTTTGTATACCCCACTGGTTATTTTCCCTTCAGATTCTACGATTACCAATTTAATAATAATTATATACATAAATAAATGCAATGTTGTATTAATATAACTTAACACATTTAACCCCATTTCATTCCCTCAGGGCTTGAATTTTAAAAAATTCGTTCGTACTTAATGTTTACTCACAAAGAGAGATAACTTCTAAAATATTATATTTTAGGTCCAACGTTTTAGTCCGCGCGTTCATGAGTCAGTGATGACTTTACCTTTTATATTTAGAGGTTAAAGCAAAGGGCGTAACGATATCTTATCCCATCTATGAGGTAGGAGTCCTCGAAAACACATTTAACTCATTTTTAAAAATGCTGAATTAAATTTTTAAGCATTTGTATAGGTAACCTTTTAATCAAAGAGAATAACGATATCTTAACCCTTTCAGTCCGAATTTAAATTACGGATTCATGTGCAGCAAACAACATATTGTGACCTAGACCAGTAATACGGTTTGCGAATCATTTACTCACAGGTAACAGCGTGGTCACTGAGCCTCACAGTATGCAGTACTGACCAAAAATTATCTTCACGTGCGTAATGTACACATCTGTGTACACTGGGTCTGAACGCGTAAACAGGTTAACAAGCTATTAGGGAGTTTTCAAAATAAAATTTTTACCAATTTTTTTATAGGCAACATTTTGAAGCAAAGAACACGACGATATGTCATCGGGTTACCTATCGAAGAGTCCTCAAAAACACATTTTACCCCTTTACATCTTCTTAAGTATTGAATTACAGGAAATCCTGAAGCTGTATTTTAGACATTTAAATAGGTAGCATTTTAAAGCAAAGAACATAACGATATTTCATATTGTTAATGAGATATTGGGGAGTCCTCGAAAATACATCGTACCCCTTTCCAGCCTCTTAAAGCTCAAATTTCGAAAAAAAAATTTCTTATTGGGTGCCTGCACCCCAAGGCGAAGCCACCCCTAAATTTGGTTGCTTTTTCGTTTAGTAGTTTGGGCTGTGTGTTGACGAGTGAGTGAGTGAGTCAGTCAGTCAACTGGCACAGTTAATTTTTATAACTGATATGCATGCCGTTTCACAATCACCACATAACGCTTGAAT
>NQII01000523.1:809219-819583 GCA_002778355.1 Clitarchus hookeri | reverse complement strand
AAGCCCTGCTAAAGTTCTGCTTCCAGAATATTCCTCCGCCTGATGCAAACAAAGCTTAACCGAGTCTATAAAGAAAATGACACCAAAAGGACAACGCACCTTATTCGTGCGCACTCAGCGTAATTATATTTTGAATAATAAGTATTTCTTACTAGACATTACCAACACGCCTATTTTCTTCCTGTTTTTATTCACATTATTATAATTAGAAACTGGAAAAATTTCACGATTTCGATGACCTATAGGTAGGGGCAGTGATATTTCGCGAAAAGATTTCGAGACAAGATACAGCTCGAAGCACTGTAGGGTCGTCCAGCTTCTTTGATTGGCTAAAAAAATTGTATGGCCCGTGTTAACCGTTTGCGCACGAATCACAAAGGTTCAGTGTCGGAGTTACTTAGTCCTGAGTGGCTTGGTCAAAGACGGACACGGTACTAGCAGCCAATGGAGGTATAATAACAGCTGAGGTGTGTATATAGTATTGAAGTCTACTGTGTGCTCCGATTTTTACGCGAAAAGTCACTGGTCCTACCTATAGGATTGACTCCACAGTCTTTTGTACAATAACGCAGATAAAAATCCTCATTTGTTGCTTGCAGCCAGAGCGAAAGGTTGGGTCTGCATTATATTGCGTGTTTCTTACTGCCTTAGGGTTCTTCAGGAGGTGTAAGATTACGTATAGACCAATTGCAACAGCAACCTGAACGTGAGAGGTTTTTTAATCTACCTTGACCAAAAATGAAGCCGCGAATTCTTCATTTCTGTAATTGTAATTGAAATATAATAATATATATATTAAATATAAGTAGGGACAGGAACATTTCGCGTTTTGAACGATCTGTAGACTAGACTCCATAGGCCTGTGTATTTTCAAGTCTTAGCTTTCTGTACATTGGCCGCTGCCCGAGTGTAGCCAGTTTTACCTCAGGCCAGGTTGCACAGGATTCGGTCCTTATCTCCTTGCAGGTATGTTGTTGGCTCAGAGTTCAGTTAGGCGTGTCTAATAAACTGCGATCCAGTAGCAAACATTAGAGAATTATGCATGTGTTTGAAGTATATAGCTTGTCCTAACATGAATTAGCCAAATTTTCNCCAGTAGCAAACATTAGAGAATTATGCATGTGTTTGAAGTATATAGCTTGTCCTAACATGAATTAGCCAAATTTTCCAGACCCTAAATATAAATAAAAGTTCAGTTTGATCAAATATAAGGTACTTTTATGTTAACGCAAGTATAAAACGCTTGTGATACTCGATGTGTTCAGGAAACAACCAATCACGCCATACGTGGAGTGATCTTCCAAAGTTTTGATGCAGAAAGCGTGAAGTAACCGCGAATAGACTATAATTAGAATGTTGCAGTTTGTCAAATGAGTGTATACCTAAATATTTTATAAACGTTGTCTCAAAAATTAATCAATATCAGAGGAACACACGCAAATGTTAAACGAAATAACCTTAATGTCTTCCCAAATTTAACTGCACCTATCCCCTCACATCCCTTCCTTTTTATTTTATAGTTGATACATAAAAGAGAAAGTTCCCCGCCACCAGCATACAGAATGTGGACGTGACCCGAGCCCCAGCCATGTTTATGAAATGCCTGCAGCAGTTACTCCGCCGGCCATAACTAAGAATTCCCTCGCTCGGATGACCTGAAAGAAACTCGGCAAGGGGGATGGTTGTTGTGATAGCCGGAGAAACCCGGGGAATGCGGGGAGCGAGTGGATGGAGGTATTGTGTTTCTGGCCGCGCCCCAAATTGCATATCTGCTGGCGCCCTCTCTCATCCTGTCTCTCTCTCTCCATCCCTGACGAAGGTCAGCCATGTTCAGCTGTTTACGAATGTCGCAATGCAGGAGCGGGTGTCACGCTATCTGGACGGGATAAACGTTAGGGTCATAGGAGACGGTGGGATCAGGGCCGAACTAACCTTAATGATGGATTGCACAAGCCAGCGTCCTGCAGGAAACTCTTCCAGTAGAACTTTATGGTTACTGGGTGAAGAGATTTGGGCGGCTCTTAGCATCGAGGTCTAGAGAGCCTAAGGGGGTGGAGAAAGGTGAGTATGGTGTAGCGCCGGAATGAAAGGGCGGGGGGAACTGGAGATCCCCGAGAAAAACCACCGACCAGCGGCATCGTCCGACACGATTCCCACATGCGAAAATCCGGGAGCGACTCCACCGGGAATCAAACCCGGTTCGCCTAAGTGGGAGGGGAGTAGTCTAACCACTACACCACCGCGTCCCCTCTTTACCTCCAGGGACTGATTAGTAATCCGTGCTACTGCTGTATATTATAAATCATTATTTTTTAAATGGCTGAACACAAAGCCTACGGTGTGCATTGGTTGTGCTGGCGAAACAATTGCTATGTCGGCTTGAAGTACGGCACGTTTTAAAATTTTTTTTATGTACAACACCTGAAAACATTAATTAAATTGGGTCTAAAAGAGATAAAATATTTTGCAGAAAGTTCGATATTGAAATTATTCGTTTTTTTAGAATATTACTTATAAATGTTATTGTTTAATTATTACGTATTTCCCAAACTTCGTATAAAAATATGTATGTCAAATTTTGTATTAACATGAAAAGTTTCAAATAATCTCTAATTATACGAGTTTATTAAGATGGAAGTTAATATTTGAACACTCTTGAAAATATGATCTCAAAAATTAGTATTTAGTAGTTATTTAAAGATAATTTCCTTACAAAAGTAGATTTGCGGCAAAAACTGGTTATAAAACGNAAATTAGTATTTAGTAGTTATTTAAAGATAATTTCCTTACAAAAGTAGATTTGCGGCAAAAACTGGTTATAAAACGGCAACCGTATTAATTTGTTAAAACGTATTTCCCAGTTGTTCTAAAGCATTTCAAAAACGAAATTATCAATTCAATATGCTACAGTGCTTTAATAGATGGTTCATTAGTACGAACAATCTATTTTCGAGAAAATAACTTGTCAGGATGTATTTCTAAACACTTTAACTCAGATCCATTTCCACGACGGGATGGTTTCAACTACTGCACGTCTTAGGTGCCTGTCCGCCAATCACAGACGATCAGTACCACAGCAACCTAATTTCTCATTGGTTCAGTGAACACTATACTGTCTTTCGACGTAAGAACGTGGCCAATAACTAGAGACTGGAAAATTTCGCGAGTTCAATGACCCGCTGGACTCAACAGTTTTGTGTACAATCCCGTAGATAAAAAATTATCACTGGTTGCTTGCTGTCGCAGTGGAAGGCGATGGTTGAGCCTGCATTTTGCCGCGTGTTTCTTATTGGTTCAGGGTTCTTCACGAGGTGTTGAATGATGCATGGGCCAATTGCAACAGCGACATGAATGTAAGAGTTTTTGAATTCTAGCTTGACCCAAAAGTAGAAAGCGAATTATTAACGTATTTGCCAATAACGGAAGATAAACTGTAGGTGTAAAAGTAGGATATTAAAATATAGTTTCACGTGGAATTATTTTCGTAAAAAACGTGTGTACGTATTCATTATTATGGGCAGTGAAATTTCGCGATAAGATTTCGAGACAAGTTATACTTCATAACACTGTATGGTTGTTGTTCTTTCTCTATTGGCTACATTAACATGTTACTCTTATCACTTTGGTTCATTGCCAAAGTTGTTGAATTCTAATTGGCCCGGTTAAAAACAGAAACTGTTTCTGATGCAGAGGGCGACCAATGGTAAAATCAAAATTTCTGTTTGGGCCTAGAGTACTGGCTCTATTCATTATGTATTTATAAGCAACATCAAAATATTATCGATCATGAGAAGTATTCTCGTTACTGAGTTATTAAGATCACGTAATAAGTTCGGAAGAAAAAAAAAACAGTGCTAAACAGCAGAAGTTTATTTCGCAGTCACCTAGTTCCAAGTACGGCGCCTTCTTCCAAGTCCCAAGTTGCACGGTAAAATTACTTAAAAATAACGGCGCTGAAGAAAGCAGGCTAATTTGTTATAGCAGTAACTTCTAGTTTCAACTCAACGAAGCTGAGACTGGAAATGCGTTAACGCGGCGCAAGGGGAATTTACAAGTTCCTCGGACTACTTTTCGTAATATGGATGAACTCATTAAGGAGATGAGTTAGGGATCCAATAACACTCACGTTACAGAGGAATAATTCATCAAAATAAAAACTCCTAGACTTAGAAACATAACAAGTTCATAAAAAATAATATCCTTTAAGATAAATTTTATTCACACAGGGGAGAAGAACCAGAGTTTCCATAAAATGAATTTCGTTATTCGTGTGTTTTAACGTTACGAAGCAAAAAAACACGCAGATTCAATTACCTGAAGTACGGGCGCCTGTTTTTTTTTTGTGTAAAGTTTCCACAACTGGTTGTAATCCAAAACATTTTAGTTTTAATACTCTTTCGTGATATGATATTAACTGTCGCGGCTTATGATATCTGCACGCGAATCACGTATGTTAAGTGTCGGAGTAACGTAACTCAGATTGTCCCAGTCAGGTAGACAATGTCTTCTCATAAAGAGGGGCAGCGGTGGCTTAGTGTCCAAGGCGCTCGCCTTTCACCACGGCGATCCGGGTTCGATCCCCGGCGGGTTCACTCCCGGATTCTCGCATGTGGGAATCGTGCTGGACGATGCCGCTTGCCATCGGGTTTTCTCGGGGTACTCCCGTTTCCCCCCACCCTTGCATTCCAGCGCAGCTCCATTCTAGGGTCTCACTTCTGTNATCGGGTTTTCTCGGGGTACTCCCGTTTCCCCCCACCCTTGCATTCCAGCGCAGCTCCATTCTAGGGTCTCACTTCTGTCACGCCCGGGGATGACGGTCACCTACGGGTCCCAGCTGGAAAGACCGTCACTCGGAGGGTGTTGCCTTGCCCTGGGTGCACTCCCCACACGCCATTATTATTATTCTCACAAAGACATGTGGTCAATGACCACAGCAAAGTTGCAAGTATACCGGTAGAATATTGAAGCATAGCCTGCGTGAAATATTTTCGCAGTAAACAGTAAGGATAATATATTTGCAATATAGTCCATTCAAAGTTACTTCCGTTTTTTCTGAAGCCCTTGTAAAGTTCTGCTTCCAAATTTTCCTCCGCCTCGTGCAAACGAAGCTTAGAAAATTACACCAGAGGGCCAACGCACNGTAAAGTTCTGCTTCCAAATTTTCCTCCGCCTCGTGCAAACGAAGCTTAGAAAATTACACCAGAGGGCCAACGCACCGCATTCGTGCGCGCTCAATGTAATGATATTTTGAAGGAAAAAAAAACTATTTCTTACTAGGCATTATCAACACAACCTAGTTTCTGTCTGTCTTTTTTCATGTTAGTTGTAAACGAAATAATGCAATTAATAAATAAAATACAAGTAAAATTTCAATTTTAACAAAATAAGGTACTTATGTGTTAACGGAAGTACACAACGCGTGTGATATATTACATATTTAGGAATTGGCCAAACACGTCATGCATAGGGTGATTTTTCAAAGGTTTGATTAAAAAAGTGTGAAGAAACGGTGAATAGACAATACTAGATTTATTGTAGAGGTAGCCGTCAGACTTCGCCTCCTGTACATATTTAAGTCAATGCAGTTTTTTTTATTGCTTTCCGCAACATCGAGGTATCCAGTCCCATTGATTGACTTATGTGTATGTAATTAGTTCAATCTATCTTTTTTTTTTGCGGTTGTTTGAAGGACGTATCATACATACTGAAGTCCAGTCACAGAGTAAACAAGTGCACAGAGGCGAAATGTGACGGTGCCTATCACGTGGGCGTACCCGACATTAATCATTCATGTCAGCGAAATGTAGAAAATTGCACAAATCAGATTACCCACAAGGACGATTGGTCACTGATACGTGATACCTTGATGTGTACAGTACTGGTCACAAGTATGGCGGTACTATCATTGGGTTACATAATCGTTATGACATCACGGTCAACATTCTCCTTGAAAAGAAGAGTCCGGTGATATATAGCACTAAACACTTATGCATTATTTTTATTATTATTAAATTAATTTTAATTTTTTATATATATATATATAATTCTATCTTATTGACTCCTTATTGCGGCCGACGTTATAAGTTTTTTTTTCGGATATTCAGCCGCAGTGAGGAGTCACTCAACCACATTGAGGTGCAAACATTTTTTTCACAAATTTTTGTAAATGTCATGGCGTTGGTGGGAAGGGGAGATTTTCGAAGCAAAAAAGGAGCCAAGCGGCTATTTTGAGGGGAAAACGTGAAGCCCCGGGCGGACGCTACTGCCTGTGACGTCATGGCAGGCGAGTCCTCCTGCTCCCGAACGCCTATTTTTATACTACTATCGCGTTATAGTTTTGGTTTCTTTTTGTAGTCACTGTATGTAATGGAAGTCCAATCCAATTCCGAATTAGGTTCTACCACGCCTTTGCCATGTAAGGGTCCTGCCTACCTAGGCTGCAGACACGGAGTTTAAATGGGGAATCAATGCTAAATAAATTCTTTCTCAACGCATCACTTTTACAGTTAACCGTTTCCAACAAAAAAAAAAAATCAACGCAACTTTCTCAAAAAATACTGCTGCGTGAAGAAATTTTCAAAAAATTTTAATTCGTTCATCTCATTTTTATAAAATATATAAATAAAAGTTACATTTAANCTTATTTTTATAAAATATATAACTAAAAGCTACATTTAAAATATATATAACATGAAAATTGGAAACAGTTCTTAAACGTGCCAGTATTCCTTGAGAAATATCAACAGAATAATTTTGTTTGAAACGGTTATCTTTAGAAATGATGCATTGAGAATGAATTTCTTTAATGTCGTTTCCATATTTAAACTCGTGAATATGCTGGCTTGGTAGGCAACACCCCTAACAAAAAAAACATGAGTCAAGCTCACTCATATCACAATATTACAAAGAAAAAGAACAAGTATTATTAGTCATCATCAACATTCCAGTAATGCGTAAAATAATTTTCGAAACTTGAACGCCATTAAACCTCTCATTCCCACTTTAATTTATGTTTTTATGTGTTGCAAATAAAATATTTGTAATGGGTGCAGTACTTGAGATGGCAAAAAAAAACTTATTCCATTGTCACAACCAATCAGCCGTAGGCTTTGTGTTCAGTAATCAGTAGTACTAACAAGTTATTACGTAGGCCAGTAGAACGGTTTACGAACCAATTACTCTCAGGGACGATCACTGGTCACCGCGACTCGCAGTGTATACAGGATGATTCTAAAATCATGGGACAAACATTGAGGGGTGGTAGATCTCACTAAAACAAACAATTATTGTATATGAATATATGGGGGAAGCGACGCGTTGAGGCACAAACACAAAAATAACACATGAAATGCAACACATTGTTTATTTACAACGTCGCCGCTAAACGCCTTTTTACAGCAATTTTTATAATAATTGCTCAAAATTGCTACCACCGACAGTAATGCAAGCTTGGTAGCGTCGGTGGAGTGATTGGCGAACAGATTCAAATACGCCGGGTATTTCACGCACGCCACCATTGTCAGCCAATCACGCCATATGTAGAGGTCGCCAAGCATGCGTGACTGTTGGTGGATGCATTTCCAGCAACTGTTTTAACATTTTCTGTACGGAATCACTCGTTACGTATGCTGCTAATGAACATTTTATGCTTCCGTTAATGTGTTATGTTTGTGTGTTTGTGCCTCAACGCGTCGCTTCCGCCCATATATTCCTATACAATAATTGTTTGTTTTAGTGAACTCTACCACCCCTCAATGTTTGTCCTATGATTTTAGAATCATCCTGTATAGTACATAGACTGCAGACGAACTAGACAGCTTATTCGTCTTCTGCGCATAAACCCAAAATTCACCTACCCCAGTCATGCACAACTGTAGAGTCACATGGTCAACAGTGACGAACGTGTTTGTTTATATCTTACTTTTTAAATGACAAGCACTATTGTATTAATAAAATACTTCGACCAGTTTGTATTTAGTCAAACTGCATTACAAGTTGGTTACAGGAAGTATAAAAACATCTCTTAGCACTTGTTTACAAATCAGTTTTCTAACCTCAGACCCAATCCACGCCGTTCTTGCTAGCCGTGCTGGCAGAAAAGCAGTTCAATGTTGGGACACGGAGACTGGCTGTGCGCAGCCAGTGAGTTCGCTCTACCTCATCTTTAGTCTACAGTATAGTAATGCCAAATACAACATTTCCGTGCAACATGTAGTCAAGTGTCCACACTGGGTACGTAAGGGCCAGCACGTTCACTAACCGTGTCCACCATCGCGGACATGTTGCACGTGGATGGTATTCATGGCCAGCACTGTACACAGCGAGGAATCTGAACACAAGGCTGTGAGTCTCGCCGACGGGTAATCTGAGTTGTGAACGTTACCACACTTGTTTATGAATGGCTGATGGTGACTGACGTCTTTGAGCACGCAGCACCTTGTTCGCTGGTTGCAAGACGCACACTAGACACACGTACAGCTCACATCAAAATACTACACGATTGCAACACTTCATCTCAGGAATGTAAACCGCTAAGCATACTATCCCGAGTATACTAGTTCACATCTACCATGTTGCAGAGTAAGTAGAATATGGCTGTTGCTGTACGAGGTCGGACTAGCTCCAATACACACAGCGCCTCTCCCTGGGGAATCTTATTGTCTGTTGCTGACACACCAACTGTAGTCCATTCACGGTTACTTACAACTTGTGAAGCTCTGCCAAAGTTACTTGTTGTAATATAGTATACAATGCAATATTAAAAGTTTTTATATTCTTAAGATGGCAATACTGTAAACAAATTATTAGCTATCAAGCTACCGTTGTTGTGTCATGGCGCTATGTGCCTAGTTGAAATTATATTGTTCTTTCTTAAAACTAATAAATAGTTTATTCAAGTGATCCGGAGTATTTCTTTATAAAACCTACATTACCCTTTCGGGATATCCCTCCAACTCGTGCATAGAAAGTTCCACCGAGTCTATAAAATTACATCTTAGTGGCATCGCACCGAATCCGTGCGCACTATCTGTAATAATATTTTGCATAATAGCTATTTCTTACTAGGCATTACCAACACACCTATATTCTCACTGTTTTTATTCATAATATTATAAATTAAATATTATAATTTATAGGTGAAACATATGTAATATNACCTATATTCTCACTGTTTTTATTCATAATATTATAAATTAAATATTATAATTTATAGGTGAAACATATGTAATATCCCAATTTTATAAAATAATACGTTGTTCTTATGCCAACAAATGCATAGAATGCATGTGATGCATGGCGTATTTAGGAAACAACCAAACACGTCTTGCATAGGGTGATTTTTCAAATGTTTGATTCACAAGTGTGTGTAAACTGCGGATAGGCACTATTCTATAACTGTTTGCTACTTGTACCATGACTCTACAGGAACCCTTCCNACCTATATTCTCACTGTTTTTATTCATAATATTATAAATTAAATATTATAATTTATAGGTGAAACATATGTAATATACCAATCTTATAAAATAATACGTTGTTCTTATGCCAACAAATGCATAGAATGCGTGTGATGCATGGCGTATCTAGGAAACAACCAAACACGTCTTGCATAGGGCGATTTTTCAAATGTTTGATTCACACGTGTGTGTAAACTGCGGATAGGCACTATTCTATAACTGTTTGCTACTTGTACCATGACTCTACAGGAACCCTTCCNCGTGTGTGTAAACTGCGGATAGGCACTATTCTATAACTGTTTGCTACTTGTACCATGACTCTACAGGAACCCTTCCCATAGGACACATGCTACAGACGCGCAACACATACACCATTCAATCACAAAACTGGATCTGAGGTGAAGTGTAATGATATAGAACTGCTAATGAAATTTTTTCGAGAAATCAGATACTCCTAATGATAAGAAATATACATTATTTACACATGACTGGTTTCATGCTTAGAGACAGTGGATTATCGCCAGAAAGGCCGACAATTTGCTGGGATTCATTATGTTGTACACATATAAGACTGTTTGCTCTAGTTAATGCCGACCATGCATGCACTAAGCTAACGTCCTGTTTCGGGGCCGCGAAGTACGCGGCGGATATAGACCGCGCAGGAAACGGAAGTTGGAGCCGCTAGCGTGTCCTGCGAGAGATAATTCTGCGGCTATTCTTCCCGGCAGATGGGTGTACCGTAGTTAGGGGGTGGAGCGAGGGTGGTTGTGGTTCAGTGAAGATGACAAGCTCTCCTACCCTCCCTCCGTCAGCGCTACGGCTTGCGCATAAGTCACCCCACACCCCCCGGCAATTAATTTAGTGGCCCGCGAGGGGCGTAGCGACGAGTAGGCGCCAACAAAAGAG
>NQII01000523.1:648047-809153 GCA_002778355.1 Clitarchus hookeri | reverse complement strand
CCACACCCCTCCCCCTTCCTCTTCGCTGTGGAGTGCCCCAGAGAGCAGTGTTGCCAAAACATTCATGCTTAAAGTAGAAGGAGGCAGGCTTCCTGTGTGGCACTGTACCCAAACTGCACCACACGCACAACTCATTACAAAGTAGTACATGCAATACCAAAAGTGCCTCAAAAGTTCTATAAGAATATATTTTGTTACGCTGAAAAATATTTTGCTATAATGGAGAATTGAGAGATTTGGGCGGCTCTAAACAGCGAGGTCTCGAGACCGATGAGGGTGAAGTGAGGTGAGGATAGAGCAGTGCAGGAATGCAAGGGCGAAAAAACCCGAGAAAACCCGCCAACCAGCGGCAGCAACCCCGCCGGGAATAGAACCCGGTTCGCCTAGATGGGAGGCTAGTAGTCTAACCACTACACCACCGCAGTCCCATTTTACTAGAATTCAAAGTACTTCAGTGTTTTTTTAATTCAGTTAATATGAGTACATTTATAACTAAAATCTCAACGTATTTGCTTTATCGTTGATTCAGTAACCACATTTTGCGAAAACTCCTAGTGGAACGAGACTATCATAATAATTACTCTAATACGTTGTAATTAAAAATCAGTAAACTTAAATTGTCGACAATTTTTTATAATTAATTTATTTCAGGTACGGAAGTTATCATTTTTACAACTGAAATGGCTTGTTAAAAATATTTGTAAACATTAATATTAATTTTTATTACAAGCAATCGCAGTAATAGTCATGATGCTCTTGCTTGAAGTAGGTTCCCTTACAAAATGTATTTTCTGAAGTAGCCAGAATGGGAATAAGTATACACGGAACAATTTGCTAGTTCAATGTCATGTAGGCTAGACTGCACAGTATTGTATACAATAACGCAGATAAAGTATTCCTCATTAGTTACTTTATGTTAGGTTGGAAGGCGATGTCTGGGTCTGCATTTTGTTGCATGTTTCTTATTGGATCAGAATTCTTCAGGAGGTGTCAAATAAAGTGTGGACAATTGCAATAGTAACTTGAATGTAATAGTTTTCGAATTATATCTTGAACCAAATTCAATTCCCAAATACTTTAGGTCTCTGGAAATAAGCTTAAGTTTAATTAAGAATTAACTATTTTCAATTGAGTTTTAAAAGATTTGTTATAAGTAAATTGTAGCAAAATATTATACACTATTGCAAAATATATACTTTCTTCTTTCATATTAAACTTAAATAGTACTTTTCTAACAATTTATCTAATGTGTGTACTGCTTTCTAATGGGTTCTGCGTGTTCTACAATCGGATACAGTACTGCATTGGAAGAAATTCTGCATCTACCTTAGGGGCCGCGGTGGCTGAGCGGTTAGCCTGCTCTCATCCCACCAAGGCGAACCGGGTTCAATCCCCGGCTGGTTCACTCCGGATTTTTGCAAGTGGGAATCGAGCCGGACGATGCCACTGGTCGGCATATTTTCTCGGGGAACTCCCGTTTTCCGCGCCCTTTCATTCCGGCGATGCTCCATACTCGCCCCATTTCACCCTCATCGGCTCTCCGGACCTCGTTTTTTTTTTTAAGAGCCGCCCAAATCTCTTTACTCACTCACTTACATCTACCTTAATTCGCGTACACACGGAAAACAAATATCGTACAAAATACGAGAATTCTGGTACACTATAAGAGAAACCTTATCTCCGTGAAAATAGTCTCTGTCTAAAAGTGTTTCAAAGCAATTTAGTTAAATATCCACTTTAACGATTGAACGGTCTTGACTGCTAGGCGAATATCGTGCCTGCCGCGGATAGCAATCTTTCCCAGTGCATGTAACCTATAAAATGTGTTTCTCNAGCAATCTTTCCCAGTGCATGTAACCTATAAAATGTGTTTCTCACGAACATATGCAGCCCGTTACTAAAATTATTCCGCAGGGGTACACGAGGGATATTTAAAGATAGTCTGTTCGGAAAGCTTCTTGCGAAAACAGTACGTTCACTACTATAAAATATTAAACATAATTGCCAGGCCATGTAAATTCACAAAACAAATTTTGTGCCAGTCTTTTTTTATGTTATATCCNAAATATTAAACATAATTGCCAGGCCATGTAAATTCACAAAACAAATTTTGTGCCAGTCTTTTTTTATGTTATATCCTTAGAGATTTGCTCACTTTGTTAGTAGATGATGCAACACATGTTATGTTACTTAACTCCTTTGCATATTATTCCGATTATACTCGTTCATAAATGGTGTGTTGCAAAATAGGCGAATTCATTGTCGGTGGTGTATAAGATCAAAAGCCAGCACCAATAAAAAAACCCCCATTTTACTATGTTATGCTATTGGGTACTGCTAGCACACCAACATTTTGTTATTGGTTCCTGCCGGTACCGTAAACCAATATAAACTATTTTCGTAGTTTGTATCGTGTATGTTATCAATAGGAACTTTTAAGTTCTTTTCAGACCAAAAAATATCCTCTCTTGCAAAACTTGGGGGCGAAAAATGAACATGTAAGTTAAGGAATTAATTAATATCTGGATGTAAAGGTTTTTCGCGAAACTACTTGTGCATAGACTTGACGTAGGATTACGCACGGACACTGTTCCTCCCACGCGATGGCTGTGTGTCAATTTGCGGCGCGGCAAGAAGATGGTCGCCGTGATACTGCACGCCTCTCTCCAAGGCATACATGCTACATCGTGCAGGGAGATGGTCGACAGCTCACGTTGACTGGCGTTACCACCCTCTCCGCCCGCTCAAGGGCTCGTTGACTGCGGGCTATTAGTGCAGTAATAGTTAGGTGTGCCGCGGAGGGGCAGGTGGCATGTAGGGGAGATGCTCCCCTCCACTCAGCATCCCGCGGGCGCTAGCAGCTTCGCTAATCGCCCGCCCTGCAAACTGCTGCGTCTCGAGGCTCGCGCGATAAACTGACTGCCTTTACAGAGGGGATTTCGCGATTCATTAAAATCCCTTTTACAGCCGCTGGCTTGCCTCTCCTGCGTTACGAGGTGAGACCGCGCCACTCCGCGTCATAAGAGGGCGCCAAGCTATCCTCCACAGTCCTCTACACACTCGAGCAAAAGTCATTTGTAGGGCCACCAATTCCGCGAAAAGATTCCACGACAAGTTGTACTCCAAAACACGTTAATTCGGAACCAATAATGGTGCTGCGGTGGTGTAGTGGCTAGACGCTCGCCTCCAACCAAGGTGAACCGGGTTCAATTCCCGGCGGTATCACTCCCGGATTTTTCGATTTTCGCGTGTGGGAATCGTGCCGGACGATGCCGCTGGTCTACGGGTTTTCTCGGGGATCTCCCGTTTCCCCCGCCCTCTCATTATGGTGCTGCTCCATACTCACCTCACTCCACTCTCATCAGCTATCAAGACCTCGATGTTAAGAGGAGCCCAAATATCTTCACTCACTCTTTTTTTTGGACAAGCTAGACCTCAAACATGTGTACATTTATGATTTATTAGTAATTGAAACACAGTTTATTATTCATATCTATGTTAAATTCGACCCAACAAAAGACCAGCAAAAAAACTAGCACCGAATCCCACCTGGTCTGAGGTAAAACTGGCTACACGCTGGGATAACAGCCAATGTACACAAAGCTGATGTTCAAAAATACACATGACCATTACGTCTAGTCTGCATGTCGTTTAAAATGCGAAATTATTCCGTAGCTCTTCATGAGGAACATGCAGGCGGTGTTTGTAGGTGATGTTCCGACTCATCTCGTAAGTACAGTACAGGTCAAACCTTCTGTCTGTAGCACTCTAAATAATAAAGATACGTGTGCATGAAATGTCTGAACATGTGCTCATGATTGAGGGCATGTTGCACATTAATTATATCTATGGTCGGACCTTTACACAGAAAGGAATCGGTGGCTGGTGTTCCAAGCGTCTTCCTTGTGAGAAATATGATTTGTTGAAGTTTGTCCATTNTGTAGGTGATGTTCCGACTCATCTCGTAAGTACAGTACAGGTCAAACCTTCTGTCTGTAGCACTCTAAATAATAAAGTTACGTGTGCAAGAAATGTCTGAACATGTATAGTACCTGTGCTCATGATTGAGGGCATGTTGCACATTAATTATATCTATGGTCGGACCTTTACACAGAAAGGAATCGGTGGCTGGTGTTCCAAGCGTCTTCCTTGTGAGAAATATGATTTGTTGAAGTTTGTCCATTTCTCGTTTGTGAATGGATAATGCTGACTTCAACGAACACGCAGTACGTTGTTCATTGGTTAGGAGAAGCACATTCTGCAAAAGTACAGCACACAAAAAACATTTTACGAACGCAACACTCGAGCTGGTAAATGAACTCCGGAATGAACGGGTTAACCTTTTCGTGCCCACTGTAGACAATCGTCAACCCGTTGCACAGGAAACTTATACCTAGCCGGTACTGTACTTAGCGAGACTCAGTGCCCAATCATCTTCCCTGTGGGCAACTGATTCCTAAACCATGCTACTGCGCTACGTTATGATTGGTCCATATCACTAATCACTAATCATAAATACAACAGCTTATTGGTTGTGATAAACGAAACAAGTCCTTTGCCAGCATAAGTACAACACGCATCAAAAAAATTATAATTTGAAACACTAGAAATTATAAATTAAGTGAGCTTAAAAACACAGAACGTGACAGTTCAGCCTTTGGCGTTGATGTTGATCTGTCTTGGTCTTCGCTTCGCCCGGCGTCTGCTACGCCATCTTCGCTTCGCGCGTCGGGCGTTATTAAAAAGTTTCCGGGGGATCACCTTCGCCGGGCTAGAGGGACCCTGCCCTCGCCGTTTAATTACCTACGGGAGCGGGGCGAAAATGATCTCCACGTCGAGGAAGACTGCAAGGAGAGCAGGGATTCCAACTTTCACCTCTCTGCCGTCCCTTCCAGCTCTAAGTCCCGAGCTCAGGAGCCAGCCACAGCGAGGGGAGTGTCTTACAGACTTCAAACTACCTCCGCCTTATTTTTCTATCTGAAAAATGTTCTCCCACGTATTGCATTATAACCAGGTAGGTGCCCCTGAAGTCCCGCTGTAACAAGCTAACTTACAAGTTAATTTTCCCCTTGAGCTTCTTGTCTAACGCGCACTCAAGCTGGCAGAGTTTCTTCGTTAAACGGCCACGTGACGATATTTTCTAGACGTTGAACGTGGTAAAGATTTACTGATAAATGAAGACAAGCTAGGAGTGTATTCACGACTGCACAGCCATCAGTTCCATCGTCTCGGTGTGAACATTTACAACACAAAACACGCTTACTATACTGAACAACGCTCATTACTGGCTGGCTTTCTGCCACTGTAGAGTCCAGTTGAAAGTGCCCTAATCAGACGTCCTTTCCCACAATAAGATACAATTGATCATGTTCGTTTGAGTAACTTACACTTGTAGTGTTGCTGAAGGAAAATTACGTTGCCGAGAGCATTATAAAGATTGAAGGTGTAGTAATATATCGTCGCCCGTGTCTTTACAGAATGCGGATGACATAATGTTACGGCAAACCTAAGTTAAAAATTCAGGTGACGTAATATCAGGCCTACTCCAACGGCACTCGAAGGGTTGTCCGTATCAGTCCGCGTGTCAGGGGGGAGACGTTCAGCGAATCGAGTCCCTCCCACTCCTTCCCCCCTCCCCACCCAGAAACACTTACATATATCGCAATATGTATATTTTTATGACAAAAGCCGCCTGTTTTTCACGAAAAACTTTATTCGCAGGCTGAACTTTTATCTCTTAGTGAACAATTGCAAATTTAATATGGTTATTGTCTGGGCACTTTTTTTTTTTGTTAGAAGTCAGATTTGTACCTGGCCGGGCCAATCAGAATTAAGTTGTAACGACTCTGATCCTCCGTGATTCGCGGGTTAAGACGCGTGGCAATCAAAATCATGCAATCACAAAAGCGGATCGTACCTACAGGGTTTTGGAGTGTAACTATTTGTGGAATCTTTTCGCGAAAAACCGGTGGCCCCTAATTGTAACTAATTTGATATAAGATGTTTTATATCCCATTCAGTCTCGAATAAATTTGCGAATTCAAGTGTTGCAATCGTATAGTTTCTTGGTGCGCGCTGTACTTGTGTCGAGCGTGCTTCTCGCAACCAGTGAACAACGTGCTGCGTGTTTCTTGATGCCACCATTAGAGACGGGAATGATTCGCGGGTTCGATGACCTGTAGGCTAGACTGCACAGTCTTGTGTACAATAACTCAGATCACAATACTCATTGGTTGCTTGCTGTCACGTCGGAAGGCGGTGGTAGGGCCTGCGTTTTGTCGCGTGTTTCTTATTGGTTCACGGTTCTCCAGGAGGTGTCAAATAACGCGTGGGCCAATTGCAATAGTAACCTGAATAAAATAGTTTGTAGATTCTAGCTTGACCCAGAATGAATACACAAAATCATCAGGTCTCTAGGGATGCCTTGTAATGTAAGTGCCGACCATAAATATCCTTCGAGTGCAACATGTCCTCTATCATCGACACAAGACTGGACGTAATACCGCAGATATTTGCCATCAATCTGCATTGAACTCAGCTTAGCCAAAAACCATCTAAGTGTTAGCGATAACATCCTGGCTCTTTTTTTTTTCCTATATCTCTACCGGTTTGTGTAGAAATTTTGCACAAAATAATCATTATTTATTTTTGTCCTTTGAATTAACAATTATTCGCATAATATACCAAGAAAGATTTTTGTCGTTACGGTGAATAAATTTTTAGTAAACTCCAAGTTATGCTGTGTATATACCGCCACGTAAAGTCCCTTGCTCAAAGGTAGGTTTTATTCTGCTAACGGATTGAGTTGCAATTTCTTTACTACGGACCCTCGCTCAAAAATAGTTCTGTACGCCCCTGCCCCCGTGTCCTCGGTCAAGGACACGTTGCACTTGAAGGATATTTATGTCCGGTACTGTACACAACCGATATTTAGTAGCCGGTGTTCTGCGCGTATTTATTGCGAGTACTACTCGCCTCCCATTTCCTCCGCCCTTGCATTCCGGCGCTGCTCCATGCTCACCTCACTTCACCCTCATCGGCTCTCAGGACCTTGGTGTTAAGACCCGCGCAAATCTCTCTACTCTTGTCAGTAATCTGGTTTGTGCAAGTCTGTGCTGCTCTCGTTTATGACGTCATCATTGACCATTATCCTAGATATTACACGACTGCAACACTTGCGCCCGGAAATGAAGTCGCAACCGACCGAGATAATGCAGTAACAACGTGATTTACAAACAGATACTCTGACACAGTGTCACCAAAGAAGCATGCTAAATTATGAAATCCTACAGTAAGTATGAAATTACTTATTATAATACGTATTTAGTATGTGATGGCGGAATGGTCACAAATTGGAAGTTGGTAGAAGTGGCGACATTGAAGTACAGAAGCACACGGTATCAACTCTTTAAAGCAGAACGTTTGTGATTGGTATGCGAATAACTTAGCATACTCATTAATTATTATCTACATACTGTCTACATATTTGTGCTATTTACGGGGTAGCATATAACGCATAATACACGTTAATATTTTACCACGACTGTGTTAAACACTTTTACAACTTTAGTTGGAAAGGGGGGGGGGAGGAATGTAGTATTTAACCTCTGGTTATTTATTTATATAAAAGGAAGACCTCAATTGGAATATTACAATTAAAGAGCATCCAGTGTGACGAAAAGACAGTAAAATCAAGCACGCAGCTCTTATTGCTTATTTTTGGTACGTAGTAGCGATAAGTGTAAAGATAGTGGCGAACATGCACAGAAATAGGCTTGCCGGTACTTTTATTCCACTCATATTTTTTTGCATACTTAGTTTTACTAGGTTTATTTATTTAACAATTCAATAATGTAAGTGTTAATGAAACATCAATTTATATAATTTTATTACATATTAATTTATTATCTAAATATGTAAGTCAAAATAATACATATACTGTAAGGTATATAATTTATATATATTTTTTTTTAATTTTATTTTTTAATTATTTAATTAACTATTTAAAACAATTTTGACTTGGTTTTAGGAATCTGTTGGGACCGAGGCAATTATTCAATTCACAGAAACGTAAGCGCGTTACACAATTTTGTTTCGAACACCTAGGTTAAAGATACAAGGTTGTGATGGAAAAAAAAAGCGCAACTTTCAAATAATTCATTAAGTCGTAATAATGTATACGTTTAAACACAATATTTTTTCAATGAATGATACACACGCACGCACACACGCAGCGTAACGACCACACCGCGGATGTGACAATGGTCACGTCGATTTCCTGAACATCACTCGCAACAGACACCGCACACGCCACACAATATTTCTCTCTTCAGTGGAAACTAATATTCACCACAACCTAGTAACGTACCTCGGTAGCTTGAAAAACAGAACGTGTACAAACTTTATTAGATCATTTTAAGTATATTTCACAGGAAGAACATTTAACTCTTCATTCAGCAAAAGGGAACACGCCATACCATGTCGCCAGTTTAAACTTTATCGTAAAATCATAAAACAATAAACTAGATAGTCTCTTATCAATGAATATATATATATATATATATATATAATATTATATATCTCTGTGCGTGCGTGAGTGCGTGCGTGTGTGTGTGGGCTGGAATTTTTTTTTTCGCGATATTCCTTTTTCTTTCATACACGGAGTAGCTGACGTAATTAAATCAATTTAATACCTTCATAAAAAAATCATTAAAAACTACATGAAACGTAACAAAACCACATAAAATAAAACTAAATTTGAATATAATTATAACTTTAATATGCATATTTAATCCGCTCGTAAATCATCTGCTATCGTTAGGCTCAACAAAAAAAAAATTAATATTATTTATATTTTAAACATTTAATTAAGAAACTGTTTTCATCACTCCAACAGTGGAACAGCTTTTCGAGTATAAATAAAAGAGAGGAAATAAATGCAACAGAAACTGGCATTCGAATGTTGAAAATATTTTCTTGTATCTCTATACAAATATCACTTTATATGCGAGTCTAACGAGAGTAAATGAGTCATTAGGGGTTTAGTTATTTATATAAAATTTATATATTAGATTACATATATTGTATTAATATTATTTTGTTACATGTAGTAAAGGTTTTTGTGTTTTTCTTCCTTAAGGTACGAGACTGACGTAATTGTGCCAGCTCTCTAATATACAATATATTGTCCAATCACGGTTACTTCCTGGCGCCCTGCTTAAGTTCTCCTTCCAGGATATTCCACCGCCTAATGCAAACAAAGATTAACATCTAGAAAATTACACCAGGGGAACATTTCACCGCATTCCTGCGCACACAGTGCAATCATGTTTTGTATAACAACATTTTCTTACTAGGCATTGCTAAACCTCCTATTTTCTCCCTGTTTATATTTATATTAATTATGAATGAAATATTATAATTTATAAATAAAATATAAGTATAAGTTCAATTTAAGATAAAAAAAATAAGGAGTTTTTATGTTAAAGAAGTATAAAATGTTTGTGAAACACGATATTTAGAAAACCAAACACGTTTACACAGGGTGGTTTTTCATAAATTTGATTTAAAAGGCGTGAACAAACCGCAAATTGACTAATCTCCCAGCTATTTCCTGTCTCACGAACTAGTGCACNGAAATATTATAATTTATAAATAAAATATAAGTATAAGTTCAATTTAAGATAAAAAAAATAAGGAGTTTTTATGTTAATAGAAGTATAAAATGTTTGTGAAACACGATATTTAGAAAACCAAACACGTTTACACGAAGTGGTTTTTCATAAATTTGATTTAAAAGGTGTGAACAAACCGCAAATTGACTAATCTCCCAGCTATTTCCTGTCTCACGAACTAGTGCACTTTTTTTTTTTACAGTTCCGAGTGCAGTCCTGTTTAACAGCTGTTGCCATGGATACAGCGGTGTCTCCCCTTGACACAGATCACGTTTACGTAAACACACTCAAAAACTGACTGTCAACCTGCCCAGTATGTCAGCGGAAAAGATATTTCCCCGGAAATAATTGTACAGAAAACTACTTTCAGAACTGTATCAAAAGTATACTCATTCGTGAAATCAGTTCCATGAACTTCGCGCAGCAAATCAGCGAACGGGCACGCCCACCTTACAGGACCATCATGCCGTTTTTCTTCTATGTTCTTACCTACTCTGTGGCCTGTGCGACGATATTTTGGCGAAAACAGTTGTACTGTACCAGTTACCTATTAAAAGATTTACCCCAAATCATACTAATCTAATGCATCTAGTTCGGTACACAAATGAACCATTTTCTGTAATTTGGAAGCTAAATATTTTCACGCTTAAATAAGTATCGACATGCTTATATATCACCGTGATTTATATCTTGTGTTAAATCGAGTTATTTTTAATTAGGCTGAGTGTGATTAATTAGTGATTTGTCGGTTGTTGTCAATCATATTACCAGCTCTCTGACCATACAACAGTAATTAGCACACTAAGTAAACAAAGCGTATTTCCGAATGGATATCGAATTTTGGTTTTGACGTTATTAAGTGGTGTACCAAACAGAACGATAATCTGTTCGAATAAACAAAACCCCTGGGAATTCGCAATCCACCAAATACTCATGTTTAGGGTCTGTGACTTTTCGCGTAAAAATCTGAGCACACAGTAGACTTCAATACTATATACACACCTCAGCTGTTGTTATGCCTCCATTGGCTGCTGGTGGCGTGTCCGTCTTTGACCAAGCCACTCAGGACTAAGTAACTCCGACATTGAACCTCCGTGATTCGTGCGCGAACGGTTAACACGGGCCAGAACATCAAAGAATCTGGACGACCCTACAGTGCTTTGGACTGTATCTTGTCTCGAGATCTTTTCGCGAAATATCACTGCCCTTACTCACGATTATTAATAAGAGAAAAAAAATTCTCTCATCAAAAGAGACGCAAGAAGATACGACAAATCCGTGGTTCTGCAACATATACATTTATTATTATTATTATTATTATTACCATACTCCAGTTCTTAAATGTCTTGTCTTGAAGACACGTGTCCAGTAACCTAGGGTAATAATAAAAGTGTACACGTGGCATGTTGTAGTCTAACCTGCGTTCAAATATTTTTGCAAAAGATCAGATGTCCCCAATTACAACTTATACTGAAATCTTATAGATTGTCGAAAATCCATGCTTTGTCGATGTGGCTAAGATAGCTGCTGATAACCCAAGATATTCCACGATCGTAATTCAACTATACGAAATGGAATAACTAGAGACCCTACAATGTCGCGTTATAGGAAGGCACCAAGCTAGACTGCACATTTCTTTACACACTCGAGCAGAAGTCACTTGTTCATTGGCTGCCGTTACAGACTTAGCTCACTCTACTTTTAGACCCAGTCACACGGCATGAAACTAAGGAGCTGCCAGAGTGCTGAGTGTTTACTGTTGGTTCTGAGCATAACAAGGGGTGCTGGATGAGTAAAGGGTCAATGACACACGTGAAACTAACACACACTTATATGCCGTCTACCTTGGTGCTGAATTATTACGCTAAATTATGGCGTCTCTAACTATAACAATAGCGACTATTTTATCATTTTGGCGTATTAAAACCACTAATTATTATAGAGGTCTTTTTAATTTGCTGTTTAAACCACATCGTTACAGTTTACATTAATGATTTTATTTCCTTAGGTAACAAACGCAGAATGAATGTCTTTTCAGGCACAAATTCCTGTATGAGTTTTACGTATCTCCGAGTTAGGCATGAATATTTTTTGCGAGTTTTAGCACACACAAATAAAGTATGTAACTTTAAAGGACTTTCGTCGCCTGGTAGACACAAAGTTGTGAATTTTTCTCTGCTTTCATATTTTACCTCCAAGACTGTGAAAAATTCATCGCATCTTGTACTGCCTACAAATTCAACTTTCTAGCTTCCCACCTTTTTTTTTAACGATCTTCCCTTCTTCGCGTTCCTGAAAACTTCCGCATTAGCATTTTACTTCAGTTTAACGGCCATTTTCCGCCATATTCGCTTTTTGCAACTTCGAGACAGATATACTCCTGTACTTCCACATTTCTTCTTTCACTTACTTTCAGCAGTGATCTCTGCAAACGACAGTTAGGCAACAGGGCACCCAGCGTCACGGCCACGACGGGCTGGCTGCGTCAACTGGCCGGCAAGCGGCGGTCATGGACCTTGGATTAAGGGACCCGCCTAACTGGCGCTTGAACTGCTTAACGCGCGTCCGATGTGCTCATCTACGAAAACCCCACATACTTCAGACGANTATGCAAGCTTCAAATACATACAAAACTACAAGAACCCAGCACCAAACCTTGCCACAGACTTTCCACCAATTTCATTATAGGGTCACCGCTGAAAGTCCCGTAGACACACGCACCACCAGAACACTGCACGCCAGTTAAGAGCCTTGCCCATAGTGGCGATGGTGCACTTTATGAGCGTGTAAGTGTCGCCCTTATTGCTCCCGCGCTTCTCAGACTCGGACACCAATAATAGCTCCACTTTGGCGGGTTCCTTAAATGCATTTCGAGAAACACGTGCCTAAGAATTTATTTACCCTCAAAAAGCAATTTTTTCCCGGCTATGAAGTCGCGACTTCGCTAGTGTGCTTTGCCGCAACAGCAATTATCCTGACTAAGGACAAAGTGGAGTGGAGACATTTGGGCGGTTCTTAGCATCGAGGTCTTCAGAGCCGATGAGGTTGAAGCGAGGCGAATATGGAGCAGCGCCGGAATGCAAGGGCGGGGAAAACGGGAGATACTCGAGAAAATCCGTCGACCACATGGGAGCGACTCCGCCGGGGATCGAACCCCGTTCGCCTATGTGGAAGGTGAGTAGTCTAACCACTACACCACCGCGGCCCCTGCTAAGAATAATCTTATATTCACGCAAACTATCAAGATATGTTAAACGTTCTTCTAAACACGTAAGAACGATGTGCTAAGATATAATCGAACCGGCCCTGTATTAATATTTAAAATTAAATGCGCGAGCGTAACTCGGGGACACCTGGAAAGAAAATTCCTCCGTCGCTGAAAACTAAATTCTCATGGACGTAGTTTCACAGTTTCGTTGGTACTCGTCAGCATCCTTAGGGATTGTAACAGCACATCAGTAATAACTAGGGCCTCCTGTTTTTCGCAAAAATATTTACACGGAGGCTAAACTATCCTATTTGTCCACTAACAGTCTTCATTTGATTATAGGCATCTTCTCTTTGTGTGATGACTAACTGCTGCTACATGATTGAACCAATCATAATTAGTTTTCTCCGATACTGACCGTTTATGATTCGCGGGCGGGCAGATTAGACGCGTAACAATTCAAATAACGCTATCACGAAAGTGGTTCTGAACTAAAGTGCGTTGGAACACAACCTGTACTGAAATCTTTTCGCGAAAAAAAGGTGGCCCTAGTAATAACTGTATTGATTAAAAATAATATACATTTTATGACACTTGCGATTTATGTTACATGTGACAAAAATATTTTATTGGTAGGCAATCAACTCGGCACTCCATTGGCTCACAGCCAGCAAGTAATAAACTTGACGCGGTGGAGTGTGTATAATATGCGATGTGATCCGATATGGCGGTGGTAAACAGGAAAGTGGAGGCCGAGATAAATGTCGTTCGTATAATGGAGAATATGTGACACAATTATAACTTGTTTTGAATGGTGGTAAATGTGCACGAGTTGCCAAGTGTTAACAGGCTGGGAGAAGAAAATAAAAATGTCGTACTTGGTTAAATATGCTAGTTGAAGGGTTTAACGAGCCAGCCAATAACGAACGCAAACAGAGTGGTAGGCAAGCCCGGAGCGTTGCGATTGCAAACGGGAGTTCAGAAAAAAAATCAAGTGTTCTTGTAAAAGTGACACGCTTGTTTTGAGTGGCAGTAAATGTTTGCAGGCGTCCATAATATCGAAATGACTTCACGAGATCACACCTCGTTGAATCTCAGACGCCAACTTTCGACGCGAGAGGTCCTGTTTTCGAGTCTCTCATAACTCGAGACCTGAATTCAGACTGCGGGCATTTTTCAGGATATTTGGGATGTGAATGTTAGTAAGAAACTCCGGAATCGTAACCATTCATAAAATGTATACTTTTCAGGATTCAGTGAAGCATTGATTTCCTAATAAAATCTGACTGATTACCATTCCGGATTTTTCTGTGACAGGATCGTTGCAAAATTTCCGGAATGATAACATTCCGAATAGTTACTTCTGAGTTGCCCATGAATATTTGCGGGTTCATTTTAGGGCAAAAAAAATAAAATTATATATATATATATATATATTTCGTTTATATTATTTTGTAACGATTACTATCCCGCCCGATACTGGACACCAACTCTATTTCTCTGAGCCAATAAGAAACATGGTACTAAATTCAGGTCCACTCATTGACTTCCACTGTGACAGCAAGCAAGCAAACATAGACTTTTTTTTCTGCGTGATTACACAGAATTATAAGTGCGTGGATTTTTACAAATTCGGTCACTGGTATGTTAGACGGCCAGAGCGTACTCTCGTGTGTTCATTTCATGATTGTACTATAGTTGTTTGTACACGTTCTGAACCAAACTTTACTCAATAATAAAGAGGAAGAAATGTCGTTACACTGCCAGGTGCAACCAAGTACCATACAAAAGATGCAGCCTCTCATCATGGGAGCAGCCAATAGCAAACTGTCGTGGCCCGAGTGTTTAGAGAACTGTAAAGTCAAGGCTGTTGACAAAATAATTAGCGAATTTCACTTGCCTCTACTGTACTTATAAGACCGTGAATTCTCGTCTAAACGACACTGAACTCTAGATTCTTCATAATCCATATATAAATAGAGACCCTGCCATTCCGCGTTATAAGACGTCACCAAGCTAGACTCCACAGTCCTCTACATACTCGAGCAGAAGTCACTTGTTCATTGTCTGCCGCCACAGACGGAACTCATTCTCCTGTTTGACCCGGCCACACGGAATGTAGCTACCAGAGTGCTGAGTGTTTACTATTGGTTCTGAGTCCTACAGGAAGTGTGGCATGAGCGGAGGTATAATGACACGTGGAACTAATATACAGAATGTCCGAAAAGTATTTCCCTGATTACAAACTTTATTTAAATCCGTTGTATATAAGTGGAACATGTGAAACCGGTGCCAAAAAGATGGCAAACAAACCAAGTTTTTTGTTGCAACAGAACTACGCATATGTAAGTCTCAAAGTAGGCATCCATGGTAGCAAGTAGCACATTTGGTCAATATTCAACTTCTGTCTATACATTTCCCAGCATCACAGGAGCGTGGAGGCCAAGATGTCGGCTCATCACGGCCGATCCAGCGTACAGGAAAGTCGTATCAAGATAGGCACGAACCTTCAAACACAAAGTGACATCTGGGTGATACTCAAGCAACTGAGGAACGGCAAACAACTGCAACATTTCCAGATACACTGGAGATGTGATGGTGCCCTCAGCGAAAAAGAATGGTCCGATAATTGTGTCATGCGAAAGCACGCACCAAACATTCACCTTTGGGCTGCCTCTGGTACACTCTGGCACCTCGCCAGGGGGCTCTGAATCCCGAATACGCACTTTATGCCGGTTCACTGCACCACCGAAAAAAAAATCCCCTCGTCAGAAAAGCAACATGCTTACAGCATCCACTATCGCCCTCAATACGAGATAACATTTCGACTGCAAGGTGATACCAATGCGTGGCGTCACTGGGCTACAAAGCCTGAAAAATGTTCACTTTGTATGCATGAAACAATAAACATTTGTGCAAGATATCATGTAAATAACGTATTGGCATCTGCAATTCACGCGAGACCTTGTGCTCTGACTTCTTGGCACGTTGTATAAAATACAGTTTCACTGCTTCCACCCGTTCAGCTGAGGTTGATGGTCGGTTAGTTCTCGGTAAGTCAGCAACAGATCCTGTGTTCTTGAACATGTCACACCACGACTTAATGCTCTGGACATCGGGTGGCGTCTTTCCAGATGTTGTCTGAAAGTTTCTCTGCGCTGTTATTGGTGTTCGGGTCTCGTGATACCAGAGGACACACTGAGCTTTCTCCTGATTTGTGAAAATGTCCGGTTTCCTGGACACTGCAACTGTTACACTACGGCCACGTCACTGAAACATGCAACTAAAAACTTAACTAGTTTTCATACATTTTGACAGCAGTTTCACATCCCTATCTTAATTATATCAGATATATAAATACAGTTTTTAACCAGAACAAGGCTTCTCGGACATTCTGTATACTCGTATGCCGTCCACATTATAATGCGAAATGGTAGTGTGTCTAGTCATTTTGTGGTTTTTATAGACGCAACTGTTAATAATTTTTAGTTTGCAAAATGTCTTAGCTTGGCTTTGCCATATAAAAGCGGAGTCGCTATTGAGCTCAAAAAAAAAAATTGAAATGCAACGTTTTACCGGTACTTTAGCATAAGTTTACACAAAACTTTTTATTATAAATTATAAGGTATATATAAGCTATTGAAATATAAGAAATACAGGGTGATCCTACACAAAGAATTTTTTACCAAGTTTATGAGTGGCAGCGTAAATTTCTACTTTTGATTGCTGCGTTTAGAGGTTGTGATTCATCGGGGATAATTTTTATTGATAGCTCACTTTCAACGCATTGTCTATACATCTGGCTTTTTTTCCCCATTATACATCCTATTCTTTATGTGCAAATGTTTCCCCACTTACTGCGCCAGTGAGCATTGTGGTACTGCAATACTGAATGTTAGCGAATCGTTCACAAACGGCGGAGCTGCGTTAAATAAACGCGTCCTCCAATTACGAAGCGAGTCCGGTCTAAATTGGTTTGCAAAAGTTTTTGGTACAAATAATTTTTGCTACTTTTCACTGTTTGTACACGGACACAATAATTAATATATGTATGATTTAAAAAATACATTGGAGCGAGACATTTTCTTAAAATATAGTATCCAAGTTAAAATGTGCAGTATTGTCTCTTGTTATGAACATGTGATATGCCTAGCCCTCGTGCACTTGTGTAGTTTCCATCTGGATACAGGTCACGTGTATTTATGGGGCGATACTCCGGTATTTGACTGCGCCAGTCCCAACTAGGTTACTCCGGTAATGAACGTCTGTGATGTTTCTGCAGGCAACTAAGAAACGTGACGGTTGAAATTGTCCAATAATGAAAGTGGGTCAGAGATTATGTGATTTGAAATGCAAGTATATAACGAAAATATTCTCGTGTAGGTCAGTTAAAATATTATGAAAGGAAGCGAAAGTCAGCAAGTACGAAAAAACCAGCAAAATTCGCGTTATCATTAGAGACCTGAAAAATTCGCGGGTTCAATGACCTGTAGGCTATACTTGATAGTCGTATGTAAAATCATGTAAATGTCACTGTTCATTGGTTCCTTGTTGTATTACCGGAAGACGGTGATTCGGTCTGCATTTTACTGTGTATTTATTATTGGCTCAGAGTTGTCCAGGAGGTGTAAACTAACGTGTGGACCAATAGCATTAGCAATATAAAGGTACGAAGTTTTGAGTTCTAGCTTGTCCCGAAATAAAAACGCGAATTTTTCAGGTCTCTAGTTATCATTTATCAAAGAAAAGAATGGTTCTGTCTGTGGCGGCAGTCGCTGTACAAGTGACTTCTGCTCGAGTATGTAGAGGACTGTTAAGTCTAGCTTGACGCCATCTTATAACTATGGACCTGCAAAATTGGCGTTGTTATTTATTCCCAAGCTAAAATGAACAACTCTGTGAGTACTGGAGCTGGTGTCACTAGTGCAATGGCAGTTGTCTGGGTGTGAAGCCACTCTTCTTCTGGTACGACTGTACATGGTTCAGGCACAATATTAAGAATTCTATATTCATTGGCGCAATTTTTTTTATGGGACGTCAAATGAAGCGTGAGCCAATGATAAACGTTATGCAAAATTACAAGTGGTTGGAATACAACTTGTCGCCAAAAAATAAAGCTAATTTTTTAGGTATCAACCAACAAAAAAAAAATGGATATGAAATTATGTGTTTTCAGATACAAGAAGGTAAGAGCTATTCCCGAGGAAATCAAGTGTTACTACTTGCAGTTTAAATATCGTGAACGCAAACGACAGTCAGCAAGTATGTAATACCTACAGAATCGGAATTTTTTCAAATTCTTTTCAGGACAAGTTGAACTTCAGCGACGTGTGTGTTTCAGTTTCTTCTTATATTGGATGTCACTACTTTCTTTAGACGTGCCCCGGACGACTTCGAGCCAACAACGACCCTGCAAAGAATAAACACCGAATCCCGTGCTACTTAGTTTGGGATTAAACTGCAGCAACCGTCAATAAACTAATTAACGAGGCTCGAATGCACGAAGCGTTGTGGAGTCTAGCTTGTCGCCGAATCAATCCGTAAAATTTCCGGGACTCGACTCATAGCAAGGACCACCTGTTTTTCGGGGGGAAAAATATTGTGCGGAGGCTAGAATTCAATATCCCATGTGCACACTACCAGTCTTAATTGAATATTAGCCGCTTGTCTTTGTGTGAAGACCGTCTGTTACATGAGTGAGCCAATCAGAATTAAATTTCTTCGACACTGACCTTCCGTGATTCGCAGGCAGACAGATAGAATGCGTAACAATTCAAATGATCCAATCGCGAAAGTGGTTGTGAACTATAGTGACTTGGAACACAACTTTTACTGAAAATTTTTCGCGAAAAACAGGCGGCAGGCACTACCCACAGCACAGAATAGGTAAGTATACAGAAGCTAAATGGCATGGCGGTTCGTCTGATGCAAGCCAACTCGGTCACTCATTGGCCGCACGAAGCTATGGTAACGGACATTGTGTTATTAAGCTATTGCCATGTCCACCTCTTTTTCGTGAAAATATTACAGGACAACTTGTACTCCAAAACACTAGAGAACAGATCCACTTATGTGATTGGGTGATTATAAATGTCACGCGTTGCAGGTGTCTGCCCGCGAAACAGGGACACCCAGTGTCGGAGTTACATAATTGTGATTGGCCCCCCGTCAGGTAAGGAACTGTCTGCCTACAAAGGCACGTAGCCAATAACCAAAGGAAAACTGCATGTATACCATAGGACATGGAGTCTAGCCTTCACGTAAATATGTTCGCGAAATACATGTGGCCCTAGCCTATGGGCGTCACAGAATATTTCCTATTTGTCGAGACCTGAAGAATTCGCGGATTCATTTTTGGTCAAGCCAGAATCCAAAAACTCTTTTGTTATTGTTACTACTGCAAGTGGTCCGCGCGTTATTTAACACTTCCTGAAGAACCCTGAACCAATAAGAAACACGCGACAAAACGCAGGACCAACCATCGCCTTCCGCCGTGACAGCAGGCAACCAATGAGTATTTTTATCTGAGTTACTGTTAGGGATAGGTAGGGGCAGCGATATTTCGCGAAAATATTTCGAGACACGATACTGTCCAAAGCACTGTAGGGTCGTCCAGCTTCTTTGATTGCCTAACAAATGTTCTGGTCCGTGTTATCCGTTTGCGCACGAATCACGAAGGTTCAGTGTCGGAGTTACTTAGTCCTGAGTGGCTTGGTCAAAGACGGACACGGCACCAGCAGCCAATGGAGGTATGGCAACAGCTGAGGTATGTATATAGTATATAAGTCTACCGTGTGCTCCGATTTTTACGTGAAAAGTCACTGGCCGTAATAATGAATGATGATTCCCAGTGGCGGTTGTTGAATTGGTGAACGACGTTCCGCCATATTGCAGGCCGGGGAGGCCATTTTGCTGAGTGTGCGGCTCGAGTTCGCTATACGTGTCACCGTTTCACCTCTGTATTATTAACTACTCCGTGGTCATAGCTTCAACAAAACTAGTATTTCGTGTATTTTTTGCTTACCACTTTTAAGAAGCCATTGCAAACACTTTTTTTCTGGTTCTTGCCAGATCGTAGTCCAAAAAGTGGTTTTTATATGAAGGTCACTATCGTAGTCCAAAAAGTGGTTTTTATATGAAGGTCACTAGCGTAGTGCCATCTCAGGTATTGAATTTTTGCTGCGTGTTTTTTTAAAGATAGTGTAATTTAGAGAATTGTCAATTACACCACGAGGTTTTACCTCACACACAAAAAAATTCGCACATCTATCTATCATTCCAACAAAGGGAAGATCATTTTGGCGTAAAAACCATTGCGACTAAAATAGTAAAATTATTTTACGCTTCGCTCAAAGTCATATAAGCGTTGAAATCCATTTAAGTTATAGTTGTGTGATGTATAAATACAATACGAGAAATCTTTCTCTTTCCTTTGCATTATTGCGCGTATTTTGACCTCTTCTCTGCGTCTAGCACTAGATTAATTGAAAGTCGGCTTTATCTGTTTTGTACTTTTCGTTGGCCTCAATCTTTTGTTAAATGTTTAATTCTTATATCTTTTGAATGGCGTCTGTTGAGTGGAGCACTGATCCAGGCATTTTTCTTTGGTATCTTTCAGTATTTAAAGGAATATTTTCAATTCTTTTTTTTATTGTTTCGTAAAATTTACTTAGCTAAGAAAAACAAAGTATTACTACTTCCGAGAAGAACATATTCGACATATTAGAGACTCCCTACCATTGATACAGGTAATGGTTTATCGCGGGAAAAGTTAACTGCTAGAATTCAATGTACTGTACACATGCCCGACAGTTTTCTTTCCTTATTGGCTGTCGTGCATGTATGAAGCTACTACCCCATTTCACTGGGCCAATGAGGATTCTGGTACTATAAGTCAGAACGCTCGTGGTTGGTATGCAAACAACTGAACCTAGTCAAAACCTTGTTCATCCAATCATGAAAGAATAAACTAGTTAGTGTGTTATAGAGGATATGCTGACTCAAAAAATTATCGCAATTTTCCATCATCTCTAACGTTTGTGTATTTAGACATTGCATGATAAGTTAACTGCTTCGTCACAAACACGTCAGTATTCGAAACTGTGCGCATTTGCAAGATCATGAAACAAAACGGCGAAGTGCTTGTTGGTAATTACCAAGTGTGTACCGAGAAGCCAACTCGTAACTAACTTAAACTTGAGGAGGCGCGCTAAGCTAAATAGGCCCTACACAAACTCCGAGCTGGCGGCAATCATCGCAAAATATGCAGGCAGGGGGTATTTTTGAAAACGTCTCGGGGACTGCCGTTGTGGGTCGTTACGTAGCCGCCTGGCTTCTTGCCCTAAGTTAACAAACTAACGTAATTACCCCTACGCGAGACGGCAAATTGCCTCTTATTAAAGCCTTTGGCGGTGTTAAAGCGGCAGTGCCGAGTCCCTTGTTACGCGCTCGCTCAAGCTACGCCATCAGTTTAAGGCCGAGATGTTTGCTTGACAATTTCGTGCGAAGTATTTACTTTCTGCTGGCAAAATCAGAAGCAGAGCTCTGCCAGAAACCAACGAACATCTCGAAAGCAGAATAGATTGACTACTCACGAAATGTTTTTGGATTAGCAATCAAAATTGTTGCCAAGCTGCTTCAGACATGTTGCCTAGAAATAATGAATAGAGACTACACAATTTTGCTTGAAAATTGTGTTAAAACAGATTCTTGTGAAAAGAGTTTTTGTATAGGTTTACTTCAAACCAATTTAAACTCAAATCCACTTTCATGATTTGGTGGTTTTAACTACCTTGTGACTGCCTGCGTATCACAGGCGTTGAGTATCAGAGTAACCTAATTATGATTGGCCAGTGAAGTACCAAGATACCTTCTTGCAAATACATGGCCAAAAGCAAAAGAAAATCTTAAATTACGCATATGAGATATTGCGTAGAATTCTTATCGCGAAAATCAGTTGGCCCTATCTACGGGAACACATGATTTCAGCGAAAATATTTATGTGCAAGTAAGACGTCGATTTCCTATGTGCACAACTTTAGATTTCATTTGGTTATTGTTAGAGACAGGAATATTTCTCGTTTTTTAAGACATGTAGTTTCAAGCCTCAGCTTTGTGTTGATTGGCTGCTGCCCCAGTCTGTAGGCAGTTTTAACTCGAACCAAGTGGCGCTGGATTTAGTGATCGTTTCCTTGCCGATCTGTTATTGGCTCAGAGTTAGCCTGGACGTGTCTAATAAACAGTTATCCAATTGCAAACCTGACAGAAATTCAAATGTGTCTAAAATCTGGCTTGTCATAAAATTAGTTCGCGAAATTTCCTGGTCTCCATTTATTTGGGCAGTGTGTGAATGTAGTAAAACTTTTTTTTTTGCTTGACTGTGCGAATCATAATTAGGTTACTTCAATAATATAAGTTTGTGATTCGAGAGCAAATACGTTGGTATAATTTAAAATGTCTAGATGATTAAAAGTGTTTTCAAAATCACAACAAATCACGAAATATTTGCCTGAGAATGCGGTGTCACTATTCACAGACCGGGAAAATTCTTGTCCTCAGAGACCTGTAGGTTAGACTTCAAAGAAGTTGGCATACTCAAGACAGATCTCTACTGCTATATGGCTGTTTGCAGGAGTAATTACAGATTTCTATCGTATCTACAGTCTGTTGCGTGTTTAACACACTGAGTGCGGTACAAATTTACTAACAGTTAAGACAAGTTAGAGGCGAGTGGCCAATATTCACTACTTGCATGGCCATCAGTTATGTTGCTCTCTGTATTTACATTCACAAACGCACTATTGGTTCACACAACACCGGACACACTTACTATGCTGTACAACGTTCATAGCTGACCGGCTCTTTACCAGTATAATGTTGAGTTGATAATATCGTAGTCGAATGTTCTTTCCTACCTAGAACAATCTAAAGCCCATACTTTTCGTTTGAGTAATTTTCTACTTTTAGTAATGCTGAGGTAATATAACGTACATTACAGAGGGCCGTACAGAAATGGTTACCGAAGTAATATTTAATCTCCCGTGTCTTCAAATAATGCTGATGTAGCAACGTTACGGCAAACTCCACACAACTCGGTTGAACTCCGGTGACGTAATATTACGTCTGCAGCACTGAAGTTGTTAAGAGCATTCTAGTATATGTCCAAAATGTCGCGGGCCAATTTCGGAAGTAATATTAATAGAAGGATATTTTTAAGATTACATTGACTCTGGATGAATTTTCCATTTTCGAGTAAATCATCAAAATTAAATGGCAAAACGTCATTAAATGCAGTTCGGTTAAGCTCATTCCATTCTGTGAGTACTTGAATCAGAAAATGAGTTTTAATGCCACCACCCCCCTTCGCGTTAGTTGATATTCACACATGATTCACAAAGTTCTCCCGAGTTGCGGGCCTGTAGGGTTCAGCTGGCGCTGGTTGGCCAGTTGGTGGGGAGGCTGGCAATATTTGCACCCCAAACGCAACCAAGTTAGTGGCGTGTACACGAACTGAAACTGCTGAACAGTGGACGAAACTGCTGTGAACACAACTTCGCACATCAACTGGTGGACATCTTGTAGAACTTAAAGTAGGGTTAAATATCGCCTCTTAGCAGCTCACACATATCTACGGGCACCTGTTACCCGGGAAAACATTCCACTACTAGTTTCAATTCAAAACATTTTAATTCAAATCCCCATTCGAGACTTTTTTTTTTTGTCGCAAGTCTAAGGTGTGTGTGTCCGCAACTCACGTATGTTTAAGTTGGGAGTAACATACCTCAGATTGTCCCAGTCAGGCAGACAATGTCTCCTCATAAAGACACGTGGTCAATAACCGCAGTAAAGTTGCAAGTATACAGGTAGTACATCCTGCGTGCGTGTAAATATTTTCGTTGTAAATCGGTGGCCACAGAAACTGATAGTAATTAGAGACCCTAACCCTTGGCGTTGTACGATAGCACCCCACTACATACCCGAGCAGAAGTCACTTGTTCATTGTCTGCCGTCACACACAGGACTCATTCTCCTGTTTGACCCGGCCACACGGAGTGAAGCTACCAGAGTGCTTGACCCGGCCACACGGAGTGAAGCTACCAGAGTGCTGAGTGTTTACTATTGGTGCAGAGTTCTGCATGAGCGGAGGTACAATAACACACGTGGAACTAGCATATAGGCTACGTCATTTCCGTCCACCATAATGAACTACTGTAAAGCGCGAAATGATCGGTGGTCTAATTTTCAGTTATTGTAGGCCTCTAAATTTTAATCAAATTAACAAATATGAGACATTTATGATTTTAAAAAAATCTTTATTGTGGTAAATTAGGAATTTAACCCTTTCATTCCCACATTAATTTTTAATTTCTAGTGTTACAAATTAGACATTTTTTGGTGCATCCTGTACTTAAACTGGCAAAGAACGCGTTCCGTCATCACAACCAATAAGCTGCAGTCTTTGTGCTTGGTGATCAGTGATATGGACCAGATATAACGTAGAGTAGTATCACGGCTTAAGAATCGGTTACCCGTAAGTAGGGCCAGTGACTTTTCACGTAAAAATTTGAGTACACAGTAGACTTCAATACTATATACACACCTCAGCTGTTGCCATACCTCCATTGGCTGCTGGTGCCGTGTCCGTCTTTGACCAAGCCACTCAGGACTAAGTAACCCCGACACTGAACCTTCGTGATTCGTGCGCAAACGGTTAACACGGGCCAGAACATTTTTTAGGCAATCAAATAAGCTGAACGACCCTATAGTGCTTTGGACTATATCTTGTCTCGAAATCTTTTCGCGAATTATCACTGCCCTTATGAGCCATAAGGAATATCACTGTGCGCTGAGCCTCGCAGTGTACAGTTCCGGTCAAATGTAAGCTTCCTTTGCAACATGTTGACGACTGTATACGATGAACATGAAAGGGTTAAGTATTCGTTTAGGTGATTTTAAAAAAACCGCTGACGAGAATTAAACCTGTATACACGGGCAGGGTTAAAGGAAATGAAACTTCGCGTGCCCTCGACATGTTGATCGGAACCAAGCCGAAATTTTAAAAAAAAATAAAGTTGTTGGGAAGTTCATATTGTGCGAGAGCTTGAGGGCTTCACAGAAACTCGGCATCGGTCTTGAGACGGAAATGGAATTTCAGAAGTTTGTGATGGATGTTCGGAAATCCTTCGTATAGGAAAAAAAAAAAGATAGAGAAGCTTGCGGAAACGAACTGAATTTTTTTNGATGGATGTTCGGAAATCCTTCGTATAGGAAAAAAAAAAAGATAGAGAAGCTTGCGGAAACGAACTGAATTTTTTTTCCTACGTTTAGACGCCCAGACAACTTCGAGAAGTTCTGAATTAAGCCTTTTGCGCATACACATTAATTTAAAAAAAATTGTCTCTTATTAGTAAAGTTTGTGATGTTCTTGGTTTTTACACTGTGGCTTTTGTTTTTTCGCCAGGAAGTCATTTTCGATTAACAAATGAACGAACCAAACGTAAAAGAGAACAAATAATTAATAGCTAATAATGGAAAAAAAAAGAGGCTTATTGTATTTTCACACGCATGTGCGTATGCGCATTAATAACTCACTGTGTTCCAACTCCACAAATTTCGGCTGTATTTAAAAAAAAATAGAAAACTTACTCACGTAGTACTTTTGTACAGTTTTTTTGTAGTGCCAGATATCCCAACGTCACATAGTTGCATGACATTATTTGATTTTTATTTTATATCTTAAGTACACTGCGTCACAGCTCACTTTTTAATTCTGTATATAGTTTATATATGCATGTATGTGTGTCCAACATCTAACACACTTCTAATTTTTTGCAAGAAAAATACTATTAAATTACTGTCTGTGATAAAGGATTAAAGCTTTGAGTGAAGCTGAAGTAATAGAATGTGGCCTGGATAAATCATATTTTTATGCAGTTTTCCGTACCTGAAGGCATTAGGAATGCTATATTACGTCGTTTGCGGTTTCCATGAAGTTCTATAAGACGTAGTATTACGTCAACATCATTCGTGTGTAAGTTGCTCAAATTAACTATTAACTGGACGGGTTATACATAGAGAAAAAAAAAGGGGGGGGGGCTGTTTTACTCGAAAAGATTTCATGACCAGTTATACTTCAAAACACTCTGGCTACGATCCGCTTCTGTGATTGGATAATTTTGATAGCCACTCGTCTTACGTGTCTGCCTGCGAATCACGGAGGATCATAGTGACTTAATTCTGATCGGCCCGGCCAGGTACGGAACCTTCGTCTAGCCAAAATAAGCAGCCGACAACCACAATAAATTTGCACTTGTGCATTAGGATATATAATTCTAGCCAGGGCTTATATCTTTTCGCGAAAAACAGATCGCACTAATTATACATCCTGTTACGCAGGAATCACGTCTTACTGTTAACTCGGTTAACTCTTTATTGCAATATTTATTTGTTGACAGACAACCAGCGTGTGCGGTATATTGTTTATTTTACGAATGGAAGTTAAAGCAATGGGAGCATATGTCTTCACACAAGCTATACCAACGATAGACTCGATCTTGGTACTCGAAGAGTTAATAACATAGCAAGGTGGAACTGACTTCTTAGATAAATTTACTGTAGAGACACAATTTCGTTTTTACAAATTCAATACTGCCACAAACGTTATGGGTCTACTGCGTCAATAAATTAATACTATAAAAATTGAAACAATCAAAATACTTCACTACGTGAATGAGTGAAGATATTTTGGCGGTTCTTAACGCCGGGGTCTTCAGAGCCGATGAAGGTGAAGTGATATGAGTATGGAGTAGCGCCGGAATGAAAGGGCGGGGAAACGGGATATCCCTGAGAAAACCCTCTGACCAGCTGCATCGTCCGGGCACGATTCGCGCATGCAAAACTCCTGGAGTCCCCCAGCCGGGGATTGAACCCGGTTTGCCTTGGTGGGAGGCGAGCAGTCTAACCGCTCAGCCACCGCGGCCCCTACTTTACTACATGTTTCGACAATACTACCGTTGTGTAAATAAAACAAAATCTAAGCCGATTTCAGAGGGAACCAACATGAAAAATACACATTTGATGAGTAATGGAACTACAGGTAATAATTGGGTCTCACCGTAACTATAGTTATGCTACATTATGTTTACGTTTAAAAATAAGCAGTTCTGAGCAAATATTTATTTAGGTTGATTTCAGGTCATTTAATTAACAGTATGCGGCCTGTACGCAATATCTACAAACATTGCCTCCAATCAAGGTAGACAGAGTTCGGTTACTGACGAGGTCATTCCTAGATTTTCGCATATGATAAATGTGGCGGGAGTTGCTGTTTACCGGCGGGTTTTCTCGGATTACTCCCGTTTCCCTCGATCTTGCATTCCACCTCAGCTCCATCTCAAACACAGCGCTAAGTTTTAGTCGAGTGGTTGCCATTTAAAAACTGTTTAATATTTCTGAGACATGTCTTCCAACGAATTGGATTTAAGAAGTTTTTTTACGTCCTAAACTTAGTTACCTTTTTCTATTTTATAAAGCGAAAAAGGGGATAAAACGAATGTTGCACGGTCATTTAATGGGTATGAAAATTCCTGCAAATGTAATATAGCATAAAAATATATAGAACACATTCGTCTCTATTATTACATCATTAAGTGACAGGACCACTGCTGAAAGTCCTGTAGCGGTGAGTTGACGAAATAATACATTCCAGTTCAGTGTCTTGTGCGCATATAGATCGACCTTGGCTGTCCTACGCCTCTGACATGCAAAATACCTCCAAAAAAAGACACCCTCAAAACTGTTCCAGAGCCATTTTTTTCCTAGATTTTGAGGATATTATACAGACTATTGTAACAATATTCGGGAAGTGATTGCTGATATCAAAACCAGCAAAGATGTTCCTATGAGCATATGTCGTACAGGACGCACATTGGCCACATCACAGGCGATGCTGGAAGTGTCCGCCATGGACAGCAATGCATGCTTGGCAGCGCCTCGTCATCGACTGGTCTCGTCATCGACTGGCGATACCCGGGTCACGTCCAACAACTGCACTCGCGATATTGATATGCTGTTCCAAGTCATCGACGTCGTTAACCGGCGTGGCATACACCTCACTTGCCATGTGTCCACTCAGCTAATAGTCCAGTGGATCGAGGTCAGGAGACCGGGCAGGCCAATGCGCTGGACCGCGACACCCGATACAACGTGACAACACAGTGCGTGGCGCTAGTGATACGTGTTACCACTGTAGCTCAGTGACGACGCTTATATGTTGTAATGACGCAGTGCGGTTTACAGAGTAACTGCATGCAATATAGATTTCGCTTTGGGAAAAAATTTCTTTAAAATCTTCCCCAAAACGAGGGGGTAACGTAATGGCGCAGTATTGTTAATTTTCGGATTACGCGGTTCATTTTCTTTCGTTTAACGGGGTTTCGTAATATTTTATCAGGATTCAAAATGAAAGCCTTGGTAGTTTGTTTATCTTGGAATAACGTTTATCGGGGCGTCCGTTTGCAGTTTCGAAATTCGTAGTTTTCAGTAAGCGTCGTCATTGAATTAGAAACTTTCTGACTGCGTCATCAGGTTTTGTTCGAGAAGTTCCATTATCTTTAACTGAAGGTGCAGTTAAGCGTGCTTCGCAGTTTCGGATAGCGTGGGAAGAGCGTGGCGACACACGCATTGCCCATACTTGGTAACGGTTGGTGGCACCCAGAGTATGGCGTGTCAAGGGGCGTGTCAAGCAAAGCAATATACCGAGTGCCGCTCACCCACGCGGCAGATAACTGACAACGGCCGGGCAGTCGACACCCAGTGCCGAGGCCACGTCGAGCGTGACGCATAGCCCCCACACCTGTAGCCCCCACACTGGCANAAGTAAATCAATTAACCACTGTGGCGCAGTTCTGTACTTGTCTGTTTATCTGTGAACCTGTTCGTACTTGAAGATTGTATGTGAGCAGTTTCAATTTATTGGTAAATATAAAAGTATGTAAGAGTTTCATGTTGCTACCACTAAGCTAACCGAGTGGTAACTTCCATACGGCAATAACAGCGTGGTGCATGGTTACAAATATGGCAGCCCAAACGCGAGGCATGCCACATTACAAATACGGCGCCTAACTGTGGGCTGCCACATTACAATTACGACGACCCGNATGGCAGCCCAAACGCGAGGCATGCCACATTACAAATACGGCGCCTAACTGTGGGCTGCCACATTACAATTACGACGACCCGCACTTGGGGCAACATTACAGTGTTCACAGGACCATTTTTCCCTTGTTTAGATACCAGGAATCATCTCTCGAAGTTTGTTACAAAAGTTTAAATACATCCTGTGTAGTTTTCTGATACGATATCGGCAATAACTTGATTATATAAATAATAATTTGAAAATAACCTTCATGCGGTTTTTTTCATAATGTAAAAATTATAAGCATTTCAATTGACAATCTTGGTTTTTACCTATTTCAAGAAGTAATTTCAACAAAAAGTTTGATTTCTTCTAAATTATTTCTGTAAGTCGCGGGAGTTGCATGTTGAAGTTTCTTTAAAATCCGACACTCCATCCATTCGGTTAAGGGTTTAACTTATGGTTACTTTAACTTTAAATTTTAATAATTCAGCTAAAATTTTAAATACGGGAGGATAGCAAAACAAATTTCCAATGTATTTTTTTCCATAGCATTTACATAATACGAACATGTATTACAGACGAATTCATTTCAGGAAAAGCTGGACTACAAATACACGCAAATTTGACTGTCTTTTTCAATTGGACCTCAGTTAATACGCGGCGTCCTAGACGAATTTGAGCCAATAATCAACCTGCAAGAAAAAGACGACCCAATCCCGTGCCACCTGGTTTGGTATAAATCTGGGCCATCAGCCAATAGATAACTAATTGAAGCTCAGGTACACTAAGAATTGTGGAGTCTAACTTGTTGCCAAGTGAATCCGTGATTTTTCCGGCTCTCTAACAATTATTTTAATCTTCATCTCTATGTAATGATGTAGTTTAATTTGAGATTTGTACAAAGAAAATACTTAAAAAAAAAAAAAAAAAAAAAAAAAAAAAATTAAAAAAAACCTACCATNAAAATATATTAAACTACTTTTAAACTCTCCAAATCAGTTAAAAACTTCTCAGATCGACTTTACAGGGGAAATCGGTGTCATTTCTTACCGAACTTGGGGTGTGCGAAATTCTCACCGTCCCTTCAGATTGGCAGGGCAGCTAGAGCTCGGGAGATATTCCGTAGCTTCGCTTCTGTAATGTCGCAGAGAACTTAACACTAAGAGCATCATCCCCGAGTGCAACTCGCGCTGCGCTTGGAAGGAGAATGTCTCTGCCATTGAAGATAAAATTCTCTCCGGGCGTAGTTTCATGGTTTGTTAACACTCGTCAGGATCTTAAAAGAACATCAGCACTAATTATTGTGAGTAAGAATATCAATACTTTAACTGAAATAAGCAATACGTATTGTAATACCTTGGCATATGAAAGGATATTTGATTGGGAGACAATCAACTACGCACTCCATTGGCTGACTGACAGTTAGTAATAAACTTTATTCGGTGCAATAAGCGAGTCAAATGTGGTGTTAACCATTACGACTGTGGTGAATGGGAAAGCAGAGATGGCGTTCCTATAATGGTAGGTGTAAGTGACGTGATTATAGCCTGTGATGAGAGAAGAGGAGAAGAGAGATTTGGACGGCTCTTAACATCGAGGTCTCGAGAACAGATGAGGGTGCAGCGAGGTGAGTATGGAGCAGCACCGGAATACGACGGTGGGGAAAACAGGAGATCCCCGAGGAAACCCGCCAAACGGTGGCATCGAGCAGTCTAACCACTACATTACCGCGGCCCCTCTAGCTTGTCGTGAAAGGCTGCGAATGTGTACCAGGTGCGAAGTGTTAAGATTACAGATGTTAAATAGCAGCTATTTCCGAGAACTGAAGCCGCACGCGCGGTAACATACCCGCCAGCCAATAGGGAACCATTCACAAAACTCGGTAGCCAATCAGACGCAATGCCAGTTCTCAGAGCTACGCGCAGACACTCGCAAAATTAGTAAAGTCTCTTCGCGGCAACGTGAGCATTTTCAAGGCCATAGTTACTTTTTTCCTATCAGCCATTTTTTATCCTTCAACTACTTTTTAAATCAATATTGCTACTAAGTAATAAACATGTATATATTTCGCCAGACTCGAAAGGGAACGTCTAAGGTTACAATGACATATATATTCATCGATTATTATTCCAAATGACAGGGTTTCAAAAAGTTCTCTGTGTACCGCGAATAGTCTACGCCTAGGTCGAAGGAACAGAAAAGCTACCTCGCTCTATGTAGTTGTATGCACTGTGTTATTGTGAGGTACTGTAGAGCGCGGGCTCGCCGAGTGGCTGTAGGGCAATCCTCTCTAGGGAAGAGGCGCGGGTTGTCGAGGCAAACGCGATTACGCAGACGTCCCCAGCGGATGGTAGAGGGATTCATCATCTCGCCGTCACTGGCTGACTTGAGATGTGATCTCTCCTCCGCCTGCTGGTACCTTGGAGATGGGGGATGCAGCAGGCAGAAGAAGAGCAGAAGATGTGCTACGAGAGACCAAGTGTATCTCCCCGCGTCCTGAACGCGGGTTGACTATGTCACAGGACATGAAGGCTATTCGCGATAAACTCACCACTTTCGAAATCCCTGCTTGTATACACATTGTGTATTCTCCGCCATACAAGAGGCCACGGTGGTTCAACGGTCAGACTACTCGCCTCGCGAACCGGGTTCCATTTCCGGCAGTGCCACTCCCGGATTTTCGTAAGTGGGAATAGTGCAGGACGATGCCGCTGGTCGGCGGGGTTTTCTTGGGGATCTCCCGTTTCCCCCGCCCTCGCATCCCGGCACTTCTGCATTTTCAAGTCGTTTCACCCTCATCGGCTCTCAAGACCTCGTAGTTAAGAGCCACTCAAGTCAACTCCATCGTGTATACAGTTCATAGGCTTGCGTTTTAAACTACTTTTAGACTAAGCTCCAAGGTCCTGTGTATTACTGAGCCTTGAGCCTCAGCATTGTGCTCATTGCCTGCTGTCCCGGCGTGTAGCCAGCTTTACCTGAGACCAGGTGGTACGGGATTCGGTGCTTGTTTCCTTGTAGGCCCGGTATCGGCTGAGAGTTCATTTCGACGTGTCTAATTAACTGTGATCAAATTGCAAACATAACAAAAATTTACAAGTGTTTGAAATTAAGTTTATCCTCAAATGAATAAGCGAAATTTTCCTGCCCCTATTCGTAGGACTATCCGATTTTCGCGAAAATAATTCCGTTATTGGCTGCGTGTCTTGGTCGGAAGACAGTGTGGTGTTTACTGGGTCAATAAGAACTAGGTTACTGCTGTACTGAACGTCTGTGATTTGTGCGCACGCACATAAGACGCGCAGCAGTTGAAACCATGAAATAGCAAAAGTGTATCTGCGTTAAAGTATATTCAAATACAAACTAACAGAAGTTCCTCGGGTGCCCGTAACAACGAGCAATGTCATGGCTCTGATACATTTATTAATGCGTCGGTCGAGTGAGTCTGTGAAATTAGTATAAGAGTAAGTATTTAACAAACTGGCTCATTCTTAAAGCAGGGAAGTACTGACTCTCCGTGGTATTAACTTTACTGGGCACATTTCAGTCACGGTACCCATCACAATACATGCAGACATTGGCAGTGATAATTTTCAAAAGTACTTAATTAGCCGTTATTAGCCTATAAGATCACTGAAGATAATATTGCCAACATATGCAATGGGTATGGCATTGCAAATTTTGCGTTATCACGCGATTTTAGACTACACTCCTTGATGTTGTAGTCTCATTTGGCCTACGTCATGGGCCAACAGTTTGTGCAGCACTTCTGCCAGATACTTTTAGCCAATAGCAAACACTCAACAGCGAAAGGATTCTACAGTTTATCGTGTACAGCTGACGCCAAACAATTTGATGGATAAACCCCACGCATAGGCTATTCACGGACAATTGAGCACTTTTGGAATCAACCTTTGAACATCGTCATTGCTCCTACATGCATATACTGTGCCAGGCACACTGAGTGGCAGGCGCCCTGGAAAGTTGGTGACGACGGAGGAAAAGTAGTTCCATGTTTTAACATTCAGTTTAAATTATTATGAAAACATTTGTGAATATTGAAATTATTACTTTGCTTTCTGTTGTAGTGAGTTAAATGTAACAATTATAGAATTGGTTACATATTTACTTTTCTAAAAATTTTACAACTTTCACTTGCCGGCGTATGGAATACGTGACCAGGTTCACGGAAATGTTAATGTTACACGTGGTGGAAGAATACACCATGTGCATACAAGTAAAGGTTTAGCTGGTTTTCCAAAAGCGGCCAGTTTACTGTGAACAGTCTAAACACATTTGTATACGCCTATGTTGAACAGGTTAAGGATGCTTTGGAAGATTTTATTTATATCTGTCCTGCTAAGCATTTGGAGAGCGCATGCGTAGAAGGAACTGAAGTAAAAAAATGGATGATTTAAATATTTCATGAATAAGTATCGACACAAACGAAACCAATAATTTTGCAAGCGTGTTTTCGGCCCACATTTGCGATGGCATTTTTCCCTGTCACCGCAGTGTACCGGATGTGCGCACATTTACGCGCATTAACCCTCCCAGCTCATAAATCTCTCCGCGTGGCGGGAAGCATTATTTATTTGCAGATGAGTTATTCCGGGGCATTGAGGACGTTAGTAATCAGCAGGCGAGAATGTGGTTTTAAAAACAGCCCGCAATCACAGCGCGTTTGATTGGACGGAACAGAAGACCCGCTGCGCCAATCATCACGCTACACGTGGAGTGGTTCTGCGAAATACGTCACTTCATAACCGCCCATCGTCAATCAATCGGTAACTCGGGCAGTACATTTTTTTTTTTTTTTTGGAAAATTTCTTAACAATTCCATCATCCAATACGGACAATTCCTTTCATATATACCTCCCTCAAATGTACCCATGATCGGCTGTATTCTGTAGTCTGATAATTTTTCAAGAAGCAAATATTTTATCTTATTCTCCTTACTTATCAAAGGGCTGATAAACTTTGCTTGACCACAACATTTGTGAACGAGATGGATAATCTCGGAAACACTAATTACTCAGTTGCCTGTTATTATACCGGATGTTCGGGAACTCATTGCCCGAACTCCAGACGTGGTTTATTTACACCAATCATAATACAAAAGCCCTTTGCACGTATATCCGGAAAAGTATTTTGATATAATTTAATTGTGTTCAAATTTTCGGCGTACAACGCCTGGAGAACAAGGCTGTTCGATCATGCATGTAGGACAATTTGCATGAGAAGTAGGGGCTGGACGATGCGTATGAAATAATTTAGTGTCGCGTGCCTACGACATACGCAACTTGCCTTACACGCATAACCATACAGCCTTGTTCTCCAGGCGTTGCATGCCGCAACATTGAATACAATTATTTGATATAAAAATACGTTTCCGGATATAAGTGTACGGGGCTTTTGTGTTGCTATTGGTGCAAAGAAATTATTTGTGTGGTTCGGGAGCTGAGTTTCCGAACAACCTATAGATGCACGTGAATATGCCCACTCTCCTGAGCAAAATGGGCTGTTTACAAACATCATGCGGCACGCTTGGTCAGCTCTGTGCGAAAATGAACAAGAGACGTGGCGAAAGTAATAAACACCGGCAAATCAAATCTTCAGCTCCTCACAGAAATGGATACATATTCCCCATATAACTTAACGAAATCGCTAATTTTACCATGTAGTGCCACCTTGTGTTCGAAGTGTTGAGAACTAGAATTCTCAAAGCCCGAAGTTGTGGGGAAACACAGTCCCGCGCCGAGGGCATCATACGTGAGTGAGTTTTGGGTGGCTCTTAAAAGCTAGGTTTTGAGAGCCGATGAGGGTGATTGAGGTGAGTATGGAGCAGCGTCGGAATGCAAGGGTGGAGGAAACGGGAGATTCACAAGAAAACCCTCCTACCAGCGGCATCGTCCGGCACGATTCCCACATACAAAAATCCAGGAGTGACCCGGGCGGGGAACGGACCCGGTTCGCCTTGGTGGGAGGCGTGCATGCTAACCGCTCAGCCACCGCGGCCCCGGCATCGTACGTTAACACGTTACACAAGGAGATAGCAATCGTTATTTTTTTCCCTGCTATAAGTAAAGACATCCATTTAACTCCTTTACCATTTCATTCCCAGTGTAGACAGTTGGTTACATGTTGCACGGGAAGGTTATATTTGACTGGTACATTGGTACATTGCTAGTCTCAGAGCCCAATGATATCACCTCTGGGTAATTGACTCGTAAACCGTGCTACCTTTCTACGTTATGACTTGTTCATATCCGCGACCACTAAACACAACGTCTACAGCACATTGGTTGTATAAACTAAACAAGTTATTTGGCAACTTAAGTACAGCACGCAACAAAACAAGTCTTATCTTCAACACTATACATCTTAAATTAATGTGGGAATGAAAGGATTAACACAGGGTAAGTTAGTATAAAGACGTGAAACCCATACCACAAACTGCAGCTACACACACCGCCAAAATGGCACCACTGACCAGCAACTTACTCGCCAGCGGGCAGCCAATAGGGAACCTCCGCACCACGCAGTAGCCAATCACACGCAAGGCCTCACGCAACGAATCAATAAATTGGTACAGCCGCATCAAATTAACCGCCACGACATTTCGTCACTGTGCGCTTATCTACTCTGTGAAGTAGTACAGACACCACTCTCCACTTACGTAGCCAACACTGTTGAAAGCAGTTATAATGTACTGTATGAACTTATTATTATTATTATGGGCAGCGGTGGCGTAGTGCCCAAGGCGCTCGCCTCCCACCACGGCAATCCGGGTTCGATCCCCGGCGGGTTCACTCCCGGATCTTCGCATGTGGGAATCGTACTGGACGATGCCGCTTGCCAGCGGGTTTTCTCGGGGTACTCCCGCTTCCCCCACCCTTGCATTCCAGCGCCGCTCAATTCTAGGGTCTCACTTCTGTCACGCCCGGGGATGACGGTCACCTACGGGTCCCAGCTGGAAAGACCGTCACTCGGAGGGTGTTGCCTTGCCCTGGGTGCACTCCCCACACGCCAATGATTAATTTATTTTTATTATTATTATTATTAGTTGTAATAGTAGCAGTTAGTGACACTACAGAAGGCATAGTATAGATGTGTGGGGAACGGTGGTGGACGGCAGGTCAACCGCGCCACTTCCGTTCTCCGGGCACCAAGTGCAACCACTAAAGGCTAAAAATTGATATAATTAACAAGCCAATTACGTGGTGAGATGCACGTAATAAATAAATAAAGAGATGATGTAAAAATAATGCCCGACAACAGAAAGCCGTAGGCCAAAATAAAAATATAAGGTAAATCAGTAAAAGCAAAGGATAACATATACATACATCTAAATTACCCAGAAAGGGTACAGTTGTAAGGGTGGGGAGTCACCCACGTGCGGTCAAACCTACGCCTGGTGATATAAAAAAAATATATACATGATGTTTGAAAATTGGTGTTTCAACGCTAAATTGAACAACTTTTGCGCATATAAACATGGGGTCGAAAATAATTAGTTGGGTGGCTTGAGGGCACGTGAAATTGAACAATTCTTGCGCATAAACACAGGGTCGGAAATAATTAGTTGAGTTGCCAGAGGGCACGCACGTATTATGGTAGGCAACCCGCCCTTCAAACAACGTTATACGCACTCTGGGGTATGTAATGCCATTCGATAACTACCGGAAATGACATTGAGGTGAGCATTGGCATGGCTTACATTGTTGGCGGTGTTTATTGAGAACTTGCGGCAGTAGTTTGCGAAATACGTTTCACTCTTCACACGTCTTACACTACGTTACAGATACAGTTCAACCTGGCGGTCACCTTCTCGGATGCACAATCGATAGATAACGGAAAAATTCGCGAGTTCAATGACCTGCAGGCTAGACTCTACAGTCTTATGTACAGATATGCCGATACTAAATGCACATTGTTTGTCTGCTATCGCATTGGAAGGCGGCGATTGGACCAGCGTTCTCCATGAGGTGTCAAACACCGTGTGCAACAATAGCTAAAGTTATATCAACACACGTGTTATTGATTATAACTTGTCTCAAAATGAATAAGCGAATTTTTCAGGTCTCTCTCAATCGACGACGGAGCAGGCTTTCTCTAGTCACCGCTACTACGTCTTGAGCAGCCCGAGTGTGTGTCCGGCAGCGGCATGGGTTCGCGCGATGAATCCACGGGAGTCTCGTGCACAAGCGACTTCATGTAGCACCAGAGAAAGAAGTCAACCTTAGTGAGATCTGGAGAACGTGGCGGCCAAGGTACGAGCCCAGTAGCGATGGAACTATTCGTTTCCGACCCCGTGTTTATAAGCAAAAATGGGTCTACTTAACGTGTACTACCAGCCCTGGTGTGCTGAAACACGCATTTTGAATATGAATATATATGTATATATATATGACACACACAGTGCACGCACTCTGTGATGGTACGCAGCTGAGAGACAGCGTCTGCTGTCCTCAAAGTTCACCTGGTGAAATCACAGCCACAACCGCAGTCTTCTCAGCGATCCTTTTTACCCGGTGAAAGCCCCGCCATCGCGAAATCTGCCCCAGGACGACATTTTCTTGTCGGCAACTATGTTCGGTGTCTTGATAGAATTTTCCGGGCGGGCAGGCCGCGGCTTTGACCAGCCGAGCGGAACAGCTCCGGGTCGCCGGAGAAGGCCGGAAACTGCCGTGCTCCGGCTAAAGGTTGTGGGGGAGGGAGGCGGAGGGAGGTTTAAGTGTGGTAGTTCGCCAGCAGCTACCTTTCTTCCTGACTCCAGTCCGAGGACAACGACTGACCCACCATCTCGCTGCCACTACGACAATGAATAATACGACCCCGTTGGAGCTTTCCTATAGTCCGTTTGCAGTTTCTTCACACTTTTTGAATCAAACTTTTGAAAAATCATCCCATGTATGGCCTGTTAAGTTGCTTCCTAAATACGTCATGTATAGAGATGATGGTTGGTATATCGTGGGGAAAGTTGACTGTTTGCTACGATTCAACGTATTGTACCGTGGCCGGCAGTTACCTGGGCACGTCTCAGCGCAGGGAAGCAGGGTAGCGGGGTCGCCGGAGAAAAGGGTGGAAACGGGACAACTAAAACAACTAAAAAAAGAAAGACAGAATGTTGAATAAGTACATTTTGTAGATACGCATTACACGAGTATACGTGCTAAATTTATTAAAAATAATGATGTGGCTATTTTTGTAAGTTTTTGTTCTATGTTGTTAATTATGTTGCAGTATGGTTCATTACCCGACAGCGTAAGAACGCACATTGTTTACATGTGACATTTCCGAACTCTCTCTAGGGCCGTCGGCGAATGTTTTCCGTCCTGTTAGTATACGGCCGGCGCGCGATGGATGTGTCACAGTCATTGGTCTGTCTGTATTGGACACCCCTCGAGACAGGACTAGGGTTCTCGCACACCCAGGTCAAAACCTTGTTCATCCAATCACAAAAAGAATAAACTAGCTGGAGTTGTGTCGAAGATATGTTGGCTCAACATTTTTTTTCGACATTTTCCATTATCTGTAGTTATGTATCACAAGCGTTGTATACTTAACATAAAATACCTTATTTTTGGTTAAATTGAACTTTTACTTACACTTTATTTATAAATTGAAATATTTTAATTATAACCAAGGGCAGGTGTTTTTTGCGAAAATATTTACGACCATGCTAGACTTTAATATCCTACGTACACAACCACAAGTTCCTATGGTTATTGGCGGCGTGCCTACGTGAGAAGACATGTTCCTATTTGACTGAGCCAATCGTAATAAAGTACTCAGATACTGATCGTACATGATTCGTGGACACACACTTGAGGCAAGTGACATTGAAAATCATCCTTAACCATGAAAGGGCATATGAACAAGTGTTTCGGAGTACAACTGGCCTTGGAATATTTTTTCGAAAAACACCTGTCCCTAATTATAAATACTGGGAGAAAATAGGAGTGTTGGTATTGCCTAGTAAGAAGCGCGCACGAGTGCGGTGCCTTGGCCCTCTGGTGCAGTTTTCTAATCTCCATCTGCATGATTCTGAGAAATATTTTGAAAGTAGAACTTCAGCAGGGCTTCATAAAGTGGGACTTAACCGTGAATTGACTATAGCTACTACCCTGAATAAGACATCTGCACAACTCACATGTGAAGAGACTACGGTTAGACACAGTAGTTTATCGCGGAAATATCGCACAAAATGTCAATTTTCAAAGACCTATGTAGGCCACATGTCTGTAGCGTTCCTCTATTTACTAGCTGCAGTATATGTGAGGTACTATTTCCATGTTTGAATGGACCAATGAGACTTCAGTTGCTCTCTTACCGAACGTACATGATTTTCCTTCAAATGTGCCATCCCGTCATTAAAGTTCTGGGAACTTCCTTGGCACGAAATATTTCCGCTAAAAAATATATGATATCTAACGGTGGTTTATCGCGAGAAAAATTGACTGTTCAATCTGATTCAACGTACTGTACACGTCTCTGACAAGATATAGGTACGTGAATTATTTTGTCAGCACAACAGACTTCACTTATTTACATGCTCGGGCCATAACTGTTTATTTATTGGTAGACATTTCCAAAATTTGCGTTATCATTTGGCAGCACGCTAGATTTCACCTCCTTATATTCGTTGCAATCCGCGTCATTTGTATAATTGGCTTCTGTAAAAGCGAGGAGCCCCAGGCCCTTTTGACTAGGTGGGACGGGATTAGATTATCTTGTCGTTCCTTGTTTTTGATTGGTTCTAGGCAGTCCAGGGCGTTTCAAACCAGCTGCTGTCCAATGGCAAGAGCAATACAAACGCAAATGTGTTTGAAGTCTATCCTATCTTCAGATGATAACGAGAAGTCATTGGCCGCTACCTTGGCGAGAGGATTCTTTTGTTATTCTGCTTGGTTGCACGTGATAGTGTCACATTTATTCCTGCTTATTACCGGCTGAAGAGTAGTTCAGGGTTTGTACGAACAACTGTGGTACAATACCGAAATTAAAGCACAAGCAAACGTTCTTTAAGTCTAACATACCACCGAAAGAACTGTCAAAAGCCATGTCGAAGATTAAAATGCGATGACGAATTTTTTCCGAAGTATCTGGTGCCCCAGCACTTAAGGCAGTCGCCTAGTGAGGGGCTTGTCTATGTGGGTGAGGCATACATCGTCGAAGCTGTATGGGTGACGCCAACCTGCGTGTGTAAAGCAATGTCGCCTATACGCGCAAGCCACCGAGCTAGCTTGCACTGGTTACGTCGTGATTTTAGTCCTTCGAGAATTCAAGCGGTGGCTATACACTGTAAAAAAAATATATTTTTCTTGTGAACTTCATAAACTGCAATTAAAGTGTTTAACCAATACATTGTATTGATATAGTACCACTTATCCGGCTGCGAATATAAGCATGTTGAACGTCGCTACTATTCCAAAGTTGGCAATACGCATTTGACACTTTCCTGAGTAAATGTAGGAACGCTGCAATAGAAATATTTGGGGAAAATATTTTTCATTTGCGCTTTATCACTATAAGGATACATTGATAAATGTTTGTGAATAATTTCTTATATTATATAATGTTACTGGGCACGACTATGTAGTAAAGTCCAGCGCATGCCTCGCTCGTAGTTTCGCGATATCCGATCCGTATATTCTAAGATACAGCAGTATGAAAAAGACTTTTGTTTTTAGCTACGTCGGAGAGCATGACAATAATGTTTCCCGCGTGAGCGGTGTCTTAGAAGCACAATTCTGTAATCGCCAGGAATGTACTTTCTTTATTTAAATAAACCTGTTGGGGACACGTTTGAAACGCATATTTCGAGAACTCTGCACCGCATTTCAAGTAAGCAGAGCTCGTGAACCGGTCTTCGCGTTGTTGTCGCTCTGCAGACCTGCCTGCGCCGTCTGCTTCCGATATAGAGGGGGGAGGGGTTGTCAGGGTGGTAGCAACCCCCGTGAGCGAGGGAGGGTTGTTACGTCGTCGCACAGCGCGACCCTGCACTGCGCCCTGCTAATGGCGTGTTCTTGTCAACTGCACGGCTTGTTCCGCATCCTCACAACCCCCCTCCCCTGCTCCTCCGCTAAATGAAGGTGAAGATCTCTTCGTTTTGCCNGGCCCCAGCGGTACAAAGAAAGTTTCTTCCGCAGACCGACAAACACACTTTCTCTCTCTCGCCTCATGAACTTGTCGCTTAAATTGTCTGACGAGTTTTACCCTCCTCCGTACCCTCATCCAGCCAAAGAGTACTTAAGGGGCCCGCCTCGCCTACCTGTCGCTTTTACTTCGTTGCAGTGGGTTTGAAAAAAAAAAGGTTTCTTACAAAACTGTTAAACACGTTTTTTTAACCCTTTCATTCCCACGTTAATTTCTAATTTCTAGTATTGCAAATTAGAGTATTTTTTGATGCGTCCTGTACTAGATCTTGCACACAACTTGTTATGTTGTCACAGCCAATAAGACGTATTCTTTGTGCTTGGTGATCAGTGATATCAACCAGTCATAACGAGCAGCAGTGTCATAGTTTAGGAATCAGTTACCCACAGGGAAGATCATTGAGCACCGAGCCTGGCAGAGTACAGTGCTGGTCAAATGTAACCTCCCTGTGCAACATGTTGACGATTGTCTTCGTAGATGAGTGTATTAACCTCTTCATGCCCACTGTAAGCACACTTCAGACGAGACCTGCTGAGTGCTCTCAAGACGTCACACGCACGAGAAACTCCATTTCAAAGCAGTTCAACATACATAAAAACGCATTTCGGATTTTTCAAAGCGCAGAATCTCAAAACATAAGCGTTAGTTACATAGCAAAATATCCAACGGACCTGCACTGAACATTGTCGCAGGCTTTCCCTCAGAGAATGGTAGTCACGCCGTCCGGCCAGAACACTGCACGCCAGTTCAGAGCCTTGCGCGTAGAGGCGATGGGGCAACTGATGCACGTGGCAGCGTCGCCCTTATCACTCCCCTGCTTCTCTGCCTTAGACGAGGAGAATAGTTCCAGATAGGCCGGCCCCTTAACGGTTCAACTCCTCAAAACGCGTGAGCTGTTAGGCCGATTTTTTACTCACTCACCACTTGCTTCGTCACCCCTATGGGGACCCCTTTTCGAAAATGACAAATTCATGGTTTTTTGTATTTTTGGTTACTTCTGACACTCAAATTGAAACAATTATAAGTCATATATGAAGGAAACAGATAATCAAGCTATCAAAACGTAATGTTTCTAGAATTTATTTTCCAACTAAATTTCTATGATTAATAACAAAAAAACAAACGGGGGACGAAACTGAGCAGCTTATCTCAAGTGACAGGTAAATAAATACTTGCAAGTACTGAAACCATTAATTTTGTTTTCTACTTTTTAATTCACATCACCGTAATAATTAATACATTCGTAAAATATCCACATTTTTAGTAGTTTCACAGTTTCATCTGACCGACACTAAAGTTATCAGGCCCAGTGCAATTGTAATTTTACATGCGGCGGAACAATACACGATGTGAATACAAGCAGATTCAAGCAGGGATTCCAAAAGTTCTCAGTTTGCCGTGAACAGTCTTGACGAGTACTTGCGACCAAAAAAACATTTTATGTTTAAACAAAATTCTGTTCAACTTTTAGACATTACTTACGAGTGTTACTTTCGCATAAAAGATTTTAGACCGCATATATTTTGCGTAATTGAAAGCCGAAATTACAATTTAGTATTTTTATCATGTACAAATAATAATAACTAACTCTCTTGCAGAAATTAGATAATCCCATTAAATAACATGTCAACAGAAGGTAAACAAATCACGCTATAAAAAGTTTTCGAGTTTTTTCTTTAAAAAAGCGTAAAATGAGGACATGAATATATTTTTATTTGTGGCAGTCTAAAATTATTTTGTAAATTAAATTTTGCTAAACAAAACTTAAAATAAATTAAGACATGACCTTCCAGTCACCCTTGTTAAATGTTATGTACGTGTGATCGTATATTTTATTTGTATTTTTCCAAAAAACACTGAATTTGTGATTTTAAAACTATGGGTTCTAAGAATTTTTATGAGAGGAAAGAGTACTGGAAGTGACGTCAAAAGTTGAACGGTATTTTGTACAAATGTAATTAATAGTTTTTTTTTGTGACAAACATAACTAACCCTATCAGACCCACTTTAATTTATGGTTCCATGTGTCGCAAACAAAAAGAGTTATGGTGCGTGCGACGCAACACTTGTTTCGTTGTTGCAGCCAATGAGTTGTACGATGTATGTTCGGCCTCAGTTATATGAACCAATGACGACATAGACCAGTAAGACGGTTTGCGAATTATTTGCCCACAGGTAAGATCATTGGTCATTGAACTTCGCAGAGTGTACTACAGACCAAAAATAACCTACACGTGCGAATGTACACGATTGTGTACACTGACTTGGTGTGTGTTGGGGCCGCGGTGGCTGTGTTGGGGCCGCGGTGGCTGAGTGGTTAGCATTATCACCTCACACCTAGGTNTTCCTAACAACAAGAAAAACGAAGTAGTTTTTCCTTCGTTTAACGAACAATAACAACTGATAACCGCTAATCGAATAATAACATTACCTCAAATCTGCTGTATGGCGGGAGTATACATAAAGCGCGCACGCACACAACGAACGGAACAAACGAATCACGCGCGCTCTCACTCTTTCGCTTGCTCGCTTGATTTGTTCATTTACCGCCAGTCCAAACTCGAGTTAGGGAGAATCCAACTCGAGGTTAACTCGAGCTAACACAACTCGAGTTAACTCGAGTTAGTAAGTCGAGTTAACCCATCTCTACACCTAGGTGAACCAGGTTCAATCCCCGGCTGGGTCACTCCCAGTTTTTTGCATGGGAGAATCGTGCCAGACGATGCCACTGGTCGGCGGGTTTTCTCGGGGATCTCCCGTTTTCCCCCGGCCCTTTCATTCCGGCGCTGCTCCATACTCACCTCAATCACCCTCATCGACTCGCAAGACCTCGCTGTTAAGAGCGAGGTCAGTGTGTGTTGTGTCGGATAAGTTGTTTCGAGTGGCTGGTAGAGTGGCGCTTAGACCGCTGTGGCACCGTGCAACCCCCTTTCACGACGCGGATTGCGAGTGGCCGATAGCGCGCCAGGAATCATAAACGTAGGTTTGGACGGCAGTCGTGTTAAGCGACGAGGTCGTTACAAAACTCGCGCCAGGGCGTTGCTGAACATTACACTCGCCAGCCTCCTCTTCCGAGGCGAGCTTAGCCTCTGGGGATGGCAGTCTGTAGCCACCATCCTCTACGGACCTCTTACTCTGCTGATAGCATCCACTCTCAGCTCTCCACTACTACACTGCATGACGAACTGTAAGGCGACTACTGTAGTTGCGGTCCCTTCAGCTCTCTCTTAAGGCCCTGGCACAACACGCGGTTAGTGGTTGAGTTATTGAGACATTTTGGGCGGCTCTTAACAATGAGGTCTTTAGAACCGATCAGGGTGAAATGAGGTGAGAATGGAACAGAGCTGGAATGCAAGGGCGCAGGAAACGGGAGATCCCCGAGAAAACCCGCCGACCAGCGGCACCGTCCGGCATGATTCTCACGTGCGAAAATCCGGGAGTGACCCGGCCGTGGATTGAACCCGGTTAGCCTTCGTGGTAGGTGAGCAGTCTAACCGCTCAACCACCACGGCCCCTGTTTTTGTTGGTGTTGGTGATTTTTGGTTGGTGTGCGATGTGTTCTATGAAACACAATAGTTAGTGTTGGACTTGGTGTACATTTTTTCGCAGCCGTGCCAACAGATAGCAGTTAAGCTTTAAGAAAGTAGAATCAATTGTTTTAATTGGCTATCACTGGAATCTGAATCTTTGTATCTAAGTGGACGAGACTAAAATTGCTACGACTTTAACTTTTTTAAATAAAGCACACAAAGAAAGCCATTTTAAATACCAAGTTATTTCCTTATGCTAAGAATTAAGCGCACTACATCTTGTACCAAAAATAATATTCACACAGCTAACTCAAATTAGTCTGGAATCATGAAATCACTGCATAAAAACCTGTAAATAAAAAACGTGTCTGATTTTCTTTAACTTCTATGTTCTTACACAAAAGAATATTAATATTAGGTATCTGTGGTTGCTTAGTAACTACATATCTTATCAGCTTGATATAAATATTTTCATTTTAGACCATTATTTCCCGCCATTTCAAAGGTTTTCCACTGTCACTCACTCAGAACCTAGAGAACGCTCTCTCATTAGTCTGTTGGTGCAAAAAGTTAAATATATTCCAACTCGTCACAACACCAATCGCCAACAACGTCAACACAGTCCACCAACCGCGAGCTAAAATTTTGTAAGGACCATCACCAATCATAAACACCTACCACCTATTTTGGCAGGGGCTTTAATGCTATCGTGTATGTAGGAAATGAAAATGTCCCTCTTTAAACTACCTGTAGACTAGACTCCACTGGTCTATGTATTTCTGAGCCTCAGTTTTGTGTTCATTGCCTCAGACCAGGTGGCACGGTATTCTGCACTTGTTTCCTTGCAGGTCTGTTATTGGCTCAGAACAGTCTAATAAACTGTGATCCAATAGCTAACTTAACTGATATGTGCATGTGTTTGAGGTCTACCTTGTCCTGGAATGAATTCGCAAGATTTTCCGGTCCCTAACAAATAATGTTTGACCGAACATGTTAAGTATAAGTATGCCAAAGCGTTTTGGAAAGATTATCGCGACTTTTCGCTATCATTCGCCGTCTCAGTGTGCGTAAAGGAGCGCGGTTTTATTCTCTGAATGTCTGGTACTTGATGCGTAATGCGTACTCAAACTGTCCAATGCCCTTCTCGTCGTTATCAGATACTGCTCTCAGATCGCTCTCTATGGCTCATGCGTGGTCTGGAGCACGACCCGCCGGCACGTTAGTGCGAAGTTAGGGATCTTCGGCAGTGCGAGCTCGCCTTTGTCGACCTCGTTCTGGCGTTGTTCAACACGCAGCTATGCGCTCATTCGTAGCTTTGTTGCCAACTGCACGGTAACTACCATACCCGTACGGAAATTTTACTTTTTAAAGTAGGGATATACGGAACATTTGTGTTGTGTTACGGAAGAGTGCCAGATTTTCAGTAGAGGCCAAAAAAAGCGTAGGAGTATTTGCAAGATCATCTAACTTGTTATTTAATTGTGCAACGGTAGTCTTTATGACGTGTCCTGCTGACATGGCTTGGACTTCCGTAGCAAGAGCCGCCAAGGTCCACCTGCTCCAGGACATACAGTAACTCGCTCTTCTGTACACCACGTCTTAGTTGCTGTACTGGCTGTGCATTACACTACGCAAATTGTTACATGTGTATGACGTTGCACGTTTACAAATATTTTGTCAACTTACTGCTTCTGGAAAATGTTTTACCTTGACTAACTAGTAGTTTATGCTACACTTAGTTTATATCGTGGTCAAACCGNGTCAACTTACTGCTTCTGGAAAATGTTTTACCTTGACTAACTAGTAGTTTATGCTACACTTAGTTTATATCGTGGTCAAACCGTACTTCTTGTTAAGGTTGGGAGAATCTCATGATGGCGTAGCATGTGGGATAAATAAATATAAGAAACTATGTGGCTATACAATAAAACATCTGGATAGTACATAAAATACTATAAATAAGGTCGGTGGAGCATAGTTAATTTAACTTACATCCACTACCTTGGTGAGAGCCACGTTAGTATATTGTAACTGTCCCACCTTGTGGAGTATCCGAAGGCTGATGAAGTACGACGAGTTACTGCGGTCGGCACAGCAGGCTTCATGTGACGTCATCTCGGCCGACGTCGCATGGAGACAGACCCCTGCTGCTGCTCTGTATTGCCCTTATATCGGCGTCGCATAAAGCAACATGGCCTCGTTCCCTGGTTGGTGGAGGGCATTCCTGCTTGCCGGGGTTTGGGCAGTGCGAGTCCCGAGTGCGACAACTGGCTGTCCTGATTACAGCTCACGAGTGATGGCGTGTTCAGGCTGGCCGTCGAATTAAGGCATGTTCACGCTATCGTAACATGTCTAAGAACGGGGCAGGAATTGAAATTAATGAGGTTTTATAAGTTATAGACCTACTGCCAGCACGTATTTTCGTTACAGTTTTTGTCCTTTATGGAGTAACGACATTCAATCAATTATTGTTACTTTGTTGTACCACGTAGTTACTGTCAGAAAAATTTTGCTGTTTGCTCTAAAAGTGTAAGGTTTAAAAAGATACAGGTACATTTTTATTTTATTCTTATTATGAATGCAGTAGATTACGTTTTATAAATTATTCATAAATTCTATATTTTATGTAAATTTAAACAATAATGTGTAACACTATTAGGTCATACGAGCAAGTAACATGTTTTACTCTCTCCCTCTCGATCTTGACCAAAAATGTTAGAGTGTAAAAAATGTTAATGAAAATTGTTTAAAAAATATTTCTAGTGCATTATTGTGTACGNTGACCAAAAATGTTAGAGTGTAAAAAATGTTAATGAAAATTGTTTAAAAAATATTTCTAGTGCATTATTGTGTACGCAAATTTTATGATGGGTAAGAAAATTGCACTTAAACTTGTTGGCGAGCCTGTCTTGCAGCTAGAGACCTGGCACATTCTTGTCAAAACCAAGTTTTACGCTAGTTTGAGATCTGCCATTGCGTGGCAGTGTTCTCCCCTGAAGACTCCTTCCAGTCAACAACGAAAGTCCAGTACTTGGAACGATCGACGTCTGTAACGCGGTTGCACAGCTACNTGAAGACTCCTTCCAGTCAACAACGAAAGTCCAGTACTTGGAACGATCGACGTCTGTAACGCGGTTGCACAGCTACTATACGTCGTATAAAGACCAGCAGCCAATGAATTCACGGTCTTTGCTCACTTATACACATGGCAAGTTATTTATAGTCCACTCATTGTTACTTCCTGCTTTTCTCAATGCATTGCTGAATGCACGTTCAGGCGATTCCTTCACCTCGTGCAAACCGAGCTTAACCAAGTCCATAAAATTACACCATAGAGACAACACGCTCCATTTTTGTGCTCACGCAGCTTAATAAAGTTTTGCATGAGAATTGTTTCTTATAGTCAGGGACAAGACAGTTTCGCGTTTTGGACTGCCTGTAGACTAGGCTCCACGGTTCTATACATTTTCTAGACTCAGATTTTCGTTCATTGGCTGCTGTTCTAGTGCGTAGTCAGTCTTATCCTCAGGCCATGGCACGCCATTCTGTGCTTTTTTTTTTCCTTGCGAGTCTTTTATTGTAATATAATTCACATGGGGGTGTCTAACTGTGAGCCAATAGCAAACATAATAGAAATATACGAGTGTTCGAAATCTAGCTTGTCCTAAAGCGAATTCGCGAAATTTTCCAGTCCCTTCTTGTAGTCTATTCGCGGTTTTTTCACACTTTTTGAATCAAACCTTTTAAAAATCACATGTATGGCGTGATTGGTTGTTTCTTATACATACCGTGTATCAAAACCGTTTATACGTTTGTGTTGACATAAAAGTGCCTATTTTCTGGTTAAATTGAACTCTTACTTATATTTTATCTATAAATTAAAACATTAAATTTATAACTAATATCGATAAAAAGAAGGATAAGATAGGTGTGTTGGTAATGCTTAGTAAGAAATAAAATTCTTATGCAAAATTGTATTACATCGAGTGAGCACGAATGCGGTCGCTGTCCATTTGGTATAATTTTCTAGACTCGGTTAAGCTTAGTTAACATGAGGCGGAGGGATATCCTATAAGTAGAACTTTATCAGGACTACAGAAAAGTTGGAAGTAACCGTGACTGGGCTGTGAAATTAGTATTTAGTGATTGTGATACGTGGCATATTTACAAAACAACCAACTTCTACGTACATAGGGTTGGTTTTTCAAAGCTTTGCTTCAAAAAGGCGAGGATACTGCGATATTTACTGCGTGGCATTTGCAAGCAGGAGTCGCAGTTATTTGAAAGCATGGCTCGTGCCGACCTCTGACCGCAGCAGACGTGACATCGCGTCACGCGTGCAGTTGGCACGCCCTTGTCCCCAGCCAGGGTTAATGACACGTTATGGGGTGGAGAGGACGACGCCAAGTTGGGACAGAGGGGGATAGGTGCTGGGGGAGGGGACACATTAGCGCGCCACATTAGACGTCCCTCCCCGACGTAATCTCTTCACAGATTAGTGATTATANGGTCCATACTCATTCCACCAACTCCACTTATAGCATGGTCATATATAGGGACAGGAAAATGGCCTGCAGGCTAGACTCTAGCCTGTTTGTCCTATCTATTTTGGTATAGATAGAGTGAGTGAAGAGATTTGGGCGACTCAAAACAGCGAAGTCTTGAGAGCCGATAAGGATGATTGAGGTGAGTATGGAGCAGCGCCGGAATGAAAGGGAGATCCCAGAAAAAAACACACCGAACAGCGACATCGTCCGGCACGATTCCCACATGTGAAAATCCGGGAGGGGCCCGGCAGGGGATTGAACCCGGTTCGTCTTTGTGGGAGGCGAGCAGGCTAATCGCTCAGCCACCGTGGCCCCACAGTATAATTAGAGATAATGGAAAATCGCGAAAATATTTTGAGACTACATATCTTCTATCCCACTCTATCTAGTTTATTCTTTTGTGATTGGATGAACAAGGTTTTGACTCTGCTAAGTTGTTTGCAGACCAATCGCGAAAGTTCCGCCTTATAGTATCAGTATCCTCATTGGCCCAGTGAAATGGGGTAGTAGCTTCACACAGCCTGAAAGTCAATAAGGAAATAAAACTGTCAGAAATATGTACAGTTGGTTGAATTATAACAAATAGTCAACTTTTCCCGCGAAAAACTATCATTAGAGCCAAAGTGATTTGCGTACTAACATTTAATATGTTATAAGATAAAATGTAGACAACCGAGAAAGGTAAATTACCATAGAGTTTTTAGAAATATAACCTGTCTCGAACTCTTTTAGCGAAATTTCGCTGCCTGTAACCATCATCTTCACGTATAGTTAATTCACGGTTAATTCCAACTTTTCCTGAAACCTTGCAAAAGTTCTACTTCCAGGACATTACTCCGCCCCGTGCAAACAAAGCCGAAGTCTAGAAAATTACACCAAAAGGACCACGCACCGCATTCGTGCAAACTCAGTCTAATCTTGTTTTGAATAAGAACTATTTCTTACTACACATTACCAACACAACTATTTTTTCCCAGTTTTTATTCATATTAATTATAAATTATAGATAAAATATAAGTAAAATTTCAGTTTAACTAAAAATAAGGTACTTTCATGTTAACAAAAGCATATTTAGGGGGGAACACTAACGTCCTACACGGGGCGGTTATTCAAAGTTTCTATTCAAAAAGTGTGAAGAAACATTGAGTAAACTATGTCTCAGCTATTTGTACTTCGGCTGCTGCCCGAGTGTGTAGCCAGTTCTACCTCGCACAAGTTGGTATGGGATTATGTGCTTGTTTCCTTGCAAGTCTGGTGTTGACTCGGAGTTCACCTGGGCGTGTCTAATAAACTCTAATCCAATTGCAAACATAACAGAAGTGTGCATGTTTTTAAGGTCTAGATTGTTCTCAAATGAATTCACGAATTTTTCCTGTCTGTACTTATTTACAACTGAAAAAAAAAATCATTCCTTAATGTTGCAGCGGCGTGTGGTTAACTGTTGCAAGGTAAGCTGTGATTTGCTCTGTGCTGTACCTAGAGACCTGAAAAATTCGCGAGTTCGATGATCTGCAGGCTATACCATGCAGTCATAAGTACAAATATGCCGATATCGACTGTACAGTGGTCGTCTGCTGACACAGTGGAAGGCGACGATTGGGCCAGCGTTCTCCAGGAGGTGTCGAACACCGTGTGGACCGATGGCTGAAGTGTAATTAACACACGTGTTTTGAATTCTAGCTTGTCCCGAATGTCTCTAGCTACACCTAATCGTTTGTTAGTGTATGCATCTGCCACAGTTGTAGTGCAGTTGACGTCACAGCACGTTGTGACGGCGCTGAAACACCGTACATCACATTTAATTATTCTACGCCACAAATTACACGTCGTGCATGGGATCATCGACGAGGGAGCCGAGGCTTACCTCGCGGATGACCAGTTTGACGTCGTCAGCGAGGGCGTTGCGTCGCAGTTGACGCGGCTTGGGAGGCGAGCAAATACTGAAGGTGCGAGGCTACCCCCACCCCCTCACCACGCCGACGCCAACCATCCTTCCTACGTGTATGGCGGGCGTCTAGCAACCGTCTGACGCTACGATCTACGTCATCAAGATTTTAATTTACTGCACTTGAACTACTTCAAAACCATCTGGGATGTTCCTCATCACTAGTCAAAGTATTTTTTTTTTTACTATAAAACGCGTTGTATTTCGTCTTGGGGAGACACAAATAATAGGGACCTCAACATGATAAGATATTAACTTGGCAGAAGGCATATCCTACCGTGTTTTATAGGGGTTATATTATGGGGAATTTATATGGGGAAATGTTTTTAAAGGTAAGTTTTTTTTATAATCAGTAATTTTTTTCAACGTTATAATATTTGGGGTAAGTTTGTTATGCTATGTAAGTACATCGGAAATGTTTTTAATTAATAAATTACATAAAGTTACATTAGTTATGTGAAGTCTTTTAAAGCCCGTTTCTTGGCTGTTTGCAATATTTTTATATGCTTGTATTTTTTATGTTAGGCATTTTATATGAAAAAAGAGAAAAAGAACAAGCCCACAAACAAACGAAATAAAACAAACTGTCTGTTGATCATTTCTCACAATTTTGGGGGTTAAATACCCGATACTCCAATCTGCATCAGGGGATGGTTGACTTTTTCGTAATACTTTGCGACTGCGTTATTTATTTGTAATCTGAAATTGAAAACCAGCTGATTGAAAGATTTTAGTAAGACTCATTTGTGATCAAATATGTGGTATGGAAGGAAAGGGAGTAGAACTTCACTGTCAGCGAGTGGTTGGGTTTCCTGCGGGTGCTCCCGCTGTGTGATAACGCGTGTAAGGGGTGCTTGGTNTGTGTGATAACGCGTGTAAGGGGTGCTTGGTCGCTCTCTCGTGAGTGGCCGCAGTACATTCAGTTTCTCCCGGCTCCACTCTGGTTGCTGGTTCCTGCTGCGTGCGCCGAGTGTGTACAGCACTGAGCAAGCACCATATTACCATGCAACACCTCAACACACGCCACTGTAACATGGGAATGCAAAGGGTTAACCTTAGTCGAAGCGGCGTAGTTTTTGTAGGTATGGAGGCAAAAATAAAATGGGGCAATAGCTTTGCGCTGCATGCCTCATTTTCAAGCAGTGATAATTATCTGTGACTTGTATCGGTGATTATGTCGCAGGGATGTTAATAAATACTAGTAATAATTGTAGATGCAATACAAGGCAGCTGCACAGGAACCAAACGCAGAATCCCACACAGATGTACTTTCTGCCACAAGCACTTTCAAAATCGTGGAATGTATTTAATTTTAGAACAATGCTTGTACAAATCTGTGTTTTAAAATGTTTATATACTTGTGTTGAATAAGCCGCATCACAATAATAATAGTCATAATAATGTCGCAGATACATTTGACAATAACCTAGAATCCGCAATATATTACGCATTCGAGCATCAGTTAGTTGTTTGTTGGCCAGTACTCCAGTTTTACCACAGACCTTGTTTTTGGTTGTTTGTCAAAAATTGGCCGAAGCGTGGCTAACACACTGTGGTCCAATAGAATCAGATATTCAAATACATATGTGGTGTAAGTTTAGCTTGGTCTTACGAGGGTTCGTGAAAGTTCCTTGAGGGTTTCGTTACTTCTATGATTGGCTCATGTATATACACTGAAGAGCCAAAAAAACTGGTGNAGGGTTCGTGAAAGTTCCTTGAGGGTTTCGTTACTTCTATGATTGGCTCATGTATATACACTGAAGAGCCAAAAAAAACTGGTGCACCTGCCTAATATCGTATAGGGCCCCCGGGAGCACGCAGAAGTGCCGTAAGACGACGTGGCATGGACTCGACTAATGTCTGAAGGTATGCAGTAGGCATTGAAATCTGCGCCAATTTGAGAAAGGGTTGCACGTCTGTCACGTTTAATGATTCTCGTCAGTCGTCGTTTGTCCCGTTCGTTCACGATCTTTTCCGGCAGCAGCGATGTCGAAGATGTGATGTTTTACCGGATCCCCGATATTCACGGTACACTCGTGAAATGGTCGTACGCGAAAATCCAAATTTTATCGCTACCTCGGAGATGCTATGTCCCATCTCTCGTGCGCCGACTATAACACCACGTTCAAACTCACATAAATCTTGATAACCTGCCATTGTAGCAGCAGTAACCGATCTAGCAACTTTGCCAGACGCTTGTTGTCTTATATAGGGGCTGCCGACTGCATCGCGTTACTCTGATTGATTCCACACCTATTATTTGCACACGCACGCCTATACCGGTTTTTTTTTTGCTCTTCAGTGTATTTTACTGTGTGTAGCTGTTTTCAGGAAAATCACGGGTAGCAGATTTCTCACTGGTCCATTCACCTAGGGGACTAATGCGAGACATGCGGCAGACAATACTGGAAGAAACTTAGAAGTTATGAAACGGCGATACTAAATCCTAACACACCAATGGCCTTCCCACGGAAAACTCACATCTGAGTACATAGTCTAGGTAAATGCGTAAAATATCAAATACTGAAGGAAGACCAGTAAGTGGCGCACTATCAAAACTACGTAAATATTAATCCGTATTACAATTGAAGGCATTTCTTTGAGGCTGTTTTGTTTACACGAACAAAAACTTGTCATAATTAGAGGAAGCGTTAATTAAACGTAGGCTTCCTGTCATTAAATTCTTTCTAAATATTTTTTTGTATTATTTCAATATTACTTTTCTTTATGGAAAATAAATTTTTTCTTTGATCTTGTTTTATTTACAGTTTAGAAATTGTGTTGTATACCAAAGTAAACTGTTGAGTAAGGACACCCGGATTTCGCGGAAATATTTTAAATACCCTAAGAGCACATCGGAAGTTTTCCTTCTGCTAATTGGTGGCGTGTATTTGTGAAAAGACATCTTCTTACTGGACTGGCGAATCATTATTGGGCAGGTCCGATAGCGGAGGCCTGTGATTCGCGGGCAGACACCCAAGACGCGTAACACGGAAATCATCCAATCAATAAGGTGGATCTGAGCTGAAGTGTTATGAACTACAACTGGTCATGAAAACTGTCGCGAAATTAGGTTTCCTTAGTGTTAAGTAATATAAAAACGTTTCTTTTGTGCACTCGCAAGCCCTAGCTGTTAAGAGCCGCCTAAATATCTCAACTATCTTAACCATCTACATGAACGTCTTCTCGTGTGTTAACTTCCTATGCGACCGCCACGCATCTCTTCTTTGTTCTTACTCTAGCAGGAGTTATAACACAACAGTACGACTTATAATGGCTAAGTGCTGTCCTTCTCGCAGTGGGTAGAGTGCCCCGCACGTAGACATGTTGAGGTAGGGCAGTAGCCGAACCGGCTGATCTCATCGCCGAAATGACCCGATCACATTGCCACATTTCAAAAGAGACAAGGTCAGCCAGCAGGCCCCGCCCTCTTTCTACAGCGCACCCCTCTCTTCTCTCTTCACACTGCTTCTTCACGTCTTCTCCTCGAGTTTAACAATGAGCAGGGAAGTGGCGTGTGGTGAAGTGTTGCAAGGTAAGCAGGTCTGGTGCCTGTTCACTCCTGTACACACTCGGCGCACGCAGCAGGAACCAATAACCAGAGTGGAGCCGGGAGAAACTGGTTATACTGCGGCCACTCACGAGAGAGCGACGAGGTGCCCATTACACACGTGCTGTGAAGTCAACTGCACTACTGCGCTTAAGTGGCCGAGGTGTAAACTAGCAAACGAATAGGTATATCGCAGAGCAAAACACAGTTTATCTTGCAACAGTTCAACACACGCCGCTGGAGTAGGAACACCCCATTTTCGCGAAAAAGCTTTCATGACCAGTTGTGTTTCGTAGCACCTCACCTCAGATCCACAGTTGGGATTGGATGATTAATGTGTTACGCATCTCAGGTGTCTGTTCGCGAATCACAGACGCGCACTACAGGAGTAACCTGATTCGGATTGGCCAGCCAAGTAACAAAATATTTTCTCATAAAGGCACGCGACCAATACACAAAATAAAACTGCTGAAATACTCATACGTAGGGGTAGTGATATTTCGCGAAAATAATTCGAGACACGATACAGTCCAAAGCATTGTAGGATCGTCCAGCTTCTTTGATTGGCTAAAACATGCTCTGGCCCGTGTTAACCGTTTGCGTACGAATCACGAAGGTTCAGTGTCGGAGTTGCTTAGCCCTGAGTGGCTTGGTCAAAGACGGACACGGCACCAGCAGCCAATTGAGGCATAACAACAGCTGAGATGTGTATAAAGTATTGAAGTCTGTGTGTTCCGATGTTTACGCGAAAAGTCACCAGACCCTACACATAGGATATTAAAGTCTAACATGCGCGGACATTTTTTCGCTAAATTCGGTGTCCCTAACAATGAGTGTACAGTAAAATATTTATGTATTTTTTTTAACAATTCTTTGGTAGTAGTAGTCAAAAACGTAGAAAATACTTTAATGTAGCTCAATATCTAAAATAATAATAATAATAATACATTAAATTCTATGACAGTCCAACTAAAAAGTAGACTGAAGTACACATAAAAAGTTTAGGACAACGCAACATGTAAATAAAAACTTAAATTTTCCATGATAAAGGATATAAAAAAATAAAAAAAAATAAGGTAACACTGTTGAATCATGTGATACTCCTTAAGACAAAAAGATGTTACAGTTTGGGGAAGAAAGCATTAATTTTATTATTTATCTGAACTTTTTGAGACAGATATTTGGGGCATGTTTAACTATATTTGATCAATTTTAACGTTCGTAGATAGCACACGTGTGACTTTTTTTAAGTCTTCCTGCAAACGTAATTTGTGAAATTAATTATTTTATTTTTAATATAATATGACAATGGCTACATTATATTCTTAATGGCTGAATTAAGATTTTGTAGATATTGTAGCTTGTTTAGTAAGTGACCACCTTTATGGCAAGTAGTATTTTGTTTTCTACAAAATAGTTTACACGTGATAAAGTCACGATATTTTTTGTAACTGGCTCTGAATAATCCAGGTGTCAAAACTGCAATTCTTCGACGCCTAACTTGCCGCCAACCGTTTTTTTTTTTGGCAAAAATTTACTGTCTCTTTTTATTGCGGGCTGTTAAGGACCTCTGCTCTCTGCCAATAAAAAAAAGCCAGAACAGCCTTCACCAGAGCGCCGCATGTGCCGGTCGGTAAACACGTTGAAATGCAGGATCTAGCAAGCAGGTCCTGGATCCTTGCCGCGAGCTGCCAAAATCTTCCCCTCCCGGGGCGATGTAGTAAAAGAGACGCCGTGGCCGGGCCGGAAGTGGAGTTGTGGACTGCGGAAAAGGGGGATGGAGCGCTGCGGAATGGAGAGGAATGGAGGAACCTCCGGACTATTAAAAGTTCGCCGAACTCCCTGGATGTGTTCGAGGGAGGGGGAGGGGGTGCTAGATGTACGAGTCCCGGTCGCAGAAAGCGAAAACACGCGCAGTTCTGGGACAGGCGGGTGAGTAGTGGGAGAAGGGTGGTTCGGGAGCACCGTGCCGACGCGAGTAGTAAAAATTCGTTTTAACGGCGCCGGCTGCCAAGCGTACTGGAGTGTGTGTGTGTGTGTGTGTTTATACGAGAGAGGCAGAGCGATGTGTGTGTACGTGGTGGTCAATTGCGGTTGGTTCTGCTGACTAGACTCTGCAGTTAGTCGTGTAGGAAAAGGGGGGATGTTGGGATCCTTCATAAGAGGCAAAATTAATTTAGACACCATTATAACAAATACTGAGTTATTCTACTATGAGGGCTTTGGGCGGTTCTGTCGTCACATGAATGTTTATATCCTCATTATTTTATTCAATGCATCCCAGTAGATGTGAATAGATATTCAAACCACTTTTTAATATTTTAATTACTTTTTTTTGTTTAGGTTATTATATGAGGTTGATTTTGGGGATATTTGTTAATACTAAAGCTCGTTATAATATTAATAGTTTTTAAATTCCCATTTTTAAATACTTTTTTCGCTGAACTCTATTTATACTATAACTTAAGGTTCCCGTGTCTCGGCCATTTATGTTGCTAAAACATTCGGGTGTGCCGTTTGCTGACATGTGATAAATAGCACTGACGGCTGCTGTTGCTGCTTTGTATTTAAAGAATGGGAGCCTTCTATGCCTTGTCCACGGCACTGGCCTACTTAACCATACACAAGGGTGAATCGGTAAGGAAAATATAACGCATTATTTAAGCCATAAACCGAGTCCAGCACCTCGGACATTTATTAATATGTAGGAAGGTCATGTGTAGAAGCCCTTCAATCTTGGGCCCAATTCTGGCTGGTGCAACGACAAAGACTTCACAATTCATTCCATGGCATATATTTTTTTTTTTTTCTGTTCTCAAACTACCCTTAATATCTAACCTGATCTAAAGCTATCTCTTCAGATAACCTAGCTGTAGCCGTCAAATTGAAGTGGCAAATAGCAGTTTCCGAAGCCTGCATACAAAGCAATACAAGTCATATTTTTATGACACATATATTATAAAACACCTTAGAATACACAAATTAAGAAATTATTAGTGGATCTGAATTAGTTGTTCCAGCCAGGCCAACTTTGACAAACTTACGAAAATGGGCGCTTGAATCTGTCACGGGCTACTACAAAAATTTTGGGGGCAAATTTTTCTTTTTTGATAAGTGTCCCCTCAAAGTGCATTGGTGGCTTTAACAGGGAATAAATGAGCATTTGTAGCCTGGTATCCTCCTCAAACGGCCTCCTGCGTCCTCCTTTCAAAGACCCCTTTGGGCCCTCAACAAACAACTTTAAAACACTTTTATTCTACAGCTTGGACTGGCGTGTTAAACATTTTGTACACAGTTAATATTTTAGAACAAACGACAGTTTGACTTTAAAAGTTCCGCCAGTCAAACTCACAGTTTAGTCACCGATCAATTTAGTATTCTACGTTTTGTATCGTCACATCAAGTTGTTTTTTCCAAAAATACGATAAAAAATATTATAAAAGTTATTTTCTTCTATAAAAATTTATATTATTAAATTGATTTTGTAAAATTTACTTTACAGTATCGGCGCATAAAAATGGGGCCTTAAGAACTTTTAAAATCTGGCCCATTTTTTTCTTAAATCCGGCACTGCCAGTGTGTTTTTGTCGCGCGAGGCCTCTCACACGTGTTGATACACACAGAGTGCGTTGATAGTTCATTTAAATCATGCCACAACATTAACCCAAAAATTATAAGCTCAATTCTATCTTGGTGTAAACATTTGCCACTATTCCACAGACAAATTTAAGGGGGGAATCGGGTAATACGTAGTGATCAAATATTATTATAATTTCGCAAAATACGAGGATATCTGACCAAACAGTTAGACTTCACAGTCCTGTGTAAATTCGGGTACTGGCCAATAGTTAACTGTTAGATTTGAGGAAATTTCGCGGATTCATTCAGCTACAAGCCAGTCTGCACAATCATTAGTGTACTTGAGATTCAATTAGTGGTTCACTGGTTCTTGCTCAAGTTCAACTACAGACAAGGTAGCACGGGAGTTGGTCAATTTTTACTTGCGAGTTCCTCTTTAGCTCGAAGTCGTCCGAGGCATGTGTAACAAACTATGATCCAGTAGAAGAAGAAACTCGAATGTACATGTTGCTCGAGTCTAACTTGTCTTAACATGAATTCACGAAATTTTCGGGGCTCTATTAATTGCTTAGCGCATCTTTTAAAGTCTATTTCACATTTAACATGATGGTAAATAATTTACCCAAACTGACTTCACATGTTGATAAGTGGCTGATAGTCCTACGGCGGCGTGTCGTATAAAGGAATGCCAATTCACGTACAGAAACTGACACACGGCATTTTGAAATATTCTTGATAACAAAAGAAAACGCAATGCCATAAGTAATATTTACGTATTGGAGATTTGTGTGAATTGATCAGTTCTACGGAAGACGACAAATACATCTTAAGCGGCTCTTAATAGCGAGGTGTTAAGAGTCGATGAGGGTGAAACGAGGTCAGTATGGAGCAGCGCCAGAATGCAAGGGGGTGGGGGGGACGGGAGATCCCCGAGAATACCCGCCGACCAGCGGCATCGCCCGGCACGATTCCCAGGGCGAATATCCGGGTGTGACCCCACCTGGAATCGAACCTGGTTCACCTAGGTGGGAGGCGAGTAGTCTGACCACTACACCACCACAGCGCCCAATGGCTTGGTTTGTTTTCAAGTGTCTTTACATTTTTCTGTATCTTAGTTACGTATCTTTTGGCCACTGATGTTTTGTAAAACAACTGTTCAAATTTATCATTAATTTTTTTGTGAAAATATACAATGCGGAATGTTTTTCTTCTTTGTATTGGCTACTGTGATCATAAAAAGTCACTTACTTCTCTGCCTGGCGCATTCATATCTCGATTACTGCAGAACAACTCTTTCCTGATTGGCGCGCACACAAGTGTCGCCAGAGAAGAAAAAGTCGAGTATTTACAGTCGCGGAATATTTTGGCGTATAACCACTGGCGATAAAAACAGCGCTCACTTACAACTCTAACAAACGAACAAAGTATTGCACTATTTTTTTATGGGTGGTTTGTGTTTACGAACTTGCGGAATTGTCTCGACGCGAATGGCATTTCTCATNAGTCGAGTATTTACAGTCGCGGAATATTTTGGCGTATAACCACTGGCGATAAAAACAGCGCTCACTTACAACTCTAAACAAACGAACAAAGTGGTTTGTGTTTACGAACTTGCGGAATTGTCTCGACGCGAATGGCATTTCTCATAAACACGTACTTCCGTTACTGGGTGTTGCTCGACTGTTGACGACAGTTCTAATCATAAACTCGACTCGTGACTGAAGAACGAGCGCCATGGACCTTTACAGCAATCAAGACCACAGCGGCGACGTCTACAACAACTTATCCCGGATCTTGATGTTTTTGCTCTTTCGCAGTTTCCTTCTTTTTGAGCCCAAAGAACTTTCACAAGGAGTTATTCTATAGTGCGTTAGTCGTTTATCCTGTAACGAATTCTCATCCCAGGCGATGCCAGTTGTATCGATCTGCCCGCGCGAAGCCCCACAGAAACAAACGAATAAAACTTTCTGAACTACCATTTCAGCTTTTATAAGGGTGATCATATCGATAAACTGGAAGGAGCAGACAAATCGGCGGAATAAAATTGCAATAAATTATTTTTCCGAACCAGAAATTGTAATGAAACACTTCAAAAGAGCTATAAATATGATATGTTTGCTAAATATTACCCATTTTACGCAGTGTAACCATTAATACAACAATAATGATTTTATTGCTGTAGAAGTGAAAATAAATCTTCAGGAAATTAGATTTACACGAAAACTTATTAAAATGATAATAAGTAATTTGTATGCAGACATATTGCAAGTTTTTATGACATAGGGGTCCAAGTGAAGTACTCTTGGTAAATTTTGTGAGATATATATTCACTGACAAATGTTGGTAAGTTATTTGGTACATATAAGTTACTACCTCTCCAGGAGCTTTGCATGACAAATATTACATTAGGCCCGAACTGAAGAATTTAAAACTGTTACCATTGCAATAACGTAAGAGTTCATATTTTAATTTGTGGTTTCCAAAAAATGTTGGTAGTTCAACGAACTGTAGGTAGCAGTCAGTACTCCTATGACATGAGTAGCCAGATTCAACTCCAGACCTGGCAGAAGGGCATTCCGTCCTTGTTTCCTCGGAGGACGGTTACCGACTCGCCATCGTCTTGGCCTCCTAGTAAGTTGTGATACAGAGTAGATAAGTACACAAAGGCGAAAAAGCGTACCGGTTCCTTTTATGTGGTTGTATACTTACTCTCTGATTGGCTGATTGGCTGCCTGAGGCTCTGGCTACGGGCTTTGTGTCTGATTGGCAGAGATAATGGTTTATCGCGGGAAAAATTTACTGTTTGCTAGGATTCAACGTACTGTACACGTGTCCGACAGTTTTATTTCCTTATTGGCTGCCATGCACGTGTGAAGCCACTACCCCAATTTACTTGGCCAATGAGGATTCTGATACTATAAGGCAGAACGTTCCTGATTGGTCTGCAAACAACTTAGTCGAGTCAAAACCTTGTCCGCCCAATCATAAAAGAATAAACTAGTTAGAGTGTTATGAAATACAAGTGGTCGTAAAATATTAATGCCAGCCAACATATTTTCTATAGCACTTCAGCTCAGATACATTATCGTGGTTGGATGATTTGCCTGTCACGTGTCTAGTTGTATGCCCGCGAATCACAGACGTACAGTGTCCGAGTGACGTATTTCTGATTGGCCAGTCAGGCAGGAAATTGTTTTCTCATAAAGACACGTGGCCTATGAGAAAAAAAAACTTATTACATGTCTGTCTAGAGTATTGAACTATAACATGAGCGGAGATCTTTTCGCGAAATTCGGTGTCCTTACTGATAGGCATCTTCGTGCTGCGCTGCCGGCTGGAGAGTAAGTTACAAGGAGCATGAACGCCCAACGACTTTCCTGCATGCTGCTGGCCAGTGATGCTATGTGTGCGGCCGGAGTTCGCTGTATATAGCGACGCTCTTTCGCCTCTGTATTCTAGGCTACTCTGTGACTTTGATACAAGCAATAAACTCTAATGTATATGGCGCCACTGTGGCTGATCGGTTAGACTGCTCGCCTCCCACCAATGCACACCGGTCTCAATCCCCGGCCGGGTCACTCCCAGGTTTTCACGTGTGGGAATGTGCCGGACAATGCCGCTGGTCGGCGGGTTTCCTCGGGGATCTCCCGTTTCCCCCACCCTTTCGTTCCGGCGTTGCTTCATACTCACCTCAATAACGGTCATCGCCTTTCAAGACCTCGCTGCTAAGAGCCGCCTAAAATTTCTTCACGCACTCTAATGTATGCGTTTTACAGGTCTAGTATGTCTTCAAAAGAATTGGACTAGTTTTCCCGTAGTAATTCATTATTTTATTTGATATTATTTTTAACACACGTATGTAAATACGAACGATTTATTGATTGGTGCTTAATGTAAGTGCGCCTTGCCATTAAGCTAATTGGTAGTCTGCTTAAGCATTAAAATAAACTTAACTCATTTAAAATGTAGCATATATCTATAACTTCTCAGAGAATCTAAAACCGAACCTCTTGCCACTATGGTAACAATTTAGCGACTTTTGCTATGGTCATTACTTAGAGCGAAACGAAATGAACTATTTGTTGGGTGACTTGTTTTTAACCCGTTCAGTAGCGAATTCACTTACGAGCTCAAATGCTGCAATCGTGTAATGTTATGTCGTGTGCTCTATTTGTATTCACCAAAAATTAAAGCTATACAAGCGCACATCTGCTTTAAATCCATCCGGTCCAAAAAATTACCCTTATCTTGCAGTTAATTATCTGTCCATTGAATGTTGCTGCAGTTTAATACAAGACCAGATAACATGGGATTTGGTCATTTTTCCTTGTAGGTTCGTTATTGGCTGGAAGCCATCAGGGAAGTGTTTCACAAACTGTGACCAAACAGAAGAATTAACGCTAATGTTTGTACATGTGGGTGAATTTTAACTCTTCCTGAAATGAAACCACGAAATTTCTTGCACTCTAAGCATGGCCCTAAAATTCTAAACGTAAAGGACATCCTCCGAGGAGGACACAAAGAAGGATTTCATCCTTCACCAGTACAGTTTCACTGATAAGATTCTGGAGTAGGTTTCCAAGCAAAAAATATATAAATTTCCTGTTAAATGTAAAATTTTATTAAGTAACAACTTTTTCCTTTATTTTTATAATGTTTAGGTAAATAATAATGATAATAATATTATTAATAATAATAAATATTCACGCTCATGTTGTTTTACCAGCACTATACCTCCGCCTTTTATGACCACTGACATGCATGTCCTATTCATGGTAAGCTGAGCACTTTTGTAAGCCCTGCTTAAGACCTACTCGTATGCAAACTGTGTATTATTCCATCATATGCAAAATTATCATTGCCTTGGGCCTGACAAGTTTATTCGTAAGTGGGTTAAGTGAAACTTTGGCATTATCAGAAAAGTAAATATTTTACAAATTTACTAATTTTTTCATTTACTGTAAAGTAATTATAAAGCAGACAGCAAGATAAATCATTTGAGCCTTTACAAATGTTTGCCTGGTAATTCGACTTTAAGACTCGGAACTAATTTCCCTCTGCCATTACCAACTTTACTGGGCACATGCCATTCGGTGTGCCCGTTAAATTATGTGCAACTATGGGCAGTGGCATTGTTCAATGTTTGATTTAAAAAATGCTCAATTAACCGTATGTATGTTTCCTGTAAATAAAACTAAAGTAGGAAATTTCACCCCTAAAAGGTTTTCCCACATTTGTACTAAGAAAATTACTAACGTCATTATAGCATATTTATGCGAGTAAAATATGGGGGGGGGGATGTTATACGCGTGCTCTTGCACTCGCATATTTGCGTATCAGGAATAAATAAGCTGCAGACTCCGTTATTTCTCGTATTAAATCTTGCTCGGGACTCGTACACTGCAAGTAGCAGTAAATTCCAGGCAAGGAAAGGGGAAAACAATGGGTTTGCAGGAGTCCCGCCATCCGGCATTGTTACATAGCCCGCAGCGTTACCCACAAATTCACGGCGCCATGTTTAAGGGACTTCTGCGCTTTTATCCCAACGTGTCACTTATTTATTTTTTACNGCGAGCGGGCGGGGCATTTGGATAGATAACGTTGTAACGACTTCCATCTGTCCTTCAGCAGGCGATGGAAAAACGAAAAATCCCGCCCCACTATTTCGGTATGGTGCAGTATTTTATTTTTCCAACCGTGCTGGTCGCTCGTTCAGGGCTAACGCGATAATCACAATATATTCACGTATGACTAGAGAAGCGGCGAACAGAACGGAAGTGAAGCACTCTATCACGGTACGGCGACGCCAGTCCAAACACACCTGAGAGTTGCGAACGAAATACAACAGCGGCGTTGCTGTCACCGGAAGTTAGCTTAGCTTTACGTTATTCCACGCTCTTGTTACGAAACTGGTATGGGCTGCTCACGGTAGCGTAAGCTTTTCGGATGTCAACTGATACATGTTCGCACAGCTTGTATTACAGAACTGCAGTTTGTCTGACCAGTCCTGGACGTGGTTCAAACAATAGGAAACCACTCACAATAGGATAACTGGACACACTGAAAAATAGAGAATATTTTTGAGGCAACATATATTTACACATTTTTGTTTTGATGATCAGGATTTTGATACGGTTAAACTCTTATCAGACCAATCGCAGACGTTCCGCTTTGGGGGATCAGAGTTCTCATTGGCTCAATGGAATGGGATAGTAGCTTTATAGATACACGCCAGCCAATAACGAAAGAAATCTGTGACGTGTGCAGTATATTGAACTCTCGCAAATAGTCCATTTTTTCCGCTATAAACTACCGTATGTAAGAATGGCCTAACAACGTCGGACAAATTCAAAAGGAAAATGGAACCTGACTGCTCCTTAAGTCAATAAAAAAAAATTGCACAAATTTCGAATATTTATAGAATGGTGAAGTTCAGCATGCTACCAGAAAAATACCCTAATTTTTAATGTCTTTAACAGAGATCCCGTCATTTCGTATTAAAATTCAGCACCAATATAGATGGCATACAAGTATATGTTAGTTTGTCGTGTGCCATTGGACCTCCACCCATGCTACACGCCTTGCAGGACTCGGAACCAATAGTAAACACTCAGCACTCTGGGAGCTGCACTCCGTGTGGCCCGGTCAAACAGGAGGGTGAGTTATTTCCGTGACGGCAATCAATAAACAAGTGACTTCTGCTCGATTATGTGGAGAATATTTAGAGCTTGGCTTGTCGCCGTATTAAAAAACGCGAAATTGTAGGATCATTATCTATTGCGCATTCAACAAACAGAAATTAAAATATATAAATTCAGAGTACAAAACATGGAAATCTACTTATTTGCATCTCAATCAATTTAATTGGAAGCTTTGCGTGTCAGTGTTCGTACAAAATTGGACTCGTAACTAGAGACCCGAATTTATTTCAGAACAAGTTAGATTTAAACCACAGGTGCATTTGAGTTTCTCCTTATATTGGATCACAGTTTGTTGCACATGCCCCGGACGACTTTGGACCAATAACAAACCTATAAAGAATAAATCACCGAATCCCGTAATACCTGCTCTGGGGTCAGACTGGAGCAAAGGTCGATGAACTACTAGCTGATGCTCGAGTGTACAAAGGATTGTGAAATCTAGCTTATCGAATGAATCCGCGAAAATTCCATGTCTCTACTCACAAAAGGAGGGATTTTTCTTATCAGAGGTCGTTTTAAATTTTTTTTTTATTAATCGTTAAGGCCACCTGTTTTCCAAGAAATGATTCCACGACTAGTTGTAATGGAAAACACGTTAGTTCAGAAACAATTTCGTGGATGGGTGATTTGAACTCTCACGTGTCTGAGGTAACTGCCAGTCAGTCACGGAATTTCAGTGCCGGAGTAACTTAATTCACATTGGCCCAGTCAAATAGAGAATGTATCCTTACACAGTTACCCGGCCAATACCCAAAGGATGCCTGATTGCTAGAGACCCAGAAATTTCGCTAATTCATTTGAGGACAAGCTAGACTTCAAACACAAACACATTTGAATTTCGTTTAATTAGATTGCAGTCTGTAAGTCACGCCCTGGGCACATTTGAACCAATAAGTAACACGCAAGAAAAAGAGGGTCGAATTCCTTGCCACCTGGTCTCTGGTAAACGTGGAGCAACAGCCAACCAACAGCTTACCGAGGTTCGAGTACACAAATGATTGTGCAGTCTAGCTTGCTGCCAAATTAATTCGCGAAATGTCCGGGTCTCTACTGATTGTGTGCACGTAGAATGTTTATGTCTATCGTGCGCACAAATATTTTCGCGGTTAACAGATGACCCTATCAATCTGACTTAAGGCCCCCGTCTACCTGGAACTATTTCCCACGTTTAGGCCGAGAAGCGCGGGAGCGATAAGGGCGACACTGCCACGCGCATCAAGTACGCCATCGCCGCTAAGCGCAAGGCTCTGAACTGGCGTGCAGTGTTCTCGTCGTGCTGCGTGTACCTATGGGACTTTCAGCGGTGACCATATTATTTTATTAGTGGGAAGTCTTTAGGAAGGTTCAGTGCAGGCCCCTATAGTAGTTTTGTATGTATCTGATGCGTGCATTTTGAGCTACAGCGCCTTGGAAAGGCCGTTTTTAGCGGTTTTGGAGTACTCTGAATTGATGTTTCTAACGTAAGTGATATTTTGAAAGTACTTAACAGCTCTCGTCTGAAGTGTGTGTTCTTTTCGTAGATCAGCACGTTGGACGCACGCTTAATAGTTTCGTTGAAAAACGTGTATTTGGAACACACTGCAACGCAGTTCAAGCGCCAGGTAGACGGGCGCCTTAAGGCCTCGCGCACCCAATCAGAAAATGGGTACTCCCACGGCAAAGAAACGGCCTCACCATTTAACTTAAGTGTAGTGGTTTATTCTGTGACAAGACAGTATCTTGGTGGTTGTCGGGAAGGGGTTGTGGGTTGTGGGTTGTAAGTTGCAGGTCCACCTGTTACATCCCCTCGGGGAGCAGTTTGTGGGGTGAGCTGGCCCAGGGGCCCGGGTCGGAATGGAAGATGAAATGTAGTGGTGTTGACTAGCTCCACCGCCAAGCATAGGGGTGGCAGATGTTTTGAATGTGCCGCGACGGTATGAGAGGCGCGGAAATAAGGGTGAGTATCGCCGGGACAAGGGGTTGACGCCCCTCTCGAGTTCCACAGGTGGGAATTAGGAAGCTGTTAAATAAGTCAACACGAGGGAAGAGCGCCACCACCCCATTCTCCCTGCTCGACTGCTTTCTCCTCCCCCCTCCCCCCGGATTTCTTTTTTTTCTCTCCTCTTGCGAAGGAAATCACTTCAACTCCACGTCTCCCTCTTGCTCGCACACAATCCGGCATAATTACATTTAAATGTCTTGCTCTCGCCGTGAAAACGACGACTTGGGCGGGGCTCCACGTTTTCATCAGCGAGGCGCGTGTTTTGTTTTCGCAGTTGAGAGCCGGTTTTATCGCGCTTTCAAACACTTCCCACGCCATTCAAACGTTTCAATATTCCCTCAGTCGGTTGCGTCGCTAGTGAATGCGAACCGCCATCTCTGGGAAATTGAGCTCCTTTGTGAAAAGCGCGCAAAAATTAATAAGTGAGAAAGCTGTCTGTTTCGTACTCTGTCAACAGAAGTTAAGGAATAAATACATTGCAGCACGGTTGGTTAATGTTAAACAAGAGCTTTGGCAAGCTGTCTTAGTTTTCTTACTTTTTACTTCTCGTGTTCTTCCATCGCAAAGAAATAACTGAACTTGCCGTGGACTGAGTGAATGCTAACCATAAGTCTATCAAGCGGCTCTATGTTGCAATGCCTGTTTGGATAACCAGAAAACCACATTGGCGACCCTAGCTTGCTATTTTCAATTAAATATATTCTTTCGTCAGTCACGTATTTTAAGTATTGTGGGAAAATTTATATTAGTTGGCATACGTAATTACCCTATTATTACAGTGAAATGTAATATTTTTTCAGTCATATATAATATGTATTGCGGTTAAGAACTTAACTGGTTAGTACAGCTAATGTTCTCGTCATTGTGGTGAAATAAAATATTCGGAATGTTATCTCTCTCCAGACATGTTTTTTATAAATTGCATTCTAAAGATGTTATAAAAGAAACGTCACAAAAGTGTTGATTGTAATGAAAGCTTAAATGTGTAAATATTTTAAATTTTGAATTGTGTGTGTTCGTGAATAGCGAGCGCGATATATTTTTAATGTAACGAATAGCTTACGGCCTGTTGAATGAATGTCAAATTTAAATATTAACACTGAGTTATTTTTCGGAAATAGTGACTGACCTCAATTGAGTGCAATAAACAGGGTAGAAAGACGGACCATGCCAGTCAGAGCGAGGAGTTTCCCGAGCATTCTAGATTCCAATACTCTACGGTCGTACTAATAGTTTTATTTTGCTTATTGGTGGCGTGTCTTTGCAAGTGCACACTTTCCTACTCGACTGTCCAATCAGAATTAGGTTACGTCAATACTGTTCGCCAGTTATTCGCGCGCAGACATGTAAAACGCGTTACACGGAAACCATCCAATCACAAAAGTGGATCTGATCTAAAATGTTATGAACTGCAACTGGTAGTGAAATCTTTTCGCAAAAATCGGGTATCCCTAATTATAATACATGCAGGTAGGGGCAGTGAAATTTTTCAAAGGTTGACTTCAAAAGTGCTCAGTTAACTACGAACGGCTTATACACGTTTGAACACATCCTTGAAAAGAACTGCGGCAATGCTTGCTTACGGCCAGACGTGACCTTGAGCGTTTATAATTTTTTTCCTAGGGAATACCCTTAACTACTTATATTACAAGTGTGACTTGAATCAAAATTTGTATCAAAACTTGTATCTGTAATAGTAACAGAAATTAGCATAATGTTGTATGAACAAGATCTTCTTAAACTTTAATTGTAAATTTGTGCATGTTCATACTTTATTCATTCATAAAGGTGCAGTCATAATCATTACCTAGTCTCAGACATTTTAGGCAATATATTATTGTATGCTATATGCATCCCATCTAACGGAATTTCTATCAAATTGGAGCTGCAATAGTAGGATATTATGTAAATGTAGTTCTCTTGGTATCTATATCCTTGCTGTACAGAATTAATTAAACCTTTAATAATAAAGAAACTACGACTACCGTCCTACATAATAACACGCGACCTAAGGCCTCGTGTTGAACTACAGATGCCACTTTGTACTCCAGTGGTAGGTAAAGTCGATTTACCTCTTACTTGTTCCGCATGCCGCGGTGGTGTAGTGGTCAGACTACTCGCGCCCACCAAGGCGAACTGGGTTAGACTCCCGGCGGAGTCGCTACCGGATTTTCGCACGTGGGAATCGTGCCGGACGATACCGCTGGCCGGCGAGTTTTATCGGGGATCTCCAGTTTCCCCCGCTCCTTAGTTCCGGCGCTGCTCCATGCTCACCTCACTTCACCCTCGTCGACTCTCAAGACCTCTATGTTAAGAGCCGCCTTAATATCTTCACTCGCTCACTCGAGCTTGTCCACAAATGAATTCGCGTAATTTATGGGGACTATGTTCCGTAGTCGTACGGACAGATGCTGCGAATAACGTCAGATACAGACACATTTTTACTGGTATAGACATGTGATAGCGCGTTATTCACATTCTAGTACACTTCCAAACAAAATTAATGTGTTCGTTGCAACGTCTAAAATAACATTTTTATATGTGCCTGAAAGGGTAAGGTAGTAAAGTTTCTTTAAATGCTTCATTTTAGTCGTCACAGTACCTAATGGAGAAAGTGTAATTAACCCGTTTATTCACCGTGTGCACTGTCGTGTGCATGTTGCACATGAAGTATACATATGCCCAGTACTGTACACAGCGAGGTAGTAGTACTCGATGCCTTGAGATTCAGTTCACGTGTTGCAATCACGTAATTTCCTGGAATAGTCTATTCGCGGTTTCTTTACACTTTTTTTAATCAACCATTGTAAAAACACCCCATGAATGGCGTGTTTGGTTATTTCCTAAATATGCTATCTATCACGCGCGTTTTATACTTCTGTTAACACAAAAGTACCTTATCTGTCGTTAAACAGAACATTTATTTATATTTTATCTACTAATTATATTATTTAAGTTATAAGTAATGCAAATAAAAATCAGAGTAAAAACAGTGTTAAAACAGGTGTGTTGGACGTGTGAGTGCGCAGGAATTTGGTGCGTTGTCCCTTTGGCGTAATATTCTAGACTCGGTTAAGCTTCCTTTGCATGCGGCGGAGGAATATCCTGGAAGTAGAACTTGAGCACGGCTTCAGTAAAGTGTGAAGTACCGGTGAATAGCGTATACGCGCTGTGCACCGGTAAACAACGTGCTGCGTGCTCGATGATATTGGCATTAACCATTCACGTCAACGAGGTGTCGGAATCTCCACAAATCAGATTACATCCATAAGTGAACTGGTACCTTGCCGCGCACAGCACTGGTCAAGAGCTTCATTCACGTGTACAGATTACGTGCGGAGTGGCTGAACGGGTTAAATAAACACCGAACCTAATTCAGTCGCTCCATCGGCAGTAAACTTGATAAGCAAGTGCTGACTGCTGCGTTGCGTGTTCCGCCGTTCGTTTGTTTTGCCAACGCGGCCAAGGTGGCGCGGAGGAAAGTAGCTGGCGCACCTGTAATGACCACCGGGGGAAGGGGGGCGCCAGGTTGTTATAATTACCCCCGCCGCGACGCACCTGAGGCTAATTGGAGCCGGCGGCCAGACCACCCGGGGCTAACCCCCTCTCAATTATTGGTTATGAATGTCCCCTGCACCATCTCTCCTGGGTTACATTCAGCGGACGATTCATCGACCCAGCGAAAACGTATTAATTTTAACCCTTCCAGGCACACTTTCGTTTATAGCGAACAGCATGCGAGCCAGTGGAAAACTTGTCGTTTGACTTGAATTTGCCTTCCCAGGCAAGCTTGTCATGTCACATGTGATTCAAGTATAATTTCTCGCGTCTGCGCATACTTGCTAATAGCGCAGCTTCAAATGGCTTCAACTATAATTGCAGTAAGTGTAACTAATAGAGCTTGCTTAACACAAGTTTGCTGACTTGCATAACAAGCAGTGTATCAAGCTGATTATGCTATCAGGAATGGTTTTACCAAGGCGAACGTGCTTCAATTCCTGGCGGGATAACCTGGGATTTCACATGGGAAAAATGTGGTGGATCTTAGTAGTATATAAATGGTGTCATCTGGACCATATTTATAATATTTTAATTAATAAATACTTAATTTTTTAAGTTAAAAATTTTGTGTTAATAGTTTTAAATTTTTTAAATTTAATTTGAAAATTTTTAACTAAACAAAAAATTTTTGTGGTGATTAAAAAAATTATATTTACAACCTCAACTTAGAAATGAAATAAAAAGCGCCCCTTTTTATTAATTTAAAATTATATAAAGTTCAAAGTAAAATCATTGGGATACCCCAATAAAAATAAAAATATATGTATTCCTTCTTTAATTAATTTAAAAACTATATATTACATACTGAATTTAAAAATTCTAAGTGGTGAATGCAAAAATATATTTATGTACTTTTTAATGTAAGTCTATAAATTATTGTTTTATTATATTATTTATTTAAAAATTTTAAATTAAAATATTTATTATTTTTAATTTATTAACAGAAATTAAAAATATATTTATATATTTTTAATGTAACTATAAATTATTTTTTATTATATTATTAATTTAAAAATTTTAAATTAAATTTTTATTATTTTTATTATATTAACAGAAAATTTTATGATGCATAAAATTTTAATTGGATTATTAATTATATAAAGTGGTCTGGAGTGAGAGAGTTAAGAGATTAGGGCGGTTCTTAACATCGAGTTCTTGTAAGCCGAAGAGGGTGAAGCGAGGTGAGTATGGAGCAGCACCGGAATGAAAGGGCAGAAGAAATAGGAGATCCCCGAGGAAACTCGCCGACCAGCGGCATCGTCCGGCACGATTCCCATTTGCTAAAATCCGGGAGTGATCCGGGGCCGGGGATTGAACCAGGTTCGCCTTGGTGGGAGGCGAGAATGATACCTAACCGCTCAGCCACCGCGGCCCCAAGTGGTCTGGAGGATGGCGCCTTTATTATACAACTGACTGAAGACACTGGCCACTCGGTTTCCTCGGGGAACTCCCCCCGCCACCTCGCAATCCAACACTGCTCCATCCTTACTTCACTTTCCTTTCCTCAGATTTCGGGATATAGTAAAGCTACAAATAAAATATTTATTGTGCGCAAGCAAATACACTTTCCCATGTGTATACGTTATTATATTTAAGAACTTAAAAGGATGCAAAAGAAATGTGTGTAATTAATGTGTTAGGCCTTGAAATTACAAAATACCTTTGGAATGATTTTGTGCGAAGAGCGTGCTGTTGATCGACTAGCCAGCCAACCGCGCTGACATTTTCACCGGTAATGCTAATCCGCTGCCACCTACCTCCGAATGAATAAAACATGCGCCCTTCCATCATCTCGTTCGTGCAGACCCTGATTCGCACGCGAGAACATCGCGTGGCTCTTTTATATTGTTGTCCTTCGTTGATTGCAGTTAAAAGAGTACCACAGCAGATGTTGACACGCTTCTCCTGTAAAACAAGGGTAGGCCTACATGTCCGCACGGTCTGCACACATTTGTCATTCCACCGAGCAAGGTTTATCTCCATTTGCATGCCCGTGTAGGCGCGCTGCCACACAATCCGCTTGCCGTAGGCTAACTTGCTTTATTCATACGGATACTTCTTAATTACGTGCGTATGTGTATTTATGACGCAGCAGGTGTCACCTCATTATATTTGGGAAACTCAGAATTCAAGGTGGCGTCTATTGGAAATTAAAATTCTCCGTCCGTGTTTCAGGGCATTCTTACATAAACATTGGCTGGGGTAAACCTAATTACGGTAATGTCGGAATTGAACTGCGATAATAAGACTCGCGTATATAAGTAAGTTTAACTAAAAGCATGATTCTTCAATTGGTAAAAATACGTATGCTACTTTTTGGTTTATACACATTAGAAATTCATTTGGAGTACAGTAATAGTACCGTATTTATATTTCTAACAACTTCGTAGTGATGTTTGGTGGACGCGTGGAATATACTAATGTACTCTGCGGCAGTTATCACTTTATTTTATATTCTAACTACCTTAACGTAGACATTAATTTTTCACATCAGGTGTTGAAAAAGGGAAATTTATGTTGTGGAAAGTAATCATGAATTTTTTTTTATAAAAACGGACACTTTTAGAACCTATGGAAAGGGTTGCAATACATCCATGGTACGAGAAGTAACCAATCACATAATAGTTGGAGTGTCAGCAGCAGCCAATAGCATGGCCCAGGAGAACGCGCTGTCTGTAATTGGTGCCAGCTTCTTATATATCACAGCAACGGCCATAATTCTACCTATTCTGCAACATGCCAGATGTGAACGAGTAAACTCGGGATAATACGTCTAAAACGACAAACTCGTTCAGTCTCTTGGTCCATGAAAGATGACATGTTGCACGAGGTACTGTACACAGCGATGCATCAGTGGCCGGTGTTTTGAGCATCTTTATTTCACGTCATCTGTGCTTTTGAAGTTTCTACTCTTCTCGTTTTTAAATGGTTACCGCAGACATCAACGCAGAAGCAGAATGCTATCCACGCTCGGCACAGGTACAAAGATGGCAATGAATTAAACTGCTGCAACACTTGAGCTCGTGAATGAATTCTGAACTGAACGGTTAATCTGTTATTTCAGGTTCTGCAAATGAGAAATGTCTTGATGCGTGATGTACTCGTGCCAGCAGAGCTACTGTTTCGTTGTTGCAACCGAGGGACTGGTAGGCTTTCTGTTCGGAGATAGGGTGATGTGAATCAGTCATTAAGTTATAACAGTAGGCTACGTAATGTTTTACAAATCAGTTACTGGTCACTAAGCTCTGCATTGTGCGACACAAGCCAGACAGAACTCTCTTGTTGATAGTTTGGTGCACTCCTATCCAAGTGAAAGAGAGAGACAGAACGACTTGCAAAGCACCAACCACAGGTAGCTGGCAGGTGAGTAGCAGTCACTCCCTCCCACCTGCCGTGCTGCGTCGTCCAGTTGTTTCCTTCCCCAGGGAGAAGCGGCCCAACATTGACAGAGCTCCCAAGTCCTAAGTTACAGCGGCACTGCTATAGGTATAAATGAGTTCACGTTTATTTTGACAGAAATTTACTGAGTGATCTAACAAAACAGTTTTCGAAAATGCACAATCCGTTCATTCGCAAATTCATATACGAGCTCAAGTGGTGCAATCGTATAATATTTTGGTGTGCGCAAAATGGCTTCACCGGGCAGCAATATGGTGGACAGTCGGTCACCAATCAGCTCCTGTAGACAAAGTTGCCAGACAGCAGCCCGACCAATAGGGAATATGCTATAACTAGAGACCTGAAAAATTCGCGTATTCATTTCGGGACAAGCTAGAATTCACAACCTCGTACGTTTGTATTGCTAATGCTATTGGTCCACCCGTTAGTTTACACCTCCTGGACAACTCTGAGCCAATAATAAATTCACAGTAAAATTCCGCTAATACAACCAGCAACCAATGAACAGTGATATTTGCATGATATAGTCTACAGGTCGTTGAACTCGCGTATTTTTCAGGTCTCCAGCTATAACGTGTAACAGCCAATCAGACCCTAATGCACGTTTCCAAAGCTTCGTGCGGCCAATGAGCGAATGAGTTCGCTTACATCAAAGGAACCCCCCCACGCCATTTAGTTTCTGTAAACCTGCCTATTCTGTGTCTGCAGTCGTGCGAGTAGCTCGACCCGGGTTACACGAGCCGGCAAATCCACCGCCTGGCAATTATCGTGACGCTTTCCGCCTTGTCGGGTAACTGGGTCAGCCAGCTCGTAGCGCGCTCATGGAGCGAACCCACGCAGTACGTCACAAGATCCCACAAAACAAATATATATTTATACATTAACTGTCGTCGCCACGTGAATTATTTAAAAACAGTGAATTACTCAGTTGGAATTTAAGACCCGAAATATTCGTGATTTCAGTTTTATTTCGTGCTTCTGTTTTAACGAGAACACTAATGGGCATGCGCCCAGTAAAGTTGGTAACAATAGAGTGATAGTAGTTCAATGCCATAACGTCAAATTATAAGTTTTAGGTCAACATTTCTGAATAATGAAAGGATTTATTTATTCTGTTGTTTTAAAATTCACATATATGGCAATAATTATTATATTTGTAAAGCATTTACTTTTCTTATAAAGTTTCAGTTCCTCTTGTCCGACGCATGAATTAAGTGGTCGGGCACATGACAACGTTAATTTTAGATAATGTTGGATGGACACACAATGAGCATGCAAGTTAAGTATTGAGCGCGGCTTTCAACAAAATAGCTTAGTTTGTAGTTGTAACGTGTCCTGGCATGACTAAGCGTATTCGCCAAGTCTCTGTGAACACGGTGCACAGGAGGAAGGGGGGAACCCCGTTCCATGGGGTTGGCCGCAAGCGTGATCACAGCGGCTGCAGTGCAGTCGGGGGGTGGGGAAGGTGAGCAGAGGGGGTGTCACAGCTGCGGCAGGGGCTGATCACACCCCCGGGGACCGATGCGAATTCTGCGAGCTGCAGCAGCCATTACGTGCGATCAACACGGCTCGTTGCTGTCGTACCAACCTCGTGGAGCCCTCGAGACATCCCATTTGCGCCACCTACACCTTTCCTTGTACACGATGGTTTATCGCCTCTCACAGTTTCATTTCATACGTTATCGCGTGCGTTTATATATTTTTTTATATAACTGATGAAACTGGTTCCACAATACTTCTTTACATTTTTGTATGTATCAATGAATTTGACAGTAGTTTCCTCCGTCCACTTTATGGTTGCCATTATACCGTTAACAAACTTAACACGCACGCGCTGTATATATCATACCGTTTCCGCTGGAAGACAGTTGGCTTATGGTGGGCCAGTTGGACTGTGGGTCGTCAGCTTCATTACTAAAGAGAAAATGATTAGTTATTTTCATTTCGTACCTGTGGTATTCCTGTGACGGAATTTTTCGGCGTTAATGTATTTCGGCATATAGTTTTTCGGCGTTGATGCACATGGCATTTTCCTGCCTTTCGGCGTTGTGGCCATTTCTGCTTTCGGCGTTGTGGTAACAACCCCATCCACACTGCCAGTTGAGGTGAAGTCAGAAAAAATGGGAAGCGAGTGAAAAGAGTGGGGCGGCTCTTAACATCCGAGGTTTTGAGAGCCAATGAGGGTGAAGCGAGTGAGTATGGAGCAGCGCCGGAATGAAAGGGGTGGGTAAATGGGAGATCCCCGAGAAAACCCACCGACCAGCGGCATCGTCCGGCACGATTCCCACTTGCGAAAATCCGGAGTGACACAACCTTGGCCCAGATAACAGGGGGGGGGGGAGAGCCACTGACTTGACCTCGCTAAGGAGCCGCGGTGGCTGAGCGGTTAGACTGCTCGCCTCCCACCAAGACGAACCGGGTTCAATCCCCGGCCAGGCAACTCCCGTTTCCCCCACCCTTGCATTCCAGTGCTGCTCCATTTTCACCTCATTTCGCCTTATCGGTTCTCAAGACCTCGTTGTTAAGAGCGACCCAAATCTCTTAAATCTCTCAACTACTCTCCCCTGAGTCAAAAGTGTGCGCGTTCTTTGGTACAGCGTAAAGTCGCTTTAAATAATAAGGACTCAAGATAAGCCTGAAGCAGAATGAATTTGAGAAATACTCGTGGGCCTGTGGTTACACACTAATATTTCATAATTTATACAAAATTCACTCGCCGTAGGGAATTTGCCTTAGGTGGCATCCAGCGCCAATGACATTTATCTTCATCGAGGTGTTTTGCATTCACATCTCCACTTGCAGCAGCTCTCAGGGGATAATATATTCATTTGTTTCCAGAAAGTGCGGAATGACACTGCGGCGGGGTTTAACCCCCCTCTGGCATCAGAGCGCCGTGAGACTTCGCAGTTGCTCTACATAAAGATGAGATTAGAAAATTTCAAAAATGAATGAGTAGGAATAATTTATATGGTAATTTTTTTGGCATTTCGCCAACGGATCTTTTCTTTGCGGGTCCAGACATAGCTTGTAATAAAAGCAGTATTCATGGGACCACTAGCCTAAAAATATAAATTACAGAATCAATAGTAAGTTATTTGCTATGAGTAGAGGAAATGGTTTATCGCAGCAAAAGTATGATTGTTTAATAGGATTAAACTTAGTATTCACAAGTCCAATATTTTAATCTCCTTATTTGTTGTCATGCGTGTAGGAAGGTACTATCCCAAATATTTGAGCCAACAGGTATAGACCCTGCCATTCCACATTATAAGACGGCTCCAAGCTAGACTTCACAGCCTTGTATATACCTTCTCCAGCAAAGGTCACTTGTTCATTGGCTGCTGCCACAGACCGAACTATTGCCCTGTTTGACCCGGCCACACGGAGTGAAGCTACAAGAGTGCTCAGTGCTTACTATTGGTTCTGAGTTCTGCAGGGAGTGTAACATGAGCGGGGATCTAATGACACACGTCAAACTTATATACACTTGTATGCAGTTTACATTTGTGCTTGATTATAACGCTAAATGATAGGGGCTCAAGCAATTAGAATTCCGGTAGCCTAAAGAAGACTATTTCTGACTGTTCTGCAAAGAATTAAAACNTGATAGGGGCTCAAGCAATTAGAATTCCGGTAGCCTAAAGAAGACTATTTCTGACTGTTCTGCAAAGAATTAAAACTAGTCAAAAACTTTACCAACCCAGTCATAAAAGGATAAACTGGCAAGAATGATATCGAACATACGATGGCAAAAAAAATTGTTGCGTTTTTCCACTGTCTTCAAAGATTCGCTCGACAGCGGAGAGCTTCAGCGACGACGTGGGTGAAGAGAGATGGAGCCGGAATAGCGGATGAATGTAAAGGNGCGCTCGACAGCGGAGAGCTTCAGCGACGACGTGGGTGAAGAGAGATGGAGCCGGAATAGCGGATGAATGTAAAGGTGCGAGGAAGCGATAGCACCAAAAGGAATCCTACAGGCAACGTCCGCCATGTCTCTCGTATGTAGTGGCACCCGATTTTCGCGGAACGAATTCTATGGAAGCTAGATTGTAATATCCTACTTCCACACCTACAGTTTTCGTTCCGTTCTTGGCCACGTGCCTTCGTCGAAGACAGTATGGTGCTTACTGGGCCGATGGGGATTAGGTTACTGCGGTACCGAATGTCTGTGATAAGTGAGCAGGTAGCTAAGACGCACATGCGTTGAAAAAATCCAATAGCGAATATGGATCTCAATTACAGTGTTTTAACATACAACTTTACAAGAGTCGGGTGTCCGCACTCATATGTGATAAATCGAGTGAATGAAAAGTGAAGAGATTTGGGCGGCTCTTAACAGCGAGGTCTTGAGAGCCGTTGAGGGTGACCGAGGTGAGTATAGGGCAGCGCCGAAATGCAAGGGTGGTGGAAACGGGGGATCCCCGAGAAAGCCGACCAGCGGCATCGTCTGGCACGATTCCCACATGCGAAAATTCGGTAGTGACCCGTCCAGGAATCGAACCCGGTTCGCCTTGGCGAGAGGCGAGCATGTTAACCACTCAGCCACCGCGGCCCCACGTCTGAAAAGACATTTTATTTTACGTTACCCGAGCACCAGTATATTGGGCAATTATTCATGTGGGTGCAGGGTCAGTGCTGCCGTAGAGGCGAATAGGCGACTGCCTACGTCATCAAGAAGCTGAGGGGAGGAAGGACGGTCGGCGGTAGATATAACAAGATTTACACTTAAATTATGAAAAAGTAGATGTAATAAAAATTAATTTAATTATTCGTATTATTATTTTCTAGCTATTGGTAACCTGTATTATGTATTTTGTTTGACTAATTTTAATCTATCAGGAAAAGTAAATTCATATCTTCTTTTTATTTTTTTGCAGCCCAAATCTCTTCACCTCTTTTTTTAGTATGGATTGGAAAATTTTGCTAATTAATTTTAGGGCAAACTAGACTTTAAGAATATATACAATTCTGTTATGTTCGCAATTGGATCACAGTACATTAGACACGCCTAAGTGAGCTCTGAGCCAATAAAAGACNATACAATTCTGTTATGTTCGCAATTGGATCACAGTACATTAGACACGCCTAAGTGAGCTCTGAGCCAATAAAAGACCTGCAAGGAAACAAGTACCGAATCCCATTCCACCTGGTCTCAGGTAAAACTGGCTACACACTGAGGCAGCCAATAAATACAAAGCTGAGGCTTATAAAAAAAATATTCGTATATTAAGCACTAGAAACTATAAACAAATGTGGGCAGATGTTAAAAGAATTGTTTTAAATAAAAATAAGCTTTATAAATACCCCTTCGTAAATGTTAACGGGTTATTAAAACCGCGGAAGTAATTCTATCTCAAACTTATGAGTTTAGTAATATATAGGATGTCCACGGTAAACTGAGCACTTTTGAAAGCCCATTTTAATNATACAATTCTGTTATGTTCGCAATTGGATCACAGTACATTAGACACGCCTAAGTGAGCTCTGAGCCAATAAAAGACTTGCAAGGAAACAAGCACTGAATCCCATTCCACCTGGTCTCAGGTAAAACTGGCTACACACTGAGGCAGCCAATAAATACAAAGCTGAGGCTTATAAAAAAATATTCGTATATTAAGCACTAGAAACTATAAACAAATGTGGGCAGATGTTAAAAGAATTGTTTTAAATAAAAATAAGCTTTATAAATACCCCTTCGTAAATGTTAACGGGTTATTAAAACCGCGGAAGTAATTATATCTCAAACTTATGAGTTTAGTAATATATAGGATGTCCACGGTAAACTGAGCACTTTTGAAAGCCCATTTTAATNCTATCTCAAACTTATGAGTTTAGTAATATATAGGATGTCCACGGTAAACTGAGCACTTTTGAAAGCCCATTTTAATATCTTATTGTATTACATTGTGCATTCTTCCATCATATGCATAACTAACATTGCCGTGGGCACGATTACTTTATTCGTGTCTCTGTCAAGAGGAACTGTGAAAGTATTGGGAAAGTAAATATTTTGAGAATGTGCCAATTCTTACCTTCTATGCATTTAATAAACAGAAAATAAAATTAATAATTAAAGTATTTAGAAATGTTAATTTAATTTTATTAAATCAAGGTTCAAACATGATCTACTTTCTCTCATTTGCTGCCATCTTTACTGGGCGCTTGCCAGTTTTTGTCCCCGTTAAAATATTTGTGCAGGTGGGGGCAGTGACTAAGGTTGGTTTCAAAAGTACTCACTTGACCGCGCTGCGGTCGCACGGAAGTATAGCTCCGTGTTTGGCACGGGCGGAAGTGTAGGTCAAGGCTCGTCTCAGGAACAGAACTCTCGGGTCAGCGAAAGTAACGGAATTGGAATGTGGTGCGGCGGATTTGGCCTCGACATTAATGCCCGCTCGCAGCGCGCATTCCGGGTGAAGGAGCGCAAGGGCGCTATATTCTTATTCACGTTGTATCAGGAGCTGTTGGCAAGGCAGGGTCGCCGGCTTGCTTGGGAAGTGGTCCGAGATTCCGCGCCAAATAACTCACCATTTTACTGCTCCGTGTAGTCGCCACTTCCGTTCCTCCTGCTGCGCCCGCCCTGCCCTTCCATATCTTTTATTCATCGCAGAAAACTGAAGGAGATATTTGTCTGGAGCTATNCCTGCTGCGCCCGCCCTGCCCTTCCATATCTTTTATTCATCGCAGAAAACTGAAGGAGATATTTGTCTGGAGCTATTTTTACCAGCACAAACTTGAATCATTTCTCCCTGAATGCTTGAGAAGTCATCGAGACAAGGAGAAAGACCAAGCGAGAGAGAGAAGGAGAGAGAGAGATAGAGAGGAGAGAGAGACAGAAAGAGAAAGAGAGAGAAAGAGAAAGAGAGAGAGAGAAAGAGAGAGAAAGAGAGAGAAAGAGAGAGAAAGAGAGGGAAAGAGAGAGAAAGAGAGAGAGAAAAAGAGAGAGAGAAAAAGAGAAAAAGAGAGAAAGAGAGAGAAAGAATGAAAGAGAGAGAAAGAGAGAGAGCAATGTCTCAACAACGAAACAGCAATGTTTTTATTTCCAAAAACGTGTATCAGNGAAAGAGAGAGAAAGAGAGAGAGCAATGTCTCAACAACGAAACAGCAATGTTTTTATTTCCAAAAACGTGTATCAGGTACACAGTTACATTTTTACAAATCAACGAACAGTTCTTCCCAATTTCATACGGGCACTTCAGCATTTTCCTTTGAACCGGTTACAAGGAACACCTGCAATATGCCCACTTCTGGACGACTGTACTATAACTGCTAGTATCTAGGATTCTTTCTCCAAGTCGCTATAACGTGGCGTGGTTTGGACCACACCCCGACCCAGATTTTGTCAGGAATTCTGCAGCCGTTTTCTTTTACGAAGCCTTTATGACTTTTCGCAGTGACTTTTTTTCTCTTGGAATGTATGGGCTTAGTTTCTGCCATTTATCGGCTTTAATAGTCCTTCCTGTTTAATTTTTCAACCCATTCCTTACGGCTTTTTTAATATTTACATCGTGGAAATAAATTGTTAACAAATTATTTCAAATAAATCCACTTGATACTTTATTAACTAAACCAGTCAGAAGGGGCGAGGGAGGCCGAAGGCTACGAACTGAGGAGACAAACATTTTGCCTTAACATGTATGATTATATTAAAATGTGCAGCATAGAGTTTAAGAAGCGCATTTTTCATTTAATTTCATTCATTCATTCTATTCATTCAATAACCATACATAAGGACATGTCAAATTTGCTTTAAAAACAAAACAAAAAATGTAATAAGTTGCTAACTATATAAATTATAAATAATTTTCAGAACAGTTTCTATATGTAACTTAAGACAGATAGCAGCGAAAATAAATCACATTAATAATTGAACACGTAAGTTTTTAAAATATGGCGTTGCATTCTCATTTCTGACTCTCCTGATGCCCTCACCTTTACTAACGGCAGAATTAGGTGTCAATTTTAAGCAGTAATTGTTCTTTCTTTAAGAAAATTAGCGAAAATAATTTATTTTATATAGTTATAGGAGTCTTCTACATTTGTCTTTATACCATTATGAATTAATTTCTATTTGTTCATTAAATTTATTTATCTAGTGTAAAGACAATTTACTGGAAATAAAACTCACTCATATTGACACAGGAATCAAACAAACATACCAATTAATTGAAAATTTTATTATGTAAGAACAGCACCGAACTAAAAACATTTATCCAGTGCTACCATGATAATCACAAGGGACAGCTANAATTTTATTATGTAAGAACAGCACCGAACTAAAAACATTTATCCAGTGCTACCATGATAATCACAAGGGACAGCTAGCTGTATTTCGCGAAAAGATTTCAAGACCAGTTGTACTCCAAAACACTTTTGTTCATATGCACTTTCGTGATTNATAGCTGTATTTCGCGAAAAGATTTCAAGACCAGTTGTACTCCAAAACACTTTTGTTCATATGCACTTTCGTGATTGGACGATTTTAAAGGTCACGTGTCTGCCCGCGAACCATGGACGTTCAGTATCGGAGTACTTTATTACGATTGGCCCAGTCAATTAAGAACACGTCTTCTCACGTACAGTAGGGAACTGACGAGAAGGCAAGGCTGCGTGGCGGGGTGGTGGTTGGGGCCGCAAACCCTCCCTTGCCCCCTTCCGGCTTTTAAAGACTGCTGTCAGAGTAACCGGTCACCCTCGCTACAGTCATCCCAAAATATGCAGCTCTCTGGAAGTCAGTCACGAGTTAGTGTCGGTTGCGTGCGTATCAGGACGGTATATTATGGCGCAGTCTAGGAAGAAAGGGAAAACTATGCACAGCGAAGCGAGGGAGGTGATCAGACATGTGATAAATAAATGTGACGAAGAAGCTACTGATGGTCAAATAAAGCATTTATTATCTCAATCCAATCTGCGTGCATCAGAATACACTGGAATTTCTATGATTAGTGTTTCCAGAATTCGCAAAGACGGTGCTGATGCTTGTAACAGATAGCTGTCAAACACCGAAANGATGCTTGTAACAGTTCGCTGTCAACACCAGGCAAACACCGAAAGCGTCCGCCTGAAAGAAATGTGCGCTGTGACTCATTTGATAGGAGAGCAATCAGAGACGTCATTCATGAGTTTTACTTAGTACAGAAACAAGTGCCAACATGTCCTAAGCTTCTCGTTGCTCTCAGAGAAAAAAATTGATTTTCCATGGGATGTTCACACGCTTAGGCGGATACTGAAAGAAATGGGGTTTTAATGGAAACGGTATAACAGTTCACGGAAACTATTAGTGGAAAGACCGCACATTTTCCACTGCCGTTGTAAATACTTAAAAATCAATTCTCCACTGCAGTGTGGAGGGGCGCTCCATAATTTACATTGATGAAACTTGGGTTGAAAGCAAAATCACATTTAACAAATGTTGGCAAAATGATACTGAACGTGGTGTGTTAACCAACAGCAGTTCTTCGAACCGTTTAATTGTTGTTCATGCAGGTGCTAAAACTGGATTAATTGAAAATGCACTGCTAATTTTTCCAGCAGGCAGAGCTACGGGGGACTACCATGGGCAGATGAATTCTGCGAACTTCGAAAAGTGGATGCATAATCAGTTATTGCCAAACCTACCGGAAAAGTCTGTTGTTATTATGGACAATGCGCCTTACCACTCAGTGCAAGAAAATAAACCCCCATCGAAGTATGCAGTGAAAAAGGAAATGGAGTCATGGTTGACCAATAACAACATTCCCTTTACTCATGAAATGCGAAAAACAGAGCTTTTCGACTTAATTGCGCAGAACAGGAAGCCTGAAAAAGTATTTCGCATTGACCAACTTTTAAAACTGCACGGACACGATGTTCTTAGACTTCCTCCTTATATGTGCGAACTTAATCCCATTGAACTAGCGTGGTCTAAAACAAAGAGACTAGTGCGGGAAAAGAACATTACTGCTAGCTTGTCGTTAACAAAGCTAATGGAAATCACGACGGAAGCAATATCTTCCGTCGCTGAAGAAGACTGGCAAGGATACTGTTCGCATGTCCAAAATATAGAAGCAGACTACTGGCAAAAGGACTGTCGTGTGGAAGACGCAATAGACAGTTTTGTGGTATGCCTAGGCCGTGACTCCAGTGGCTCGAGTGATTCATCTGACGACGAATTTTCCTCTTCCGAATCGGAACTGGCGCTGCCACTTTCCGAAAGTGAATAAATTATCACCGAACAACAACATCCACTGTTTGAGGTAAGCGGTAATAGTTTATCCTTTCAGAGTATTTTAAAGCTATGCATTCCTGATCTTAACTGTTTTTGCCCTAAATGTATGCCATCTAAATTGTTTTCATGTCACTATGGTTGTTTCGCAGGTATTTAAGTAAAACAATTTAAGTTAAAACAGTTTAAAAATGTTGTTTTTGGCCATACTGAAAGTCTTCAAATTAGTATTGATAATGTAAAAGATGTTTTAACAATTGTAACTATTGTGAAATGTGATTAATTTTCGTACGGGAACAGATTGCGAATATGTATAATAAATAGCTCGCTTTAAAAATGTGTACTTCAAACACAATGTAAAACATTTCGCGCACCAGGCAAACAGGCACCTAAAATGGCGAATTTAAAGGTTACTGCCAAAAGAAATAATAGAGGCGTATACCATGACATTATAGAGTATATTTGTATGCGTGTCGTATGAAAGGAAAATCTCCCTGCGAACTGATAGTTTTAGTACTGGTAGTACAGGTTGGAGGCGACGGTGGCTACATTGCGGCCCACCGGGCCTACCCTCCCGCTCACCCACCCTGCCCGAATTCCAGAGCCTCGCCTTCTCCTGAGCTCTGGACTATAGACACGCGGCCAATAACCAAAGGAAGTTGTGGTTGTGGACGTAGGACATTGAAGTCTAGCATGGCCATAAATATTTTCACGAATACCCCTGTCTCTACTGACCAGGTAGCACGGGGTTCGATCCTTGTTTTTCCCTACAGGTTCGTTATTGGTCGCAAGTCGTTCGGGGCGTGTCTAACAATCAGTGGTCCAATAGAAGTGGAAACTCCACGGTACATGCGGATAAAGTTTAACTTGTGTTGAAATGAAATTGCCGGGTCTCTAGGTGAGAGGTAAGTGAAGGTGCTACGTTGCACGTGGTATAGCGGTCTGCACGGGACATGCCGCAACACAAGTCAGTTTCACACGACCTGCGGCGCAAGCTAACGACCTCCGTGCGATGCTGGCATTGCTCTGGACCGCAGTAAAGGCTAACGGGCCCGAGGCTGGACCTGCACACGCCATCAACGCACTGGAGAGGGAAATGATTCCTGTGATCGGCTGTCTGAAAGCCGCTCTACAGCGAGGCCTGCAAACGATAACAACCCCTCGCTCGTACAGTCGGCGCCGAGCAAATACAGACGACGAGATGGAAACAAACTCAGACTACAGTTTCCTTTACTGCACTGTACTTTGCACTTTTACAAGAACTGTTCTCGGAAACCAGTTGCCGGGAACATCTTTTGTAGAACTAAAACAAGTGTTCTTGTCAAATATGCAAAAGGTATTGGAATATTCTAATTATTACGTCGTATTTAAACTTACATTAGTGTAAATGAAATAATTTTGTTTATCTTATAAAACAAATGGGATGAATAAATAAGAGAGAAACAAAAAATATAACACAATCCACGAAAGAAAATAACAGTTGCATCCTGTCGGCACAGGAATTCTATCCCAAGTCTTTTGCGTTAACTTCTTCGGACTTCTAACCACATTTTTAAATTGACTTAGTGTGTGTGCTGTTATTTATACGTTGTATACAATAACGTACTCACTAAAAAGAAGCACATGAAGTTTTCTTCGTTGTTTTATTATGTATATTTGAGTTGTTTTAAGTGTTTCACGTTATGTACGCTTACATTGCGTGTATTTTTGCACGCAACAAGTGTTTATACATACAGCTCTATACGGTTTTAGGTTGTTGAGTGTCCGCCATTTTATCTGAGCTCATAGATACGGGTCAGTGTAGTAAAACACGGCTCTTGTAATTTTACATTTCTATTGCACACATTTTTTTACAGTGTGAATGCGCTACGTTCACAGTGCCGTGTATTTCACGCACGTTTAAAGAGAATAGGAAACTGAGGAAAATTTTCCGCTTACGTATTTTCCAAATAACCGTGGCGTCCTGCTTCCTTTGTGACTGCGAGATGAACACAGACGTGAATAATTCAATGACCTGTAGGTTAATGTACATTCACGCATATGTAAACTCCCTCCTCGTTTGTTGCTGTCGCAGTGGAATAAAGGCGATTGTTGGTCCTGTATTTAGTTTTTTTTTTTTTCTTAATGGCCCAGGGTTTAATCATTACGTTTCAAATAACACGCGGGCCTTTTGCAAGTGTGACATTAATCGTACGAGCTTTTAAATTGTACCTTTTCCTGAAGAAAAAAAAAAACCGCGCATTCTTCATGACTCTAGTAATGAATATTTGACTGCTTAACACTTACAGGACCACGCTATACTGAATATCAAGCGAAACTTATTTGAGAATTGCCTTGACCTTGAAAGCAAACCTCGCACGGATGTCAGTTCATTGTTCCTCCAATGCTGAGCGTAACTCTGGCTACACTAACCAAGGAAATGCCACTGAAAGCTAAATCCGAATGAATGTAGGTTCATTGTTTCGTTAGTGCTTGTCACGATATAGGCACAAAGAACTTCACAGTACATCCTGACTAACTATTGTGACTAACAGCAATTATCAGTTTGTTACACTGCAAGCAAACGATACAGATGTTACTGCATATTACGTGTATGTCGTACGGGAAACAATTAACTCTGCTTTACATTAGCTGACAGCCAGCCAGTAGTAAAATGTATTCAGTGTAATAAGCGTGTAATATGTGGTGTGAGCCAACGTGACTGTGGTACGTAGGAAAGTAGACACAAACATAAATAACCTTTCCATGATGGGAGACAAAAGTGACAGCTCTAGCTTGTCGTGGATGACAGCGCGTGTGTACAGAGTGCAAAGTGTTGACAGGTTCTTGCAGGAACATTACAGCCCAGCGATAACCATTTTCCTGACTAAATAAATGTTTATTATAACCATTCAAAAGAACAGGATTATTTGTAAATAGTTTTACACTGTAAGGTGAGTGAAGAGATTTGGGCGGGTCTTAACAGCGAGGTCTTGAAAGCCGATGAAGGTGATAGAGGTGAGTATGGAGCAATGCAGGAATGAAATAGCGGGGAAACGGGAGATCCCCGAGAAAACCCGCCCACCGACCAGCGGCATTTTCCGACACGATTCCCACTTGCGAAAATTCGGGAGTGGCCCGGCCGGGGATTGTGCCTGGTTCACCTTGGTGGGACGCGAGAAGGCTAACCGCTAAGCCACCGAGGGTCCTTTTTTACACAGTAAAGGGCATTCAGTTTGGAGACGAGAAGAGAAGAACCAACTGGGTTACCCACTGGTTAAAGGCAAGGCAACAACCAAGTAGCTATAAAAAATTAAATTTTAAAAATTATTAAAAGTTTAGTAAGGTAGTTGCTTGGTTGTGATGTTCTTGTAACATCATGTTAAACAGTAGCAGAATGATGACTAAATTTGTGCGAATTATGATTCAAGAACAAAGACATTCCCAAAGCAGCCTCCCTCGGACGACAGTCGAGGCAGCCCGCCTTGTATCGACGAGCATACTGATCACCGCAAATAATTGACGACGTTAATTCCAAACATTTACTTGAAGTGTCCACGGATTTTTTTTCTGTGGATGTATGGCACTATTCCATTATTTAAACATTGAAAATAACGGCAACATAAAAAAATCGATATTAAAATATTTGTGTGCGTAATAAAATAATACAACTCGATTATAGATAACCGACTAATGCAAAGTCAATTTACAGTTGTACTGTTTTACGTACTGGAGCCTTTAAATAGTAAGAAATCGTATGTAGTAAAAATGAAAACATTTGACTCCGCAAAAACTTTTCCAATTCAATTTTTGGCCCATGGCATTCCTGATATTCTTTTGTTGATGCATTGCATAATTTTCTTTCTAAAACGTACTTCCCACCTTTAAAATTTAAGAATAACAGTTGCTTACAATTCAAAATCGTCTTGCGAAAACCCAGGAGTGACCCGGCCGGGGATTGAACCAGGCGGCTCCCCTCGGTGGGAAGCGAGGAAATCTAACCGCTCAGCCACCGCGGCCCTCTATTCCAGTGTACAGAGAATAAATACAACTAATGAGCACACATTTGTTTGAGAAGAAGTTCGTTACACAATTACACACATTGAGGACTACGCTCGACTGTTAACTCAAACAATGCTACTTCGAACATTTCTTTGACAATGAAAACAAACTATCACGGCTATAAATGCATTGCTTTGCTTGTGTTCGACAGGATCTTATAAAAGCAATACAACCCAGTAGCAATAATTGTATTGACTTAAATAATTGTTTCTATAACCACTTAAGGGGCCACAGTGGTGTAATGGTCAAACTACTTTCCTCCCACATAGGTGAACCAGGTGCGATTCCTGTCGAGATCAACCCTGGATTTTCGCACATGGTAGTCGTGCCTGGTGATGCCGCTGGTCGGCGGGTTTTCTCGGGTATCTCCCGTTTCCCCCGCCCGCGGATTCCGGCGCTTCTCCATATTCACCTCAATTCACCCTCATCGGAGCTTAAGAATGATTGTTGATCCTTTTATGTGTCTATTTATTTTGACTTACTGCATTGTCCACTTGTGGTCTTTGCTGTTTTCGTATTATAATAGAGCTTTCTTAGTTTGTTTCTGTGTAGGTATTTGTCTAACTGGATCGCTGTTTCTTGTTCCATATGTGTTTAGTTGCATTATCTTATTTTTATTGCATTTGTGTATCTCATCCATATAGTGTGTGCCTAGTTTTTTTTTGTTGCTTTTTTCGTAATCATTATAAGCAATGGAGATCCAATCAAAATCCGAATTCATTTTCGCAAAACAAAGCTTGTTACCATGAAGCCGCTGTAGTGAAGTTTTCAGGTTCGCAGATAGATAAGAATTTGACTTCGTACGTGAGCATATCAAGACGATAGAAAATAAACTTTCAAAAATTGGTTATATGTTACAAGCCCTTAGCTCAATTTTTTATTTAAAAAACTCTACTGATGATATGTTATGCATTGTTTTACTCTGCAATGACCAATGAAATTGAATTTCGGGGAAATTCAAGTTAAGTAAAAAAAAAAAGTGGGTTAAAAAAACTTAACGTATTATAGCTAGTGTAGACAAAAGAAACTCTTGTAAATCAAACGCTGTACACTGAATATTGTCATTCATGTATTGCAAAACCGAACATAAATAGTTTTACAAAAATTAAAACGTTCTTCAATAGTACTAGAAATACTTATAAGCTGCGAGTTATGCTTAATGTGAGCTCTTTATTCGAAAAAAGTCTTTACAATTCAGGTATAAGATTATTTAACATACTAACTTCTAAAAATCATGTAAACAAGTTCATTAAAAAAATTTCACATAATTTTTAAGCATCAGAGTTTCCATAATACAGAGGAAATCGATTACTTCTTCTAAAATGTTAGATAATAATGTAAAGTTTGTTTATACCTTTAAGACATCAATTATTATTGTATACAGTCCATTCACGGTTTCTTGGGATGTTCTGAAACGAACCTTTTAAAAATCACCCTAGTAGTGACATGTTAATCTGGATTTTCAATAACTTGTATATCACAAACATATAACACTGCGATTAACTTTAAAGTAAAGTATTGTATTCTTGAATAAATTGAGCTTTAACTTAGTATCTTATATAACTTACAATATTTATTTCGTATTAAATACGAATTAAATACGAGAGCATCGATATGTAGGACACGGGTTGTGATATATAGTTCACAGTTAAAATATTGTTTTTAAGTTGTTTTTTGATATACTATTTGTAAATTAAACGTTGTCTATTGATATTATATATATAAATCTTTAGGCAGCACTGAAGCAACTATAATTCATTATTACAGTTTAAAAATATCAGCGTAAATTGTGGCGCGTAGGCCATAATGACATGGTCGTTTTTATTCCGTCCATTATTTCTACTTTTCTCTAATATTCGTTTAAAATTTGATATTCTTTTATGTTTTTGTAAAACCTGTTTTTATCTATTGTTGAATTTTGTGACAAGCACTATATTCAGTGAACATATGATCAAGTTCTGAATACAGTAATCCTAGAACTAAAAAAATTAAATAAAATAAATACCTTGATGCATGCAGCGGAGCGTAGACTCACGACTTGACCCAAAGGACCGGGGACAACGGGTAGGACAAGCGAACTCCAATCGCTCAGATTCCCAAACGACGTGCAGAAGATTTCTTCATCGAAAACACGGTGCACAAATGACACCGTCTTGTTGCACAAGGAAAATCCATTCTCATCGCAACACAGTGCGTGTCGGTGCGTGGCCAGACCAGCTCGCGCTCACACGCGGAGCATTTGACCGCACTGACGCCGAGTGCCAACGACGTTAGTCATTCCAGAGACTTCGAAGTGCAAGCTGTTCACACCACAGTTTATGGCAAACCGACCTGTTCTTATTCGCATTAACGGTTAACTATCTAACTAAAAATAAGGGACTATTATTTTAACAGTAGTTTCAAACGCTTGTGAAGCACGACATATTTAGTTAACTACCAAACACTTCGTATGTGGGGAAAGTTTTTCGAAGGTTTGATTCAAAAAGTACGAAGAAACCGTTAAGACTACACAACGCATATCGAGCTGTGCCACTTGCAGTCTCGCTCAAGACACGTGCATAATTACCCGGCCTCGTCAGCAGGAAATTGTTGACACGCACACACACCCTTGCCAGAAGAAGTGTCGCCCGTCAAGTATGACGTCACAGAGCACAACCGCCGCCCACACCTGCGCGCCACTGAGGTTCAAACTCGACTAACTCTCTCGCCTCGCGCAGCCGAATGCAAAGAGAAACAGTCGCCACTCCCAGCTCGGGCTTGGATTCTTATTTCCTCGCTGGATTTGCGGCTGTAAACGGTCATTTGCTGCCTACCACTCAGCGTAACTTATATTTGGTAATCTTCCACAGAACTGTCATACACCTTAGGACTAAAAGAATATTAATTTCAGGGAAATATATAAATGTATTACGTAGCTAATTATTTTCGTAATGCAATTTTTTCTTTGAAATTTTTAAGAGGGAATTTGTTTGTTCCCGCAGTGCGGCAATGATGCCTACGTGATTATGCAAATTTCTTAATTATTTGTAAAATATAAATTCATTGTAACCTGCAATAAACTTGTGAGGTGCGTGTGAGAAAAATTTAAGTCAAACACTTTAGAAGTCACGAGTTCGTAATAGCAAGTTAACTTACGGTTAGGAATTTTGCAACGAAGCACTCAAAATCTTATTAAACATGTTATTTTCGTACATATCAACGTGAATAGATGTTAAATACATAAACACGTGTGTTCGTTGTACAGCGAACATAACAATACAAATTTTACAACCGTTTTAACGTTTCTGAAATAATTACGAAAGAACAGTGTGAAACCTACCCAACGAACAAACAGTTTAAATAAACAGGAGTGCCACCAAAACGGGTCTATTACAACACCAAGCTTCATAAACTAAAAATAGCTTACCATATTACATTTTAGATGACAAATATTTGTACGAATGATAAAAATGTTACTGAAATCATAAACATGTTACTTTGCACAAAATTAATTTCACCTAACAAATTATTCTAGATTGTATGTATGTATCTTCAATGTTGGTATACACGTAATCGTCAAAGCTTAATCAGAGCTTGTAGTCCTATCCAGTGTCACTGCTGACGCCAACCGTTCCAATTATCAAGAAACCGTTCCAGAACGTTCCCAGTTCTCAAAAAGAACCGTTCTTTTTGACCGTTCTTTTCAGAACGGTTCATTACATACTCGACGTGTTTTGTCTGTACGTAATCTTGGTTTTAGTAATTAGGAATAACACAATTACACAAATTACACAATCAATTCCCTATATAATGTATAACTGTTGTGTTGCAAATGCAATTACTACTTCATTGTATGTAAGAAAATATTTCGAGAAAGAAATTTAAATCATATTCGTGTAATTTTGTCACAGCTTAAATTATTGCAGAAAACTGAGGAAAAATAACGGTTTTTCACATTTTATTGCACTGTAATTATTCTGCATTTACTCTCTAAGGCCGTAATATTTCCCGTCACTCAATTTACTACGTACAGTATTATGTCAGTAGAAACAAATGTTGATAATACTGCAAAATAGAGGTTTAGTTCGAGGACAAAACTATAACATGTATTTTTGCACGTTTTATCCTTGCTGGTAAGTCTGGACGAAACATTTTGAACTTAAAAATACTCCTGTTGCGGTGTTCGCGTGCTGATAAAACTATTTACTATCCGTAATTGTTCCACTGTGGATTTGATATTATATTTTATGTGTTGAGACGCCTGGGCGTCTCCCCTAAGCACCTTACGAGCCACGACCAAAAAATGTCCGCATCTCGGTGAAAATAATTACGTGCAGCCTGAAAAGAGGGCATTATGGTGCTCCTTTACCTTGAATTGAAGTTGCAGGTTTCGTCTGCTGGCTTGTGAACCTCGCCATTCTTGCCGGTAACCGACCACCGACGCCGTCAAATGGGCCTGCCGTCGAGATTCACATTGCCGGGTGCACGAGTCTCCCCTAGCGCTGCCGGGAGTGTGATCACGTGACTCATGACGTCACTGCGCCTTGATTCGCACCCTTCCCCAAGCGTCGGCAGAGTTGCGAGACGTACAATAACGAACACAAGACAAAATAAAAGACTGTATTTGGTTCCTGCGCATGCGTCTATTTGAATAAAGAGTTTAGATTGGCTATGATGCCTTAAGCCAATTGATTATGGAAATAGCAATATCTCGATATTTCTTCTCCAGCAGAGAGGGGGTGTAAAGTTCTGATTTATATAACAGCCAGGCTGGGGCCGTCTCAAGGTATTCGGCTCCCGTCTGCGTCATCATGCATTTAAGATAAGTATTGTATTAAGGGACCCTTCTGATCAGTGCTAATATGGACATTTTGTGCTCCATACTTTGAGCGAGGGTTTCATTACAAAAGATTTTATAGACATAATGGCCTGTGTTTATTGCATTTTCTTGTAAACTATAGAAGTATTCAATGTGCCATAAATACATTTGGAAGAAGCCATGTGACTTGTAAATAATTTAATCATCCTAAGGTTTGATTATCCTCGTTATTGCTGCTGTAATATCACGTTGGGAAACCATTTTTATATAACAATTTATACCGCTAATTTTGGTATAAATTAAGTCCCAAATTTTTTCTAAGAAAAAACACGGTTTTTAAAAATGAAATCGTACTTGCAATATATCTGAAAGTTGTATATAAAGACATTTTCTACTATATAAAATGAGGTTAAGAAACTTTTCTTGTTTCACTGGGTGTGTAAAAGGGTACCTGTGGCAAAGTATCCCAGATTTTTTCCTATCAATTTAACCGATTCTGGTTTTGGATGGATGAGGAGTTTTGAGATGTTTAATAGAGAGGATTTGAATGAATATTGTTGTTATTATCAGCCAACTGCTGAGTTATTGGTCGTAAAAGGACTTGTGACGGTCGGGGTGTTGGCGCCTTCACACCAGAGACGCCGGTGACGATATCCTGCGGTCACAGTGTTACCAACAGTTCACAACGGTTCCGACACTGTAGGTGGTTCAGATCATTCGTCGGAACCACTTGCGAGTTCACAACAGTTCGTGACGGAGAGAGCGATTCCGTCTCAGGAACTGTTCATTGGCCGGAACAGTTCGCGAGGCGTGAACAGTTCCGAGGCTGTGCGCAGGTCCAGCCAATCACCGTCGGCCTTACAAAGCCTCCTCGGCAACAGTTGACAGCCGGAGCCGTCCCCGTTTATACAGCAACTTCATAATATAACCATTGTCCTGATGTACACAAGGTAATGAAAAACGGGAAATACCTCGGTGTTGCAGCAACCCAGTGCACTTAAATCATACTTGCGGTATACAAATCTTAAGGCGTGGTTTACAATTTTTTTTCACTGATTAGAAGTTAAACACAAAAATATAAATAAATGATGTGTATTTTCTGTACGGAAATGGTGGAATAGTGTGGCAGTGTGGCGTTCCGACGGTACCGTACATTTGGCTTGCTCGGGACTGTGGTTCCAGTTCCTATCTCCGGTAAATATCCCCTACCCCTATGTGTCACACCCCTACGAGCAGCCAGCACACCTGCCCTTTCCCCCTCCCGACCACACGAACACAAGAGGAAACTTCGACAATTTTTTTACAAGGTCGCGAAATAAAAAGGCTGCCAACCAAACCAACACACGATAGACTGACACCAGTCACCGCGCGGAAATCACCATACACTAAAGATTCTGTAGACCGCTTATTCGTGTTCTGCGCATGTACCCAACATTGACCTACCCCGAACAACACAGCCGCCAAAGTCACATGGTCAACAGTGATTAACGTGTTTCTTTATATATTAATTTTCAAAAGACAGCAACTTTTATAATAATTAAATACTTTTTACCAATTTGAATTTAGTCAAACAGTATTTCTAATTGGTTAGAAGAAGTATACATACATCTCAGAACACTTGTTTACTAAACAGTGTTCTAACCTCAAATCCAATCCACGCCGTTTTTGCTAGTGTTGTCAGAAAACCATTTCAATGGTGGGGCACGAAGATCGGTTGTGCGCAGCCAGCGAGATCGCTCTACCTCATCCTTAGTCTAGGCCAGCTCGCTAAATAACCACGCGAATACTGCACGTGTCTACCAATAGAATTTCCCAGGGGAAAGCGATGTCCGTATTCTAGCTAGCTTCTGACCTTGTACAGGAATGACCATGTTTCCACCCATCCTGTAACATGTCGGGCGGGAACGTGTATACTCGGGGTAGTATGCTAAGGAGTTCACTAAATCACACTGTCAATTCATGACTAAAGCTAGTGGTTTTTCACGAGAAAATAAAACACGTCTACACGGTAGACTTCAACACTATAAGCTCCCAACAGCAGTTTGTCTATTGTCGTTGGTCGCTGTCTGCTTGAGAAGGCGTTTTCATATTCGACCTGGCCACTCAGAATTCGGCAACATCGGCATGGCTCCTACGTGATTCGCGTGCACACAGTTAACACGTGTCGAAAAGTAATTCAGCCAATCCAGATAGGTGAGTGACCCTACAGTGTTACGACCTATGACTTGCCTTGGAATCTTCCCGCGACATTTCACTACCCCATATCCGTGTATACTGAGGTGTTGTGTGTCGAGGACATGCGTGTGTGCAAGGGAGCGTGCGTCCATCACTCGGCCTGTACGTGGACGCATGGAGCGCTAACGAAGGTAATTGGCATGTGTTGGAGGGAGACAGGGGTGTACAAGAGGGTGTTGTCCCTGCACCCTCGTGCCTGCCATGGAGAGGACACAGGCACGCCACGCCCAAACTGCGAGATGGTGCAGACCAACACACCGCAGTCGGCGACTCTCGCTACAGACATCCCGTCTGCTTCCCCTCGTCCTTTTACCCTCTCATCACCAGCATTGACCACTTAAATGCTCGCCTTCGCCTATTATGCACAAATGTTTCGTTTTCTTGTGTCATCATTGCAGTTCCGGAGGTAGCAGCCTATTGGCGGTTTCGTCACATTTTTGAAATCTCTAACCTTTGAAAAAGCATCCCATGTATAACGAGTTTGCAGGTTTCCTGAATATACGTANTCATCACCAGCATTGACCACTTAAATGCTCGCCTTCGCCTATTATGCACAAATGTTTCGTTTTCTTGTGTCATCATTTTTGTCACATTTTTGAAATCTCTAACTTTTGAAAAAGCATCCCATGTATAATGAGTTTGCTGGTTTCCTGAATATACGTCTATGGTATCACAAACGTTTTATACTTATCTTAACATAGTACCTTATATTTGGTTACATTAAAATTTGACNGGTTTCCTGAATATACGTATATGGTATCACAAACGTTTTATACTTATCTTAACATAGTACCTTATATTTGGTTACATTAAAATTTGACTTATAATTTACCTTTAAATTATAATGTTTAATTTGTTAAATACGATTAAAAACAGGAAGAAAATAGATGTGGTGGTAATGCCTAGTAAAAAAATAGTTCTTATGCAAAATACGATTAGCGCGAGTGGGCGGTAATGCCGTACGTTGTCCCGCTGGTGCGTCTCTCAAGCTGCCAAGAAGGTGCGGCCCGTTACTTCACAACCCCCAGAACCTTCCTCACCCCGCGGAAACAAGAGCTGCTGTCTGTTTTTTTCTTAGCCTCCTTTGCGCACTTTTTGCCTTTTCTTCCGTGGGCGCCTGCCCACATCGCACATCGACCCAGTTCGGGGGCCTGGCGCGCGTCCACGGGCGATAGAGTTGTTGCCAAAGCACTCCGGCGGCGAGATATCGGCCGTATCGAGTCCACGATATATCTCTCACCGCCTGGCTTCGCCCTCTAGCAGGGGGTTACGTGGTCTCTGCGGCCTGGTAATGGCGGCAGCGGTTAACGGATCACCGGGAGAGGCGTGTGCTTCATTTCCTGCGAGAAGACATCCTCGAGGGCACCGCCGTCGGCTACTGGTGCGGTTGCAACTCCGGCCAAGGTCACGACACACACCGGTGTCCTCGAGAGGGCCAGCTCGCCGGTGTTCGTGACGTCACCCGGAAATATGTCCCTTTATGTATATAGTCTATTCGAGGCTTCTTCATTCACACTGTTTGAATAAAACTTTTCAAAAATCAACCCACGTAGCGCCAGTGACTTTTCGCGTAAAAATCTGAGCACACAGTGGACTTCAATACTATATACACACCTCAGCTGTTGTTATACCTCCATTGGCTGCTGGTGCCGTGTCCGTCTTTGACCAAGCCACTCAGGACTAAGTAACTCCGACACTGAACCTTCGTGATTCGTGCGCAAACAGTTAACACGGGCCAGAAAATTATTTAGCCAATCAAAGAAGCTGGATGACCCTACAGTGTTTTGGACTGTATCTTTTCTCGAAATATTTTCGGGAAATATCACTGCCCCTAGTAATTAACTGTCAATGTTTCATATACATACAAAACGCTTAAAATGAAATAAATGCGTGATTCTTAACCATAACTCCACCAATATTTTTTAGGTATGTGTTGGTACATTTAAGTACAAAAATAATTGCACACTTCGTTTGTCAAATTGGTCTTGTGGGAGACTGTGTGACCTTCCCCCCNTTGCTGGCACGGAGTATATATATATATCTCCGTGAATTATATTTTGAAGTAATTTTTTCTGTGTTATCTGTTATTAATTCATTTCATTAATTATCTAGAAGAAAAAATAATTTGATGTTTACTTTTCAATCATGTAAGTAGTAATACAAGCCTATGATTTGTAATATTACAAATACATATTTTGCAGACTTTACAAGAAAACTGTTTGCAGTTGTACAAAGCAGTTTCTTGGCAACTGGGTGTAGTAGGATTTTTCTTGTAAAAGTAGAGAAATTTTTTTACAATGCTATCAGTTATTAACTGCTTACTGGTGAATTCTGCTATATGTATATTACTTACTATTAGTGAATTATATAGTGCATAATACTGTTAATGTGTGCGATTTAATTTGTGTGGTTGGCCACACCGGTGCCATTGTGTTGGTTGACTCAGTGCGAACTGTCATGGTGCCGGATGTTCGTGCTCAACACTAGTTCAAAATCTTCCAAAGGATGTCAAATAGTTCTTCAGCCAATTGCAGGAGTGATAGGAGCACACGACTTATTGATAGAGACCTGAAATATTCGCTAATTCATTTTGAGACAAGCTATAATTCATAACACGTGTGTTGATACAACTTTAGCTATTGGTGCAAACAGTGTTTGACACCTCTTGGAGAACGCTGGCCCAATCGCCGCCTTCCACTGTGACAGCTGACAACCAATGTGCAGTTGATATCGGCACATGTGTACATAAGACTGTAGAGTCTAGCCTGCAGGTCATTGAAGTCGCGAATTTTTCTTGTCTCTACTTATTGGTGTATATATTTTGCTGAAATGAATCCGCAAATATTTCGGGTATCTACGTATAAATTGTCTGTTACTTAAGCAATTTCAGAGAGAAGTTGCGGTGGGTTGAACATGATAAAGGAATCATTGACTCTTAGAGAGTCCATGTTAATGACGGAGGTACTTCTTATTTCGCTGGCTAAGTCAACGCCACAAAATATTAAGCAGTTTACTGTAATAAAATATATTCAACGATTTTCGTGTAGTTAAGAAAAACGTTTACTTGAGGCTGTTTTGTTTACTATAACTAAATCTTTCATTTCGTTCACCCGTGCTAGTTAAGAAGATGCACAATAACTTGCATGAAAGTATGTTTGCTGATATTGAAAGATCTACATTTGTTTTATATTTCGTACATAAGTGTGGAGGTGGGTGAGATCGTATTAAAACATGCATGTACTTAGGAAATTGAACATTTCGCATATTCATTTTAGGATAAGCTATACTTGAAACGCATGTGTATTTCTGTTCTGTTTGCAATTGGATCACAGTTTATTAGACGCCCAAGTGAACCCTGAGCCAATAACCGACCTGGAAACAAGCATCGTATCCCGTGCCGCCTAGAAAGCCGAGGTTCTAAATACAATATATACTGGTGTCTGGCCTACAGATCGTTTAAAACGCGACATTTTACTATTTACCGCTCTTCTGTGCGCCCAATAAACGCTGAGTAAAATAAATTCTGTTTTATACAACACATTTTGGTTCAAAAATTTTTCGTGATTTTCCATAATCTCTAAATATCAGTCTTTTAGCCACGTAGAAATATTTCATCCTTCAGTAAGAAAAGTTTATTGAGCATTTAAACCGCTTTGTAAAGCTGAATATCCAACGTGCTCACAGGTTTCCGCCATTTTTCAACGCGACAAAGCTATCTTTATATCAGTGAAATTCAGCTATCGTAATAATCAGTAAGTTGCAACTAATTTCAAAAGCAGCCATTTTCACGGGCTGTCATTGATTTGGCTCCAGCTTCACAATTTCAGGTGTCGAGTGTGAAGATGCAGAATTAGACGCAGTCAATTTACAACTGTGTTATATAGTCACTAGAGTCGCATCGCAGTCATTGCAGTCATGTGGGCGGGATGCAGACAGGCCCTCCAATGTCAGTCACATCTCTTTGTAAACACGAAAAAAAAAAAAATGTTTGTATACGTGAATTTCTCTTCAGCCTTGCTTCTGAACTAGGGTTTCTCTCGGATCACGGTCGGTGCCATGTTCTCCGCGAGTTTCGAGGTATTCAGAGGAGAGGTAGCGTGATTTGAGTTCTTTGCCTTCACAGAGCTCTCTTCTTCCTTTGACTTCCAGCCAAACACGATTTTCACTTTCCAACAGACAGCGCGTCATGGCTGCACTGCCCGCGGCCTTGCGGCACGTCGGCGTACTAACTCGCTTTTAACCTCGCTTTGCACCGGAGAACCATGTTCAGTTTGTACGTGTCGCATGCCCCAGCGTTCACTATCCCTCTCTCTCTCTCTCCGTCTATCTCTACGTGTCTCTTTATCTCCGTCCCTCCCTCTCTCCGTCTCTCTCTCTCTCTCTCTCTCTCTCGCCCTCTTCCTACCTTCGGGGTTGTTACAGGTCTGGAACAAAAAAAATAAATGAAAGTCAGGTAATTTGAAGTCGGTCAGGGAAAACCTGGTACAGTCACTGAAAACTGTGACTGATGGAAATTTAAACCAGCCATTGACTTTACAAATTCTCTCAGTATGGACATAAGCTCTTCGTTTTCTAACTACTGCGTGCCAACAGAAAATTGAGTTATTGCAGAGGAGAAAGGCTTTCATATAAATAATTGTACCCCGGGATCTGTAAACTAATGTACCTTCAGAAAGATTAATGTCTCTGAATTTCACTTGAATCATTTTTTATTAAGAAATGTCGTTTCCACTAAAAACAGTTATTTCAATCCAAAAAAAAGTTCTAAACCGTGGATATATTGACGTAATGTTATTCTGACACTTAAAAGTGTGCTATTTTACCCGCCCCTGCAGGACCTTTAAGTCAACAAAAAACACTTTAACTATATTTGCTGCATATATATCGTCACGTCACATCCTCTTATTACCTACTATTAATACATCAGAATATTATTACCGTCATTCCTGATACTACATTCTGGTAATACATTTTATTATATTAACTTTCTGTTAAGATTGGATATTATATTGTTGTTTTACAGAATAGTATTTTATTATATTATTACTGTAATACTGCTTTCTGTTATTATATCCTAACCTTATAATTCACTGCTCTGTAACTTTGTTACATCCTAGACATACACACTTTAATCACAATTAAATTGTACGTGAATTTATTAAACTCCTCCTTTACATACTAACAACTTGTCCCACTATTATATATAAATATTCCATTGGTACTATGTTACTTATTAAGATTAAGGGTAATAATTTATACTTCATATTTGTTGGCAGACTTGCTTTAATGACTACATATCTCTCAAAAATTAAAAAACCAAAATTAATATAAACTCTGCCCTTTAAACACGAAATAAAAAGAGTACCTTTATTTGAAAAAATGATATAACTTGTATTAATTTTTAAATATTTCGATAAATAATTACTTTTTAAAGAGACTTGCGGCGAATACAAATTAATATATTTACCGCAGGCATTGTTTAGGTTTATTAAGTGACTCTCGGCGACGTCCTGTTTTCACGCACGCACGCACACACACACACACACACGCCACTGACGTGCACGCTACCGCAGGTTACGTATCTACATACAGCACATGCCTGCGTATTTAGAATAATTAAGCATGTGCTTATGTGGATAGTCGCGTGTATACGCATGTACACACACTTGCCGAAAGTATATCATATGAAGCATTTAATGCCTTTAGATAGGGGCACCTGTTTTTCGCAAAACTATTTCAGGGCAAGTTAATTTCGAACGCACTTTAGTTCAGTACCACTGTCGTGATTGGATCGTTTGGATTGTTACGTGTCTTATCTGTCCACCCGCGAATCACGGACGGTCAGTATCGGAGAAACTTGATTCTGATTGGCTAACTCATGTGACAGGCTGTCTCCGCACAAATACAAGCTGCCAATAGTCAAATGAAGACAGCAAGTGTGCATATAAGATATTGAAATTTAGCCACCGCTTAAATATTTTCGCGAAAAACAAGTGGATATACCTACAGAATATCCTGATCATTGAAAATAAAACTTGTCGCTGTTCTCAGATTAACGCGTTGAAATTTGTTGGTATTTTTTCTCCATGTTTTTGCACTAAATTTCACGACGTGATGGTCTAGATCACTTTCAGTAAGCGGTCTCTAATCAGCATGATCAAATAAATGAGAAAGTTCTAATGGTGTTATTACTCCGATCCAAGATATTTGCGAGGAATTAATGCATACATTTTAACCCTTTGAGGACGACAGAAATTTACAGGTTGAAGCTGCCTATATTCTACACCGCAGAAATATATGTGATTGGGCTCTGCATTTCCACTTACCATCATCCTATTGGCCCTGGAGATACCGGACACGCCTACTGTAATCTGATAAGTTCATTTTTGGCTGGCCGTTGACCAATGGAGTCGCGCGTTAACTATGTATCAATTAATGTGTCGCGAAAGCTGTTAAATGTTTTAAAATCCATCGTATTCATTTGAGAACTTATTAAAAAGAACAGTTTCATTCTTCCAGCTTGAAATGTTGACTATTATAGTCATAATTTATCCGATGAAGTATCCAGCGAAACAGTATAAATACTTAAGTGTGAGTTCATTTTTCAAAAACAAAGAAATTTCCATATAAACGTGGACTCTAGTATATACGTGCGTACTTCACAAAGGGTTAAAGCCAAGTCTAGACATATCTAATAGAGATCCTTTATTAGACAAGCACATGTGAACTCTAAGCTTGTGACGGACACGCAAGGAAACAAGCACTGAAACACGTGCCACCTGGTCTGAAGGTAAAACTGGATAGACGCTGATACTCGGATATACATAGATCTGTGCAGTCTATCCTACAAGTAGTTTAAAATGCAACATTTTCCTGTCCTTACTTATTGGTAGAGATACAGCTAATTAATGCTTAAAAAGGCACCAAGTTATACTCCACAGTCCTCTACACACTGGAGTAGAAGTCACTTGTTCACTGGCCGCCGCCACAGACACAACTCATTCTGTTTGACCCGGCCACACAGAGCGTAGCTACCAGATTGGTTCTGAGTCCTGCAGGGAGTGTAGCATGAGCGGAGGTACGACGCACGCAAAACTCACGTACACTGGTATGCCTTCTAACTTGGTACTGAATTATTACACTAAATGGTAGCGTCTCTAGTCTCTACTTTTGAGTCGCTGTTTCATCTGTGTACAGCTATGATCATAAAAACGCGGCGTCTTGTGCAACGTCTCAAGTGCAAAACACTGTAACTCTTAGAGCATAACAATCTCGCTTGGGTCGTCAAGTGCACAATACGACATAGCAGGCTGTGTGTTAATTAGGTCTGATTGGCTCTTCGCAGCGGCCCAGTTGCAACCCAAGCCGCTGTTTGCATCGACACAGCCTGCAATGCTGGCAGTTTGCCCGGCACCAACAATCCCTCATATCACCTCCCACTCAGCGCGGTCATTCGTCGGTAGCGGTGGTCGGTACACTTGAGTAGACGTAGTCTTCTCGCGTATTTCCGCGACAGTGGTTCAGCGGCATCTTCTGGAACGAGTCCCACATACCGTGACGATGTGAAAGTCACATTTATAATTTTAAGCGTAGAAGAGCAGCGTGTGTATGGGCGCGAGGGCCTAGGGGATGTTGTTTTGTTTGTTTGGTAGGCGTGGCGCGTGCCGGGTGCGCGTTTCTCGTTACGTTCTTAAGTTGCGTCGCGCTAGATGTATGAGCGTAAAGTGGAGGGGCGAGGTGGGGGAGTTGGGTCGTGTCCCAGGCCATCGTAACTCAGGGAAAACGAAACCTTACCGAAGATACGCGAAGTCCGCCCGAAGTCGAGAATCTACGGTCTTACAACTTCGGCATTTCAAACCATTATTACATATTTAAACAAAGTACACATTGTATTCACATAGCTTAAATATACAATAAACAATAATGTCGTTTCTCGCTTTAGATGTTATATAAACTCATGATAGATTTCCGTATTTTAATTTTGATCGTGGTACACAAACTGCTGTGTATGTGCCCTTCACGTCTGTTTATTCCTTCCAAGTGTATTTTCGTGAATATACACATACAACTGTTGGTTATATAGTGTTTAACCTTAAAGTTACAGTTTATATTAGCTTAAATGTATTTCTGACATGAAATAACTGTGTTTAAGAGAAGCATAAATAATATTGCCAAAAAATATAGTCCAATTACAATATAAAAAATAACAGCCGGCGAGGTCTCTACAATACCAACATCATCACGAAGTGAGAATGTGCCCTTTATTCTGTGTTCTAATGTTGGCAGTACCGTAGAACCTACTTCATCTTGCTTCGGCAAACAAATTAATCGGATAAGAATATCGCATTATAGCCTTGAGTAAGGTTACTTCTACTCAGATTAGCAACAAAGCGAGTTTTCTTATGGAAGAGTTTGTCGTAGGGAAAATTTCCGCCACTAAGTGCGCAGTGTTCTAAAGAAAATTTTTTGAATAAAATGTTAAGCTACGTAAATAATAAAAGAGACAGAGACTTAGTTACGTAGTTATTTTATATTTTATTTATGATAATTGCAATTATTTTGTTTTTTAACGTAGTAAACAGAAACATCCAGTACAAACGCGACACTAGCGCTTACCTAGTGGCGAAAAACTTTAGTTGCCAATCTAAAAGCATCGAACTTCCCAACCTGAGTAGAAGAAAGCTTGTCGTGTGACTGCGAGGAGACGATTGGCGGTCGCTGATCGGTGGGACTGATATGCGAGTTGAGCCTGCAGGCCGCACTTACCGCGTGAGGCGTATGTGACAGCCGTCTGTGTATTTGGAGACGTCAACAGCTCGTTACACCAGCCGGCAAGCTTTGTCGGTGCACAGTAACTCTTAGTGGAGCCGCGAGTGAAGCTTCCGGTGCGTGAGAAAGGAAAAAACATTTATTTCCCGTCGTAGATCAATACTTCTGACGGGCGGTGCAGCAGTATTGTCATGCGTCGGAAACCTGCTGGTTATTTTCCTTTTGCACGTCGATTTCGAACTTTGGCGTCCCGTACATTCTGAATTGCTGTTGATTGTGAGGGAAGAGATTTGGGCGCCTTGGTGGGAGGCGAGTAGGCTACCCGCTTAGCCACCGCGGTCCCAGAATAGTCAAAAGTGCACACGAAAAATTACAGCAGAAGTTAGCAGTCCATCAATTTCTTTTATGATACATCACTGCGTCTGAATTTATATAGTATCTGTATATGAACGGAACCTTTCCTCTAGTTAGGTCCACCAGTTTTTGGTAAAAATATTTAAGCAAAAAAAATATTTTAACACTTTGATTGCTGGCGATGTAATCCTACGACACATAAATTCAGCAGAGTTATGCGAAGTTGGCCTTAGTATAACTACCTTGGAGATTTAGACGATATTACCTCGCCAGCAGTTTTCATAACATTCACTGCAAGGCAGTTACGTGGTGGCAGCACTGGAACTGTATATTACGCAAATGAACAAAGGACTGTGTTCTGCGATATGCAGGAAAATTAACCACGCAACCCAAACCAATGGAAAGCGTTCCAGTAGATCTTTGAAACCAGCATCAATCAATTATAAAATAGCCGGTGTGCCAGCAGCAACGAATGCTAGGGAAGACGGAAAATCACGAAAATTGTTTGAGCCAACATATTTCGGACAACACTATAGCTGGTTTAACATTTTATAATTGGATTATCGAGGTCTTTGACTCAGCTAAGTTTTTTGCAGGCCAATCACGAACGTTCTGCTTTAGAATGTCAGAATCCTCATTGACCCAGTTAAATGAGGCAGTAACTTCATACGTGCATGACGGCCAGTAAGAATTGAAAACTGTCAGAAATATCAACAGTACGTTGTTGAGTCCTAGCAAACGGTCATTCATCTCTACTAACAGCGTTGCCCGAGGAAAGGCGATGTTCAAATTGGCGCTGGCTTTTGACCTTGCACAGCAACAACTATGTCACCCATTCTGGAACATGCCAGACGTTAACGAGTATATATGACGTAATATGGCAAGCGGTTTATTTCGTTAGGACATTGATAAATCGCTACAATATTAGCCGAAAGTTGGCCAGTAATGAACGTTGCATAGTACAGTGTATCGTACGTTGTGTTGAGGACAAGCACGACGGTGGTATCGTGGAATACAGAGGCCAACATAAGTGGTGTTCGTACTGCGGTGGTTATAAGTTTCTCACGAAAATATTTACGCCAAGTCTAGACTCCAGTATCTGATGGCAAAGGTGCAGTTGTCATTTGGTTACTGGCCACGTGTCTTTGCCGGGTGACAGTTTCTCACCTGACTGCGACAATCATAATCAGGTAACTCCAGCACTGAGTGTCGGGATTTGCTGGCAGGCGTCTACAAAGCGTGACAGTTAAACTCAGCCAATCACAAAAGTGTATCTGATCTCTGGTGTTCTGGAGTACAAAGAGTCCTACCTTTTTGCGAAAAACAGGTGAAGTACCTTCCATAAACAACACCGGAGGTCACTCAACTCAAGAATCTATTTTACTTTACATACCTTCAATTTGAAAAAAAAAAACTCTCTCTCTCTCTAAATTTCTATTTCAATCTGTATTTATGTGTAATGAGTACGGGCATTGATATTTCGCGAAAAGATTTCGAGACAAGGTACAGTCCAAAGCACTGTATGGTCGTCCAGTTTCTTGGATTGGCTACAAAATGTTCTGGCCCGTGTTAACCGTTTGCGCACGAATCACGTAGGTTCAGTGTCGGAGTTACTTAGTCCTGAGTGGCTTGGTCAAAGACGGACACGGCACCAGCAACCAATGGAGGTATAACAGCTGAGGTGTGTATATAGTATTGAAGTCTACTGTGTGCTCCGATTTTTACGCGAAAAGTGACTGGCACTAGTAAATTTGTTACATTCTTTCCAAATATTTTAATTTTGTTATGCGGTTGATCCTAAAGGAATATTTTTTACGTGTATCCTCTCCGGCATGTCTAAAGAAAGGAAACGAATTAATTGTATTAGCACGTAAAATCCAAGCCACACGATGTGCTTGATGCTGTTCGAAAAAAAGAGGCTAAATAAAAATCCTTTCCACCTTAAATTACAGTTGAGATGCATTTGTGCGAGCTCCTAACACAGCGAGAACCTTCAAAAAAGAAAACGTACGCATTTCCAACTCCAGCTCTGAAAACATTTACAAATTAAATTTTAATTTAAGCCGGAGGGCTGCATAAATAAAAAGGCTCGTTAGAAAAATCCATCCAGCTGTGAAAATGTTGCCTTCCCTCTGGAAATGTTTTTTTCCCTCTGGTCCTCGAAGGACTTATTTTTTTTCCGTTTGCTTCATTTGCCAGAGTAATTGAACGCCGAATCGCAAAGTGAACCTGGCCTCGGCGAATTAAAAGGGAAGTTTTAATTAGCTGTCCGGGGCTGGAGCTTAAGAGTCCACGACGTCGCTGATTGAGAGTGTTGATACGGGCCGTCGGTCAACCCGCGTCGCAGAGTAGATACACACACAGAAGCGCAATGTCGGGGCGGTTACTTTGATGTGGACTCACCCTCGAGGGTCACATTAGAGAGGGGCATACACTAAAGATGAGGTGGGGCGATCTCGCTGGCTGCGCACAACCAATCTCCGTGACCCAGCATGGAACTGCTCACCTTCCAATAAGACGCGCAAAAACCGCGTGGATCGGATTTGAGGTTAGAACACTGATTAGTAAACAAGTGCTTCAGGGTGTCTTCTGTACTTCCCCTAACCAATTTGTAATGCATTTTGGTTAAATTCAGACTGATAAAAGTATTTTGTTAATATGATAGTACTTGTCATTTAAAAATTAAGATATAAGCAAACACGTTCATCATTGTTGACCATTATACTTTGTCAGTAAGTTGTGTTCAATTGGGATATGTCAATGTTGGTTTCACGCGCAGAAGACTAATAAGCGGTCTACCTCATCTTTAGTCTATGGATAGGGCCTCTGGAGTTCTTAATGATCAAAAACGATTTTGTGTTCATCAACATTGTAGTAATGTACACACTGCCGTTATTAATAAATGTCATTATTTTTTGGAGAAATATTTTTAATTATTTTTATTTAAATAATACTGGCTTTACTTATGCATGTTAATTCTATCGATAGAACCTTATGGCAAGCAATTCTCATCTTGTGAAACATGGTTTCGTAGTTTGGTATGTTTTGTTGGCATCCCTGTTCTTTAAACTTGCTTGACCTTTAACAGCACTTAATACGTTTCGTGATTTTCAAAGTCGTTACACTAGATTTCTAAACGGTGTTTAAGTATGCTTAGTGAACAACGAATACATTTTATATGCGTAAATTATATACACATCATTTGTGTGCTCGAAAATACGAGTATAATAAAATGTTGAGTGTTTCGTTACGAAAATTCTAACGACAAACTAAGAGCGAATAATTTGACCAGCCCCCGAGAGTACCCTCACAAACTCCTGGTTTCTTAGTTACTTGTCTACATTTCTTTCACAAACATTAGACCAGAGTTGTTTCTTACTGTTTACAATACATCAATAGTGTACATATATAAATATGTTTTATCTTCCTAGTATAAAATAGATGTGTAGCTAACGAAGACACTCTGCTGGGACAATAATAGTTTCCGTTGAAAATAAAAAAAAAACATTTTGAAATATAATTGATAATGATGTAACACACTGGAATGAGCTCATGACGTTTTATTACAAAAAGTTTTCTTTAATTTCACAGGTTATAAAAATAATTTAGTTAAATTATGAAGACACAGAGTTCATACTGTCTCATTCTATGATTGTTGTGCGAGGGTCTGGGAACTGGCCTCGTCACAACCCGACTCCCGCCTTCCTGGAGCGTTGTACCGCGTTGAGACTGAGAGTCCCGGGAGCGTTAAGAGCCACACTGGCACGCGCATCGAGTGCGCCATCGCCTCTAAGCGCAAGGCTCTCAACTCAAGGTCAGTGTTCCCGTCGCTATTACCTACGCCACGTTCAGCGGTTACCCTGTTACTACATTATTGGCGGAAAGCCAGCAAGAAGGTTCACTGCAGGGGGGTGAAGAGAGTGAAAATATTTGGGCTGCTCTTAACATCGAGGTCTTGAGAGCCGATGAGGGCGAAGTGAGGCGAGTACGGAGCAGCACCGGAATGCAAGGGCGGGGAAAACGGGAGATCCCCGAGAAAACCTACCGACCAACGGCATCGTCTGGCACGATTCCCACATGCGAAAATCCGGGGAGCGACTTTGTCGGGAACTGAACCCGGTTCGCCTAGGTGGGAGGCGCGCAGTCTAACAGCTCAGCCACCTTGGTCCCTTCACTATAGTGCTCTTGAGTAGTTTTATATCTATCTGGAGCACGTATTTTGAGATACGACGCTTTGAAAAAGCCGTTTTCAACTATTTCGGAATACTCGAAAATGGTGTTTCTCATGTGCGTGACGTCTTGAGAGCACTCCCTCGTCTGAAGAGTGTGTTCGTTTCGTAGATCAGCATATTGGACGCACGTTTAACAGTCCCGCAGATAAACGTGAATTACTAACGACGTAACGCAGTTGAAGCGCCAGGTAGGCGGGGCCCTTAACGTAAACATTTGTTTTTCGTTTCAGGTGTTGCAAATTAAAAAAAAAAGTGTAAGAAGTACTTACAAGTTCCTCACAATACCTGACACCTTGGAACCTACGGAAAGTGTTTCAGTAGATCCACGGCACAATAAACAACCTTTGTAAAATACTTGGTGTGTCAGCAACAGTCTATAGCATTTCTCGGGTAAAGGCTATGGTGCTACCTTCTGGACCTGTATAGCACAGACCATGACTTCGCCTGTTCTGCAACACGTTAAACGGTGAAGAGTATACTCGGGATGGCGTTAGGGGCCACGGTGCCGGAGCGGTTAGACTGCTCGCCTCCCACCCGGGCGAACCGGGTTCGATTCCCGGCCGGGTCACCCCGGATTTTCGCAAGTGGGAATCGTGCTGGGCAATAATCGTGCTGGACGATGCTGTTGGTCGGTAGGTTTTCTCGGGGGTATCCTCCGCCCGTTCATTCCGACGCTGATCCATACTCACGTCGCTTCACCCTCGTCGGCTCTCAATACCTCTATGTGAAGAGCCGCCCAAATATTTTCACTCACCCACAATAGGAGAGAAAGCGAGAAAAAATTGTTAGTAGCACTTTTGACACTTGGAGAAATTCAGTAGAGAAATCATCGTTTCCAACAAGTCAGACGTAGAATGTGTACATGCGCCAGTAGATAGAATGACATTTTATTTGCTGTTGCAGTTTTCTTTACGCTGCATCTTTATGTCATTTGTCCACACGAAACACACCAGTTGTACCAAGAAATATCTCTCAAGGATGTTAGATACAAAAAAAATTATTTTATAATTGTTTTCAACATGGTTCAACTTGTACTCATTGCATGCAATGCTATTTTCCCCTAATAAAAAAATTTACATTTTATTCTTTTTGAATAATTTAATGATAAATCCAATTTATTTTCAGCTTTGTTGCGCTTATAAAAACAAATACTAACTAAGATGTACAAATTAAAAAATTAACAAAGTAAACAAATGCAGTGGGCTATCGTGTAATCACCAAATAAAACTCCATGCATTAAATAAATGTTATAAATATGCAAACNTCATACATAAACATAAGCATGTGTTATAAATGTTATAATTTAGAACCTACACACTAGCAATGCAACTGTCAATCAGACGTAAAATACTGCGCAGAGTACGCAGTGACAAGAATTGAAGTGGACACTTAAGCTGTAATGGGAATAAATAGAAAACCAATGCATCCTTCGCATTGAAAAATCTGATTTCTTACATCCAAAATTATTTTTAAACTAAAATAGCAATAGGTATCTTTTTCATTAAAACTGTTCTTTAATACTTAAACTTGTTTAACTATTTTATTAATCCTACTACCCTTCACTTCCTTACGCTACGTAAGAAATGCAATGTGAACATGATGGAACAGCGAAACGGTACGTTTCTTGCATAAGGCATTAAAGTGGGTCCTGAACTTTGACATTGATTTTTAATGGGTCGTGGTTCATAGAACTTTGGGAATCGCTGGCCTACATCNGTGTTAATATTGCAGATTTTTCATATTTTAACTTAGTTAGTATTTGTTATCGCGGCTCCGGCAAAACAGACAAGTTTTGGATTTGACATCAAATTATTCAAAAATATTAAATGTAATTTCTTTATTTAAGGAAAATGGCAGCAAATATAATCCGTACAAGTTGAACAATGTTTCAGTACAAATATAAAAATGTTAATGTTTTGGTTTGCAACACCCTTAATGGTTCGTTGTGTAGAGGGCTGGGCATATGTACAGTACACCAATAGTGTCAGCGATTCTTGTGGATGGAGCGTATCAGATTATCATGCACAGTCAAGTATTTTATTATGGAGTAGTTTCCTTCAGCCACGCAATGTATTTGTAAGGTATTATCGTCATCCTAAGCTCACTGGTTTAAGGAACAACATAAAATGGAATAAACCATTTCGTGTATAGCATAAGGGCAGCAAGTTGAATGTTTCAAGCCTGTATAACAATGAAACTAGTGAACTAAATTAATTAAACATTGAACAGGAACTGGGATCGGAGCTCGGGGCTGTTCATGCTCTGTCATTCCGGTCGGATGGTGGCCATATTGTTCACCGTGTTGGATGTCGGTGACCTTCGACCCCAGCGACCTTTAACCTTGAAACCCCCCCAAATAATAATTTATTTAAAAATCTATTTAAAAATTTTTAAAATAGCGTTTAAGAAGTCTGCCCGCGAATTACGTATGTTCAGCGCTGGAGTAACATAATTCAGATTGTCCCAGTCAGATAGACAATGTATTGTCATAGGTTCAGCACTGGAGTAACTTAATTCAGATTGTGCCAATCAGATAGGCAATATCTTCTCATAGACACGTGGTCAATAACCACAGTAAAGTTGAACGTATACAGGTAGGACATTGCAGTATAGCCTGTATTGAAGTAATTTCACGGGAAACAGATGGCCATACTGACAGGAAACAACTAAAATGTTAAGTATTATAGTAGTAATTCCATTAACATATTTAATTTTAATAGCAAATTTGCAAGAAATAAAATATTTTAAAAATAAATAGATGATATTCAAACCACGGTAAAAATAAAATAGATGCGAACATAATTATCATTAACAAACTATAATTTAGTACAAAACGCTATAACTGTCACAGACGTGTAGTACATCTTTAACTACCAAGGTTCGTTTCCCTGGTTGGTTGATAGGGTTTAACGTCTCGTCGACAGTCAGGTCATCAGAGACGCAGCAAGTTGCTCAGAGAAGCAGGAACATAGAAGTGATCGGCCATGACATGTAGTAACGAACTATCCCAGCACTCGCCTGCAGTTATTTCGGGAAACCTTTCAAAAACCCAGATCTGGATGGCCGAACTGGGCCATCAGGTGTTAACAATATATCCTAGTCCTGTGTCGTATGCTTCTATTTATCCGAATCCTCCTTTACCATTAGGGGAACCTTTTTTTTGCAAAAATATTTCAGTAAAATTTTTATTTTAACGCACTTTAGTTCAGAATCACTTTCGTGATTGGATCATTTGAATTGTCACGCGTCTTGTATGTCTACCCGCGAGTATCGGAGAAAATTAATTCTGATTGGCTCACTCATGTAGCAGACTGTATTCATATATAGACGAGTAGCCAATAGTTAAATTAAGACTGCAAGTATGTACGTAGGATATTGCATTCTTACCTGCCCGTAAATCTTTTCTCAAAAAACCGGTGGCCTTTAGTCATACATACATACGGCCACCTCCATTTCGCGAATGATCTGCGCACATGCTAGACTGCAATACCCCACGGGCATATCAGCAGTTCTCGTTTGCTTATTGGCGGAGTGTCTTTGTGGAAATACACTTTATAACTTGACTGAGCAATAAGAATTAGGTTACTCCGCTGTGTTTCGCGGGCAGACACCTAAGAGGCGTGCGAGTAAAAATCACCCAAACGCGATACGGGATGTGAACTAATGTGTTTTGGAGTACAACTATTCGTGGAATATTTTCGCGAAAAACCGGGCGACCCTACGAATAGTATAATTGTAGCACGGATCACGTACTTGCACGTTTCTACCTAAATAAATGTTTATTAAAAATAAATAAATAAATAAATGCTATGTGCGAGGGAAGGTCTGAAATAGTTAAGAGACGATCGAATCCCGTACAGCCGTGGGAAAGAAAGAGATCAAGAGATGGAGTGTGTGTATGTGTGTTTGTGTGGGAAGAGCTCGCGATAGTAGAATCCTTACAAGCAGTTGTGGCGGCGGTGGCGAGGAAGAAACTCAAACAGCTGACTGAGCGGAACGTGACTTCCCTATGGCTTCCACGNCGCTTACTTACCCAGCCGCGTGCTGGAGGCCAACAAGACACCCTCATGTTCCAGGATTACGCACTGCAGCTGGCCCGAGTGTGCCCCTCATGACGTCATGCCCCTGACACACCACTGAAAAAAATACTTAGTGTGTCGGCCACAAAGTATTTTGTTGGTATTCTCCCTGCTGAACTTATGTGTGTTGAGCGCAACATTTTTTGTAGGTACCGCATAATATATCTTTAGCGGCCACAAATTTTAGCGTTGACAGCAAAAACATTTTTGTATACGGCAAAAGATTTTGGCACAAATTATTATTATTTTTTTGTTCATTGCAGAGTTTATAAGCACACAAAGACGAAATAGCGTAGCGCGTACTCGCTCTCTGATTGGCTGCACGAAGCTCTGTGAACGAGCGTTTTGTCTGATGAACTCCTTCGTGCTGCAAAAGGATCCATATCGGCCGGGCTGCAGACTGGCCAGTAGTTTATAGAGAAATCCCAAAGAGCGAATAGTCCGCAGAAGTCCCAAATCCTAAGGGCGAGTTCGAAAGAGTCCATTGCCGCCTTATGAATGGGTGATGCAGTTCAGTTCAGTAGTGACAGCGGCCGAATGCGGTTGGGCGAGAGCTTCTCCGCACGTGCACATTACCTGTAGAAAAGACGTAAGTCGCTCAACGTGGTATTTAACAGCGCGGTAGTAGAGAGCAATGTTATCAGTTTGGTGTGTATAGCGCCAGCAGTGTAACGTGGCTTCCCTCCCTACAGCGGCGAGCGTTTGCGAGAACCCTCCCCTAAACTGCCTCCCCTAGCTTCCCTCCGTCAGAGATGCGTGAAGATTATTTTCTCATTTTAGCTTCACTATACCACGCTCTGATTGGAGAGCGGCTTTCCGACATTTTGCTGGCCAGTGATGCCATATTACTGGCGTGCATGGCTGGAGTTCGCGGAATGTGAGGTTATCTCTGTATTCTTAAGTAATCTGTGAAATCACGATTGCTCAACATAAATATATATTTTTGGGTGATCAACGTTTTTTCAGAAAAAAAAACCTAGAATTTTGATTTTTTCACAATGGTATCATAAAGCTAGAATTTCCTACGTATTATAGATTTTATAATTGAACGTGTGACTTTTGGGAGTAGGCCTACAATTTACAACACACTCTGAAATGCCCTCGATCCTCCCGCGCCAAGCATGTGCAGTGTCTACCATCGCACGGACTACGGACGCATCGTCCCACGCATAAGTTTCTGTTTACCCGTTCAGTCCCGAATTAATTTACGAACTCAACTGTTGCAAAAGTTTAATTTTGTGAAGTGCGGTGTACTTGTGTCGAGCGTGCTTCTCGCAGACAGTGAACAACTTACCGTGTGATGGTTGATGTCAGCATGAAACATTCGCAGACGAGATGTGAAAAAACTTCAACAAGTCAAATAGAGAAGATGCTCAAAACACCAGACACGATTCCTTGTTATGTACAGTGACAACCATACATATCCATCATGTGCAACATTTTCTCGGTCATGAACACAGGGGATTAACGTGTGAACACCAGGTAAGAGTGTGGAGTGATAACATGAGAGGCATGGTGGCGTCGCATCTTGTTCAGCGATGTACCTATGTTCTGCATTACCACGCATGACAGTCGTATGCGAGGTTGTGGAATGACATATCCGCATTTCTCCTGAAACCATAGGGGCCACGGTGGCTGAGCGGTTAGCCTGCTTGCCTCCCGCCAAGGCGAACCGGTTTTATTCCCCAGCTGGGTCACTCCCGAATTTTCGCATGTTGAAATCGTGCTGGACGATGCCGCTGGTCGGCGGATTTTCTCGGAGATCTCCCGTTTCTCCCACCCCTTCATTCTGGCGATGCTCCATACTCACCTCAATCCCCCTCATCGGCTCCCAAGACCTTGCTGTCTGTTGAAAGTCGTCCAAATATCTTCACTCACTTCAATCACACCTGACATCATAGTGTGAGGTGCCATAGGTAGACATGATGGTTTATCGCGGGAAAAGTTGACTATGCTAGGATTCAACGTACTGTACACATATCCTACAGTTTTATTTCCTTACTGACTGTCATGCATGTATGAAGATACTGCCTCTTTTCACTGGACCAATGAGGATTCTGATACTATAAGGCAGAGCGTTCGTGATTGGTCTGCAAACAACTTGGCAGTCAAAAACCTTGTTCTTCTAATCACGAAAGAAAAACTAGTCAGTGTGTTGTGGAAAATATGTTGCATAAATTTTTTTTGCCTATTTTTCATTATCTCTGGCCATAGAGCATGACTTAAAGTCACCACTTGTAGTAATTCGGGATGGCCTTGCGTCACAGTGATACTTCGGCGACATCTCACATCGTCATATTGTGTTACTTCTCGTGAGACAAAACACTGGTACAGTCTTTAAACAAGACAATTATCGTGCACGCACATCATATGTCTACGGAAAGCCTGCGTGGGGTTGATGTAATCTTGTTGCCGGTAAATTCCGCCCTCCCACAAATCTGCCCCGTGTAGATAGATATCGTACAATTTCGCGTTTCAAAATGACAACCAGCTAGACACCACAGCCCTCTACATACTCGAGCAGAAGCCACTTGTTCACTGGCGGTTGGGGACTGCGGTACCGTAGTGGCAAGACTACCCGTCTCCCATCAAGGCGAACCGAGTTCGATTCCCGCCGGGGTAGCTCCCGGATTTCCGCTCGTAGGAATCGTGCCGTACGACGTCACTGGTCGGCGGGTTTTCTCGGGAATCTCCAGTTTCCCCCATCCTTGCATTCCGGTGCTGCGCCATACTCGCCTCACTTCACCCTATCCGGTAGAGCCACCGGTTTTTCGCGAAAAGGTATGTCAGGAGGCTAGGCTTTAATATCCCATCTGCACACTTGCAGTCTTCAGTTGACTATTTGCCCCCTCGTCTCTGTGGGAAGACAGTCGGTTATATGAGTCAGCCAATCATAATTAAGCTTCTCCGATACTGAACGTCCGTAATTCGCGGGCGGACAGATAAGACGCGTTACAATTCAAGCTATCTGATCACTAAAGTGTTTCTGAACTAAAGTGTTTTGCAGTACAACTAGAGTAGAACGATTTGGAGAAGCCTGGGACAAGAGGCTTGGGGACTGGCACCGGACGGCCTCTCATCTTGAATTTCGCCCCCCCCCCCCCCCCCCCCCCTTTTTTTTTTTTTTTTTTTTTTTCGAAATTTTCCTTTTCTCTCTAAATCAACCTTTTCCTGCTGAAAACTTCCCCTTATACCCATAAAATATCCCGTTTTCCCTTAAAATTTCCCATTTTCCCACAAAAAGCACTGTTCCCCTCATTTGCAAAGAACGAACCTCTTTTTTGCTAAAAACAACCCATTGCAAGGAATTGGGGGCTCATTTTTTTACCTGTGACCTTGACTTTCGATCTTGAACCTATGAACAGTGACCTTGGATTACCTTAAATGCAAAAATTTCCAGAAAAAAATTTATTAAAAATTAAAAAAAAAATTATTTTTTTTAAAGATGTATATGTTGGAGTTTCGGGGTTTGATGGCAGGTGGATCGAGAGTTGCGAGTTCACAGCCGTATATAATTTTTGCAGCGTAAATAATTAACATTAAAATTTAATTAACTTCACCATTGTTTTTATATAATCACGCATATTGAAACCAGTAGCTTCGCTTAAAGCAGTTATACAGCTGTGAACCTGAAGGGCCCGAAAATTAACTGACAGATAAATGCCGTGTGGTTTATTCAGTTTCGCCCGCATGCAAGCCAGGCAACGCCGGTTTGATTACGAATACATATTTTATGCACAGGAGTCGAACAAATGAGGCGGCGTGCAACTTGCACGAGATAGCACACACGTGGCAATTAACAACATTGAAATTGATGCACGCACGGACATTTGCAGAACACGCCAGAGCAGAATAACGTGACGTCGTTCCATTAGAAGCCCCGGGGAATAAATCCATATGCACAATCAGAGCGTAATTAAGGCACACCAGCTCATGCTAAAAAAAAAAAAAAAAAAAAAAAACAATATTTTGTCCCCAATAGTCACATTTACTTTAGGGTTTTCAATGCTCCAAAATAATCAGTGCATGAAAATTTATATTTATGTATTAACCATAGTCCAATAAGTATTTGCTGACGAGTGTTAGTAGAATGCTTATATGGAGGCAGTTAATTTTTTAATTGGGCTATAAACGGGGATTGTTTGTGTTACGAGACTGCTCCGACATAAGCGTGGAGCTGGGGTGGAATGATTAGTACAAAGAATACATCCAGTGTAGGCTGTCGAGATGAAACGCATGGAATCGCGAAAGTGAATCAGATATGCCAGGTGGTGTGGCATTAACACGGCTGTCCAGTGCAGGATCAGCCGGCGGAGAGGATAGGGTTCGTTACACATTTAAGGAGCGAGGTCTTGAGAGCCGGTGAGGGTGACGTGAGTAGAGTATGAAGCAGCGCCGGAACGAAAGGGCGGGGGGCAAGGGAGGACCCTGAGATAACCCCGTCGACCAGCGGCATCTTCCGGCACGATTCCCACGTGCGAAAATCCTAGTGACCCGGCCGGAGATTGAACCCGGTTCGCCTTGGTGGGAGGCGAGCACGCTAACCGCTCAGCTACTGCGGCCCCACGGCTGTCTAGTGCTGTCCTTCGAGGAGAAAGCACGTATATACTCAGGACTAAACGTTTATACGGAAAACTCCTTGCTCTTGAGAAAAAAACGCATACTTTTATAGTTTTATTGTTTCACTGCGCTTTATCGGAATCTAAGAAAAATTACAATTAGTGGACATTTGAATTTGTAATAAGAAAACTGTTGTTTTTAATAATTTATAAATATTACTAGCGAATCTCCTTGAAGGTACAGTGGTGAAACTGACGCTCGTGCCTTGCGAAATGGCGTCACCGTCCAGCAAAATGTTGGAACGCCTTCTGTAAAGCGCCGCCTGGTAATCTGCAAGCTAGCCGGCGGCTCAGCGAATAGGGAACATTCCGCAGCACGCTGCATCCAATCAGAGACAAGGGCCCGTTTCAGAGCCTCGTTTAGCCAATCACAGCACTGGTACGCCCACGTCAAAAGAACCGACACGTCGCACTGAGAAAAGAAGGGTTTTGTTGAATCAAACAATGTTTGTTTCGTGCAAGCAAATTAATCGTTTGTGTAGGAGCAATGACATATTTTGTTGTTGAAACAAAACTGGTCTCGAACTGTACTATTAGGTTTGTGCAACTAAATATTTGTTCGGCTGTACATACACCAAAACAGTTCGGTTAATATAAAATAATTCCTTATCCGATCAAGATTAGAACCTAGCAACCGAGCGGAACGTTTTTTCTAAGACATATCAGGAAGTTTGTATCTCGCAGTTCACACTTGCGTGGCGGTCGTTTGAAGTATTCTCCAGGAGATGAGCTGAAGAAATGGGCGAAACAGGAATGAGCATAGTTCGCTGTTGTCCAATACCAACGAGAGAGTCGGGGAATAACAAAACAAGCAAGTGAGCGGTCTTATCGGCAATGTACCGATATGTATGCGGAGTGAGTATCGCGTCTTCGCGCTACAGGAGCCCCGCGGAGAGCTTCGCCGCTGTCAGCATCACATTACAGTGGCGCGTGAGAGCAGAAAGTATCTCGGAACTACAACATTATTCAAAGACTCCGTGCACAGGGATGAGTGAAAAGTCACCATACACAGAACACAAAGTAGTTTTGTTGCGTTGGAGTCACCAGATGCGTTCAACAGGATTCCCTTTGCCGCGAATGCAATTTCAGTGCGCTTCATCCAGTCAGCTTGCACGACATGCGGCATCTCGACATGCATCAAGAATGCGGCGTTGCGAGTGCTCGACATTCCTAACATTCCGTGGAGCCGCGGTGGTGCAGTGGCTAGTGGTTCGCCTCCCACCACGGCGAACGATGTTCGATTCCCGGCGGGGGTCGCTCCCGGATTTTTCGCGCGTGGGAATCGTGACTGACGATGCCGCTGGTCGGCGGGTTTTCTCAGCGATCTCCCGTTTCCCCTGGCCCTGCATTCCGGCGCTGCACCATACTCACCTCGCTTCACACTCCTAGGCTCCCAAGACCCCGATGTTAAAAGCTGGCCTAATATCTCCTCTCCACGGCCCTCCTAATCTCCTCCTTATAAACCACTGCCGTCAAGTGGCCTCACAGGTAGAAGTAAATCGTTGCCGAGTCTGGGGAGCGTGGCGGCCATTCCACGGGTCCAAATCAGCCGATCCAGCGATTGGGGAACTCGATACCCGGCCACTGGTGTACCAGGTCCATGGTGCATTGTAGAGGTCTTGTAAAAAGACGGGAAAAGCACCATTTTTGTTCGCATGGGCGTAGGAGACGTGGAGGTCGTGAAGGTCCGGACCTCACTGGGGGTTTATGGACCCCTCGAATCATACTTATTCCGAAATTTCTTGTTAACTGTAACTGTCGTATCATCTCTTAAATTAATTTTTATTTTTTAGTTTATATTTTTACTCTGACTTAAATATACAACATATTTTAAGGTGTACATTTGGAATGAGGTAAGAAGCATCACAATATAGGCTGTAAGGAGAACACTAATTGCTATGGGAAGCTGAAACATTTTCCCTCCTGTAAAGACTGTCACGAGGATATATGGTAACCACGCACGGATTATTCAGATTTTCAATTAACGGTATGCTAATGTCCCTTGAATTTGATATCGCAAGATTAATGTAAAATTGCATTATATTTGTCGACTCACCAGAAAATAATATCTTGTGTTGAAGAGAATTACTAGCCACATTTTTTTTTTAAATTCTGACTACAACATTTACAAGGCTAATTTATATAATATAACTCAATCGCAATCTAATGTTTTCAAGCTTGTATAATGTAAGATCAGCGGCAATAAATTATTAATTACTTGGTAATACTTATTGTATGTGCACAGACTAAAGTTTTTATAATGAATAAAACACTGTAACGGACTTCCTTGTTGAGTTAAAATTAAGTTGGAAGTGAAACACCTCAAAGCACTCACTCACACGAACAGTTTTCTAACCCCAAATCCTCTCCACGTTGTTTTTGATAATGTCATTGGCAGAGAATCAATTCAGTGTTAGAACGCGAAGAGTGACAACTGCGTACCTCTCATGCGCTCTCTACATCACCTCCCCTCCACTGTTATACTCGCTCCGGACTTCTTGTCGTAATCACTTCTTGTCCAAGGTGAAGTGATCGTGTAAACTGGTGGTAAACGACTGTATTCGTTGAAATGAATTAAATGCCAGGTGAGTGATGGTGTTCAGCATACTTGGTATTACAGTACAGTATTGCTAGTTGTATAAAAATGAAAGCCAGACGGGCAGAATTTACTAGCGTCGGAAACGATTTTAAATTATTTAGCAGCGTGTAGGGTCACCCTCAACTCCAGGCACTGACTCCGTGAGATGATTGATTGTTCTTAATGTAGTAGAAAATATAATACGACGTATGGCCTCACATTTTTATTAAGAAAGACACACCCTTAAAAACTGAGAATTAAATTTAGTTATTTTTTAAGTATCAGAAACTACGCGAGATTATCAAACCAAATATAAACTGTAGCATCATCGCTGAAACACGAGAAGAGGACTTTCCAGCCTTTTAAGCGCAACACGCAACACACAACACACAACAACCCATTATCTCCAAGTTTAACTGCATTGTCGTTCTAGCTATACAAGCAATAAATACATCGTAATGTTTCTTTGCAGGACAGTCTTGTTTGAAGTACGTTCTCAGAAATCAGTCATAAGGAATGATTTGATCGTAATCTTTGTATAGGCTATTCACGGTAAAGTGAGCACTTTTGAGGCCGTAGTTACTTTCTCCTTTCAGCCGTTTTTTATAGTTTGCCCACCTTTTTAAATAAATATTTCTGTTAAGTAATAAACACAGTGTGTATATTACATCGCACTAGGAATTTAACGTCTAAGGCTAAATTTAAATATATTTATTGATAATTTTTTCAAATGAGGGGGATTTAAAAAGTGCTTACTTTACCATAAATAACCTGTGTGTGTTATTATTCGTCAAGGTTATGGTGAAAACATCGATTATAGCTGATTTCGGAGAAAACATATCAAATTAAAGAGACTGATCTTACAATAAAAATAAAAGATAATAATTTCAAACAATCAGGGACAATATTTTTTGGTTTTATTTGAGCTCAATTTCTTTTTAAAAATTTAAGATCAGTGTTTTTTTTTTTAATTCTTTAAACGCTTAATGTAGTTGACAAAAATAAATTCACGTAAAATTTGTAGCATATTGCATTTTAAAACTATGTAATCAAGAAAAAGAGTGTTTCTAAAATAAAAAAAAACGAAAAGACATATTACATGTAACTATTAAAATATTTTCTGGTACAAGCGTTGAAGTTTAAAGACGACGTGAAATCACTTGGGTCCTTACAAAAGTATTCGGAATAAAATTTGTTGGAATAAATAATTAATGATTTACAGCATTTTTGCTAATTTAGTTTTATTTCTTCTCCTAACTTAAATTTCTGTATTTTGCAGCGCATTAACATGAATTTCGGTGTTATTTAAGTTGTATCGTTACTCACCACATAATCTTGTCTGTGCAAATAATATGCAAGTTTTGTCGCTTGAACAAAAAAAAAATAACTCCTACATTAAAACAGTTATTATATGTTACATAGTGGTCCTGAAGCGCTGGAATGGCGTCTTCATCTGGCAGATGTTGAGTCACTTTTGGGAACAAACGCGGGAGACTTAAAACGGGCTACCTCATCTTTACTCTATGACAGACTGCTCGTGTTGATCCGACGAGGAGACTGCCAATCTGTGACAGCGGGCACACTGTTGCCGAGCACAGCGCTGCTTGTTCACAACTGTACGTGCACCGACCTCCCTGTGTTTAGGCGTCAACTTCGCCTACAACGGGTCCACGGTGCAGTGAACTCTTTTGTAATAAACGTTTGTAAAATATCTCTTTTAGAGAATACATTTATTTTGCGGGTGAAGGGGCCGCGGTGGTGTAGTGGTCAGACTACTCGCCTCCCACCAAGGCGAACCGGGTTCGATTCCCGACGGGTTGCTCCCATATTTTTGCAAATGGGAATCGTGCCGGACGATGCCGCTAGTCAGCGGGTTTCCTCGGGGATCTCCCGTTTCTCCCGTCCTTTTATTCCGGCGTTGCTCCATACTGGCTCTGGGTTCTGCTGTAAACCTCAACTAACCATACGCGTTTGTGAAATGTTCCTTGTCACGAAATCAGTCCACTAATTTTTTTGGTATCTAATAATAACAAGATATATAGGCTGATCGCGGTTGATCTAGCAATTTTGACTTCCAACTTCTAAAAAACTTCACAGTTCTTCCCTTCTTATATTTCAACGAGCACATTGACCGGCTTGCGTCCAGTAAAGTCCAGTAAAGTTGATAACGACGGATAGAAAGTAATTCAATTTATTAACGTAGGATTAAAAATGTTAGGTAAAAATTTGTAAATACTGAAATAATTCCCTTGGCTTTCAGTTTTTTTTAATGTGTATGAACGCAAGGCTCATATCTTTAAAATATTAAATTTTATAATAACCCCATAGTTTCACTTGACCAACGGATGAATAAAGTGATCAGGCCCATGAAAATGTCAATTTCGCATGTTATTGAAAGATTTCACAACGTGCATACAAGTAGATCTTAACACTTTCAGACCCACTTTAATTTACGGTGTAAGTATTGCAAACAAGAATTGTATGATGCGTGCTGTACTTAAGTCGACACAGCATTTGCTTCGTTGGCACAGCCAATGAATGAACTGTAGGCTATACAGTATGTTCGGCGACAGTTATACCAATAAGACGGTTTGCGTATCATTTACCCGCAGGTAAGATCATTGGTCATTAAGCTTTGGAGTGTGCAGTACGGACCATACATTACTTACACGTGCGTAATGTACACACTTACGATCACTGGGTATAGTGGGTTAAGCAGGGCTTTGAAAAATGCTCATTTTAGCGTGAACAGTTTTTACGTGAATGTGTCACATTTATTTGGCAGCAGCAGATACTTCTCACGGTCTGGGACACAATTGTTCATTCATTGCCTGTTATTGTGAAGCGAGGTATTTTATTTCTTTTACTGAGCTTGGTTGCACGTCATGGCCACGATATTCCTTCCTGTTTTTTTATGGGTGGAATATTTATTCAGGCCGTGTCAAGCCCACTGTTATCCAGCAATGAAATAAACACAATGTATATAGGTGCTTTAATTCTACCCTCGCCGAAATAATCCGTGAAATTCGCGTACTCCCGTTAACAAGTAAGGGCAGTGGTAACTTAACTCACGAAAACGTTTTAAGGACTAACTGTTCTCGAAACACTGTAATAAAACTGAACTTAATTTTGCGGGATTACTTTCTGGCATGCGTAAACGTTTTGCATTTCGACAATCACTCAGGTTCACCGCCGACGTTAACGAATTCCGATTGGCTGACAGGCGGTGCCAAAATATGGAAACTGCTTTTGATGCTGACAGCAACCAACTTGCACAATTCCCGTCATCTAGTGATGGCGGACTAAACTCCAAGATATTGTAAGCTCATGTAATTTGCGTTATTTGCCGGCAATTTGTGTAACACTAGTTACAGACACTTTGGGCCAATAGGGAACGTTCAGCAGTAGAACAATCAATCTCCAGTAAAGCAGTAACGTAGGTCACTTATACTGTATAAGTAAAGCAGGCTCTTTTTTGCTAAAACTTTACGTAAGGTTCATAATTCAGTATCCCATATGCACTACGCCGGCGTGTATTCGCGAGAAGACATTTCCCTGCTTGACTGGACCAATCACAACACAGTTACTCCAGCTCTGGCTCGACAGTGATCAGCGGGAATACGCTAAAGACGCGAGAAAGTCAAATTGCGCAGTCTCGTGCATGGACACGAACTACAGTGGCTGGGAGTTGAACTGGCCGCGGAGTCTGTTCGCAGAGAACTGGCGACCCTTCGTCGAGTTGTTGGCAACCAATCAAACCACAAATTGCGCGTGGCACTGAAGACTGGTCAGACGCGAAAATAATTCGCGAATTTTGTACGTCGCTACCAATGGCGAAAGAGAGAAAAATGGTTGCCATGCTCATACAGTACTGAAATATAAACGTTGCTCGCGATAAAGTACGTATTTATATACACCAGCGTGCAGGATCACAGTTGAGTTAGTGGCGAGATAGTGAAAATAGGCGTAACACTTGACGTTTCGCGAGTGTAATGTTTAAATTTTATAGCTACTGACGACAGTATTTAATACGTGTGCACTAGCTGTGCCGCGGCTCCACTCGCATTAACTACACAATTATTGATTAGTTTTTTTAAAATAAAGTTAAAAATTTTACTTAGTGTTAAAATTCTTTCTCTGCATATACATATTATAAAACTCGACGTCTATTTGTCTGTCTGTCAGTGCGTTTATCACTCGAGAACCACGTATCCGATTTACGTGTTTTTTTTTAAATATTATAGCTATGTTCTCTGGCCAAGTTTTAGTATATATTTTGCTACGCAAAGTAACATAAAGAATAAGCAGCGACGATAATAGTGAATCAAGTTTGCCGCCAGCGCGCTCTCTTGCAATACGCTGTCTAAACCGTTAAAGATGGAACAATATCATGTAATAGAGAATTGTGCAGAATAAAAAGACCTTAAAAAAACTCCGCGGTAGCATATATCTTATATATAACAGACAAATACTAATAAGCGTTGTGGTGATGTGCAATTCTAATATATTATTATATGAAGTTTCCCAGACGTAGTCATTGTTAACGGTTGAATCTACTATGTTATCTGGTATTGGTAGGCCCATGCTATACTTTTTCCTGGCAATATTTGCACTTGCTTTTCAATTCCAATGAGTGAAAGGTGTGAAAAAATTCGTCATAGAATGTTGCTTGTGAATTAAATAGTAACAAAGCTTATTATCTCTGTTATAGAGAGATATATGCTACCGCGGAGGTTTTTTTTTCACACAATTATTTAACACATTATATTGTTGCATCTTTAATGGTTTAGACAGCGTATTGCAAGAGAGCGCGCTGGTGGCAAATTTTCTTCCGACTTGATTCACTATTATCGTCACTGCTTATTCTTAGGTTACTTTACATAACAAAATATATACTAAAACCTGGCCAGAGAACATAGCTATTAATTTTAAAAAATACGTAAATCGGATACGTAGTTATTGAGTGATAAGCGCACTAACAGACAGACAGACCAACAGAAAGACAGAGAGAGTGTGAGTTTTATAATATGTATAGATGTCTACAGATATAATCGTAATAACATCAATTTCCTTTTTATTATCATATTTACGTTCCTAAAAATTCTATGGCTTTACTTAGACGATGCATGAGGTAAAGTGAGATGGTCAAATGCAATAATAGTTTTGCATTTGACAGAAAGATAAAAACAATAATAGATCCTAAGCAGGGCTTTCAAAAAAGCCCAGTTAACCCCGAATTCGGTTACGAATTCAAGTGTTGCAATAGTTAAATTATTTTGATGATCATTATTCTTGTGACGAGCATGCTTCTCGCAAACAGTAAACAACGTGCTGCGTGCCCATTGATGTTAGTATTAGCGGTTCACAAATGAGAGAAACAGCAACTCCTACAAATAAGATTGATCACATAGAAAACTTCTAAAACACAGGTCACTGATTCCTTAAAGAACAGTTGGCTCACCGATCCTGATGACGGGCGGTAGCAGCAGCACCCCGGGCAAGCAGAGAAGAGACAGCAACAGGAAGGAGGGGAGACACTCCATGTCAGGGAACGTCTCGGGTCTCACAGCACTCGCCGAGGTCACATCTCCGCACACGACCCGCTCACCAGCACCAAGGTCACCGCGACAATCTACTCCTTAAACCACTCGGTAACGCGGAGTCTACCGTGTCGGTCGTGCTATTGCGGAGAACGTCCCATCGGCGCCAACAAAGCACTGCATTCAACCCTTCTGTCACGTGGGCCTGAACGCGGAGTCTACTGTCCGGTCGTGTGGTTTCAACAGGCGACCACAGAACACCGCACTCGAACCCCTAAACCCTCGTGTCACACGGGTTTTAACACAGAGCCTCCCTTGCCGGTCGTCCCTGCGGCAGAAGCTCAGCACGCCAGCATTGCCGCGCCGCAGCGGACGTGAATGAGCGGACGAGGCGCGGAGTAACGGGCGCTAACTGACGGCCATGTCCGCGCCACGTGCTGTGAGAGAAGATGCTGGGCGCCGCGACGCCCAGGCGGCGAGAGAAGGGTGCGCGCGACGCCGAGAGCGCGCCAGCACTGGCAGCGCCACTGCCCGGCCGCTGCGTCCTGCTCGTCGTGGAGGGAGGCATGGACGCTGCTAGGGAGGGGAGGAGGCGCGGTAGGGGAAGTGAGTTCACATGGAGGAGTAGGCAACCCGCAAAACGACACATAGATTGCGCCTGCAACCCTTAACGTCGAGTTTATCGTTTACCACGCTATAGTCTATTCCTGTAGCCTTGCTTAACTTCTATTTTTAGGCTCTTCCCCTGCCTCATGCAAACAAAGCTTAACAGATACTAGAAAATTACACCAAAGGGACATTATGTGCGCACTTAGTTTAACAATATTGTGCATGGGAACTACATATTTCCCCTAGGTATTACCAGCACACCTATTTTCTCCCTGTTTTTATTCATATGAATTAGAAATTGGATATTATAATTTATACATAAAATTAAATGAATAGTCCAGTTTAACCAAAAATAAGATAATTTTATGTCAACACAAGTGTAAAATGCGATTGATGTATAAAATAATTAGGAAACAACGAACACGTCATTCAAGGGGCGATTTTCAAAGGTTTGATACGAAACACATGAAGATACCGCAAATAGATATAATAAACACCGGGATATAATGTGACTGAATCTTGAACAACCCAATCAATGTGGCAACAGCCAATGAGCAAACAGTGGTCGTTGGAGAGTACGAAGGACTGTGATTTTTATCTTAATGCCAAATGAATTCGCGAGAGCACCGTGATGCCACAATTCTGACACTCATCTGTAACGTGTCTCTAATATCTAACGTCAAACCACACGCCTGTAGGGGATAAGTACAGAGTTATGTCTGTATGTGTGTTGTTCTGAGTATTACGGTGAGACGGCCGAGTAAGATTACCTCAAACGGAGGTTCTTCAACAAATATGGAATTAAACTCTACAAATCAGAACATTCGAAAGGGAGAAAGAGGAAAGTATATAAAACTGTCTCCACTTCACTGCAAATTAAAGGAACCACGAAATATTTTACATATAAAACGTCATTAAAAATAAGTAGGAAGAGATTGTGCTTACCGTAGTAACGAAGCTAGGGATTACCAAAATACTTCAGCATTATTATCTTCCAGACTCTCATTTTATTTTCGCAGTCAGAAATTGCAAAAATTTCGCGAATTAATTTAAGGAAGTACCACACCTCTATAACGGGTATACCTCAATTTCTTTTCTAAATGGAAACGTATTTTAGATACACACCGAGAAAAACGAAGTATGACTGTAGCAAATCTCTAAACTCTTTAAGTACGGAAAGAGGTCTGATGGGTTGTACGTCCTTAGTTGTATTCGTGTCGCTGATTGTGTTTGCTACTGTGTATTGTATTGCTACACAGAGCACGGCGTTCCTACCACAAAACGTATGGTATTTCCAACAAAACCACTTCAACAGTACTCTGAGTGTTCCCACAACTATTATAAATATGATAACCAAACATAATGATATAACCAAGTATTGGACAGTTCTTTCATTGGGTTTGAGGGCAGCAGTAGTAGAATATTGTGTCAATTTATTACAATCCTAGTTGTTGTGGGAACAATTCTAGTTGTTGTGGGAACAATCCTAGTTGTTGTGGGAACAATCCATTTTGTTGTAGGTATTATCAGTTTTGCAGTAGGAACGCAGTGCTCTGGTGTAACAACCATATGTAAAATAGCAAATACAATCACAGACAGGAATACAGCAAACTGTTATGTTGGCATTATTATATATGTTAACAATAATTAGATGGTAACTTCAACTAATCAGATGGCCCCCTCATGTTAACAGTTTAGCTGGTTCCCAAAACAATGTTTCTTTCTTAGTGCACACTGAAAAACTTGCACAATAACAAACCTGAAAGTAAACCAGGACGAAAAATTGTACCACATGGTACCACAGGATAAGGAATCGTGGAGTTCAGACCGAGATGTCATTTAACCCTTCATGCCCATTATAGACAACCGTGAACATGTTGCACAGGAAGCTTATACTATACCGGTACTGTACTCTGCGATTCTCAACACCCAATGATCTTCCTTGTGGGTAGCTGATTCCTAAACAGTGCTACTGAGCTACGTTATGATTGGTTCATATCACTCATCACCGAGCACAAAGGCTACAGCTTATTGGTTGTGACAACGAAACAAGTTCTTTACCAGCGTTAGTACAGCACGCATCAAAAATGTCTGAGTTGCAACACCATAGATTATAAATTAATGTACTAATGAAAGGGTTAAAACGCGAAATTTAATTATTTGTTTCCAATGCAAAACTCAACCTGTTAACTCACTGTCAATCCTCGGAAAGCATGTAACTCCAAGAAATGACGACCGACATAACGTCAGCTATGCTTTGAGTACTTACAGAAACACACATGTTTTGCTATTTCTCCACATAAGTACAGGCTGTTTGCGGTTAATTGAGCACTTTTGAAATCAACATCTGATTCATCACCCCTACTCGCACGTATTTTAACGGGGACGCTAAGTGGCATGCATTCAGCAAAGTTGGTAACGACGAAGGGAAAGTAATTTCGTGTCTTAAAGTTGAATTTAAAAGATTAGTTAAATATTCGTGAGTACTGAAATTATTTTATTTGCTTTTGTTATTTTTAATGTACATAAGTGTAAGATTTAACACATTTGTAAGAGATATTTACTCTTATAATAATTTTACAGTTTCACTTGACCGATGCATGAATAAAGTTATCGAGTCCAAGACAGTGTTAATGTTACGTATAGGGCAATGATACACAATATGCATATAAGTAGATGTCAACCAGGTTTTAAAAAAAAAAAGTGCTCAGTTTATCATGCGAAGCCTATATTACCGTTTAAATGTTCAAGTAGGGCAGATGTTAAAAATGCGAGCTGGCTCTACGTAAGTCAGTAACTGTACAACCTTTCTTCAGATACAGTCCCATTTATTTTACTGTCCTTTACTCTGAACATGCCATCACATACTTTTTACTACACAGATGAATAATTGTTACCTGCTTGATAGTGCGTGACCTTTTGCTAATTGGCTGCGCAATGCTCAGGAACGGGCGTTTTGCTTTATTGGCTACTGCACCCTGCGGACGATTTCCTATTGGCTGAGCTGCTGGCTGGCAAGTAAGTTACCGTCCACTGATTGGCGAACGGTGTTCTCGTATATTTCTGGCCAGTGACCGACATTTGGTTAGTGTGTGCGGTTGATCCACTTCGGTATTCTTAAGCATTCTGTGCTACTGCCACATCCATCCTTGTAAGTGCTTCTACAAGTTCTGGTTAACACACTACTGCGTTGTATAAAAGAGAAAGTAATCCCCTTAACGTACACATTATTTTGTGTTCCAGGTGGTGCAAAAGAGTAGACTGTTGACCTTGACATGTACTTGCGAATTCCTTGTATAAATTTTGTCGCTGGAACATATGGAAAGAATTAATATTGGTCCATGCTACAAGCGTTGAAAAATAACATAATTTGTGTGTGTCAGCGGCAGCCAATAACATTAACCAGGAAAAAATGTCTGTCTGCATTGGTGCTAGCTTATGACCTTGAATGAGGTGGCGGTGGCAGAGCGATTAGACTGCTCGCTTCCTACCATGGCGGACCGGGTTCAATCCCCGGCCGGGTCACTCCCGGATCTTCCCGAATGAGAATCGTGCCTAACGATGCCGCTGGTCAGCGGGTTTTCTCGGGGATCTCACGTTCTTCTCGCACTTGCATTCCAGCGCTGCTTCATTCTCACTTCATTTCACCCTCATGGGTTCTCAATACCTCGCTGTTAAAAGCCGCCCGAACCTCTCAACTCAGCTCTGACCTTGTACAGCAACGACCACCAATTTGCCTATTATGCAACACGTCATTCGTGAACAATTACACTCGGGATAATAAGTTAAGTGGTTAAGTAAAACCAACATCAATGAAATATTACTGTGTCAGATCGCTTGCTCATGGATTCAATATTACGCGTATCCTCGATGTGCGGTGGAGATATTTAGGCGGCGCTTAATGTCGGGGTCTTGAGAGCCAACGAGGGTGATGCGAGGTGAGTATGGAGTAGCGCCGGAATGCAAGAACGGAGGGAACGGGAGATCCCAGAGAAAACCCGCTGACAAGTGGCATCGTCTGGCACGGTTCCCACGTGCGAAAGTCCGGGAGCGACCCCGCCGGAATTTCTACCCGTTACGCCTTGGTGGGAGGCGATAAGTCTAGCCACTACACCACCGCGGCCCTCATTCGTGAGTGGTGTCACAAATAAGGAGAGGGGGAGCGGTGGTTGCACGATTATTAGGGTGCGATAATGGAATCGAGATCAATTTGTGACTTTCAGAAATTAGAGAACTAGACAGAACTGAATAGATGTTTAGCTATTCATGGAGATTACGGTTTTATTACGAAAACTCTTGCTGACGTTATAAAGGTTGTATCTTTCGTGACTGTATAATTACTAGGGTGACGTGTTTTTCGCAAAATATCTTCGCACGGGTTATACTTCAATATCCTACCCGTATACTTGCAGCATTACTTTGGTTATCGAGGCCACTCTTGTGCATACACTGTAAAGACGTACTTAAAACGCTTTCTGTTTGGCAAAAAAAAGGCATTTACTTAAAGTTGTTTTTCTTTCATTACAAAATTTGGCTTTTATTCCAAGGAAAGATTAAAGTGACTTATTTTTTATGTTATTAAATATTATTTTTATAAAATTTTGTTTAATGATAATAGTAGAGATGGTGGAAAATAGCGAAAATATTTTTACCAACATATCTTCTATACTACTCTAACCAGTTTATTGTTTTATGATTGGATGAACAAGGTTCTGACTCAGCTACGTTGTTTGCAGACCAATCAGGAACGTTCTGCCTTGTAGTATCAGAATCCTGATTGGCCTAGTGAAATGGGATAGTAGCTTCATAAGTGCAAGACAGCCAATATGCCGGGCATGTGTACAGTACGTTGAATCCTAGCAAACAGTCAACTTTTCCCGCGATAAGCCATCATCTATAATTATAGTTTTTTTTTTGTACAACAAATAAACAAATTCTGTGATCTGGTTTTGCTTACAGTAAATAAATCTTTCTGTATACCAAAGGGGAGCGTTAAATTATATCAAAACTTTTCTCTCGGACAGTCTAGTGTTTCGTACGTAACGAAACTCACTAAATCCTAAGATAACAAGTAACGTATCCCTTGCCTCGTCGAAATAATGGTTTAACAATTNTATTTATATTTATTAATTAAAATGTTTGGTTGCAACGAAACTACTTTACAGTGGTTCATATTTAATCGAAACTTACTTTGCGGAAGCAAATAATGAGTTGCAGCAAAAAAAAAAACAATCTTTCAGAGAGCATGAAAAATCCTTGTCTACCTGACTGGACAATCATAATTAGGTTACTCCTACACTGAACACACGCGATGCGCAAGCAGACACCGTAGACGTGTGACGGCTACAATCATCCAATCACAAAAGTCGACTTCAACTAAAGTGTTATGGATTACAACTAGTCGAGGAATCTTTACGCTAAAAACAGGTGTCGGTAATTCTTGCTGTAAAATATACACACCCCTACTCGATTAACGTCAGTCACACCGCACCTGGTGATGATATTTACCGGCTGAGAAAGCGAATAACGTCTGGTAGGTGAGCGTGCGTCCAGTAACAGCGCTTAGTCTGTCAGCGTCTTCCCGTAGGGCGGTAGGGCTTCTGCACCTGCGGAGCTTCCCTTCCCTCGAGCAGTACTTCAGGCGGACTACACTTAGCTGCGAGAACACGCGACCTGTCAACCTGCTGATTCCCCGCGCACACGGCGAAGGACATGACGGAGATGTGGAGACGAGGGTGAAGTGAGGTATGGATAGGGCCAGTGACTTTTCACGTAAAAATCGGAGCACACAGTGGACTTCAATACTATATACACACTTCAGCTGTTGTTATATCGCCATTGGCTGCTGGTGCCGTGTGCGTCTTTGACCAAGCCACTCAGGACTAAGTAACTCCGACACTGAACCTTCGTGAATCGTGCGCAAACGGTTAACACGGCCCAGAACATTTTTTTAGCCAATCAAAGAAGCTGGATGACCCCACAGTGCTTTGGACTGTATCTTGTCTCGAAATATTTTCGCGAAATATCACTGCCCCTAGGCATCAGTGTCCAGTACTTTGAGTGGTTTCAATGTGGCTTATGTGATTTGTGGAATTTTCTACACCTCTTTGACATGAATTGTCCATGCAAATATCATCGCGCACACAACACGTTGTTCACTGGCTGCAAGACAAGTGCTTAAAACAAGTACAATGCAGACCAAAAAAATTGTTTGTGATTGCAACACTTAAACTCGGAAATGAGTCTGTGACCGAACGGGTTGAAGTGTTTTCAAATACAGCAGCTCTTCTCTCGGAAATCGGGTGTTCATTTGCATAGTCCAATCAAAAAAGGGACCAAAAACGCTGGAGAATTCTGTAAAACAAGTCTCCACAAAAGATTTTTGTGGTTTTCGCTGTATATAACAAATGGCTTAAAGAATAAACCTATCAGTTTGTTTCCAAATGTGCTGAATTAACCGCAATATCAGACATTTATGCACAGGAGCTGATGAAAATACTGCAAATCTTCAAAATCCAAAATTTGCGTATTTTTCATGTTTCTATCACAGAATAGTTAAATATTCATGGCGGTTCCTTTGATGTGAGCGTGCCTACTCGTTGATTGGTCTGGGCGAGGTTCTGTAACGGGCATTTTATCTGATTGGCTACTCTCTGTTGCCGAAGATTCACTATTGGTTGCACTGCCGGCTGACGAGTAAGCTACCAGGAGCTGATTAACAAAATACGATACCACGTATGCTGCAAGTGACGTCAATTCACTGGCGTGTTTGGCTGTACAGTATTTAGTTACGTCTGGAGGCCGTCCTCTCCACTGAATGTCAATAAAGAGGGGTTCAATCGAAGGTAGAATATGAGTTAATTAGTCAAGTAGTTAGTGGTGCCATATGATGGCATAGATATAAAGTAGAATAGATTCCGGGAAGTGTAGGGAACTGGGTGGGCGCCAGGTAAACCACGACACACCACTACTCTAGACTACCTGGGTGTAGATGTAATAGAATAAAATCATAGAGGTGGAAACATTACTTGGTACCGATAGCAAGCCAAAGGCCAAAAGAAAGAAAGAATGGGGAAATTACTAGGAAAAGAAAAGGAAAACTCTTATACCCCTGCATTAGCCAAAATTGGCACACGTGCGGGGATGATAAGAAAGCGTGTCCGGTCTTTGGTTAGCTACGTAAATAAAATATATTTCGTTACAAAAGCAGCCGTTTCACCTTTGTAATCTTAAGTATTCTGAGTTTCAGTAACGTCATTTAGCGTTGTTATCTTCCACAGTTAACGATTTAGAAAACCCTACTTTCTATCGTCTTTTGGCCCACTTGGTTTTCTTTCGACACTTGGAATTAAAATTGTCGTGGAACAACATACATGTATGTATGGGTTAATTAAGTGAGGCTGTGAGTTACTAAAAATATATCATTAATCATAAGCTAATAATTTTTTTAATATGCACTAAATGTTTGATNATATATAAATCTATATCAAGATTAAGATAGTAACTACGTTTCGTGATGAGCTGGCAACTTTATTTATATTTTTACAGTCGCTTTTTACGTCCAAATACTATTACTTACGGAAAGAGATTATATTTATTAGTGGGCTTCATTTCAAATCTCCTTATTTAAAGTGCGGAGAGATTTTTACTGTGTGCTACAGAAAATATTAATGTTTATAATTCACAAATTTAATCACAACTTCAAATGCAGCGTACTGTTGGTTGTATTTTGATAACAAATTGCATCCAGCACTCGCACAATAACACGCTCGTTATAGTACAAATAAACTTGTCTGTCAAGTGTCATTTTGTGAAATCTTGGCAAAGTAAACAACGCTGTTTTTTTTTCTCTTCGTGAAATATTGCACTTTTATTTTCAGCTGGGTAAATGTTAGACTTAAATGTCAAAAAGAGTACGTTACATCACAAATTCGCAAACAGAGAGTGACATACAATATATTCTAATCCCATTTCAAAAGAAAAATTGGTGAATTTTCATTGTAAATTAAGGCCACGAGACGTCAAAAGTAATTACTTCTGTACATTCGTTTGAAAATTTTTAGTAACATGATAGATGGCTTTTTTACATAGCTTTATGTTTAAATTTATTTGTTAGGAATTTATGTCAACTCATCTCGAGACTTTTCTACGCAAATGTGGCCCGGTTGAAAACCTGCCCTAACCAAGATAAATGCATATACGCTAGAAAATTTATTCGAAATATTTGATCGCGCCATGATACATCCGAAAGAAACTTCAGTGTTTGCAAAATGAGTCGTGCATACCCATTTGTGCACGCGCATTTGTTTACTTTGCTGCGCATGCAGAATGCACTCTACGTAGTCAAAATATTTTTGTATGTTGTGCGAACCAATCCTTTGGAAACTAGCTGCCAAGAGTAATGTTGTAACACAACAAGTTAAATATTGTATCTTTAAAACACATTGTTTCTTGGAGCGTTACAACATTGTTTATGTATATCCATGTTTATATAATAATCTTGAAGTTACAGTACTTGAAAGTCAAAACTGAACATTACTTTTACTTATTACACAGGAAAGCGTAAAATTTACTCATATTTACTTGTAGTGATACTAAAATTATCTTGACAATTCATTTCCAATTATTTGTTTCTATAACTACAAACTTTTTTTACAGTGTAGTTGAGTAGAGGTGGGTGACCTTGAAGGAGAGCGTGTCCTTGGAAAGAAAATATTGACAGTGTATAGGTGTACGTGCTTATCGCTTACAGTCGCATTATGTTTTCTGACGAATTAAGAACTATGAAGACACATGTCAATTAACTATATTGGAATGACGATTAAAAATGAACTGAGTAAAAATATAACGAGTGCATTGAGACTACAAAGCGCTACTGTAGCCTGCCAGTTGGGGAGCTGACAGCGATACAGGTTCCTCTGAACGACCTGCTACAAGCGGCAGTACTATATTTCAAGTGGGACGTTTATTTCTTTGTTCGATTTATACTGCGTGAATTTGTGATATTGGAAGTGAACATTTTTTAATGTACCCGGAAGTTTATTCCGTATTTAAAGTAATAGAAATGTACGAGTTCGTAACAACGTATATAACTGCCGTATTTCATGCGCTCTCTACATCGTAGTGTGTGAATATCTATCTTCCAGTAGCGTCTGTCGTAATTCCATCAACAACGCAATATTTACATGTGTCGCCTAATATTGACGGATCCCAATGAAAGTTTGTCCTTGTTGCTGCAAATATTCCATAAACCTTGCATTCGTTATATTTCAACTTGAAATGACAAGGCCACTTAACGCCATTTTACGACACTTTCTTCGTTTGAACAATAGGCGTAAATTTAAATAACCGCAGTGGTGTAGTGGTCAAACCACTCGCATCCCACCAAGGCGAACAGGGTTCGATTCCCGGCGGGGTCACTCCCGGATTATAGCATGTGGGAGTCGTGCCGGACGATGCCGCTGGCAGGCGAGTTTTCGAGGGGATCTCCCGTTTCCCCCGCCCTTTCATTCTGGCACTGCTTCATATTCACCTCACTTCACCCTCATCGACTCTCAAGTCCGCCATGTTAAGAGCCGCCCAAATCTGTCCACTACTCTCCAGTGTGCTCACTTACGGAAAGAACGCATACAACAGACGAGGGCTGTCTAGTGCTTCCAGAGTCATGAGCATTAGAAACACATTTTAGAGTACTACAACATTACTTAAAATGGCTTTTTTTCAAAGCGTTATCTCAAAACATACGCATTATACACATACAAAAATATTAAAGGGTCCTGCATTGAATCTTTCTACACACTTTCCACCAATAAGATAATAGTGCGACCACTAGTCCCATACGTACTCGCAGTGCGACCAGAACACTGCACGCCAGTTCAGAGCCTTGCGCTTAGTGGCGATGGTGCACTTGATGGTCGTGGCAGTGTCGCCCTTATCGCTCCCGCGCTTCTCTGCCTCAAACGTCGAAAATGAGTGAAGTGACGAGATTTGGGCTGCTCTTAACAGCGAGGTCTTGAGAGCCGATGAGGGTTATTGAGGTGGGCATGGAGCAGCGCCGGAATTAAAGAGCGGGGAAACGGGAGGACCCCGAGAAAACCCGCCGACCAGCGGCACCGTCCGGCACGATTCCCACATGCGAAAATCCGGGAGTGACCCGGACGGGGATTGAGCCCGGATCACCGTGGTGGGAGGCGAGTAGGCTAACCTCTCAGCTACTGCGGTCCCACGTCGAAAAAAACTCAATGTATCGGCGAATCTGCATCTGACCGAACCAGCACGTAAGGTATAGTATTGCTCTCTTAAATCGCTGGCAGGTGTTTGGCCCAACAGACATTTGGCTGAACAGGCTTCTGACAGCGTATTATGAAACGCCATCAATGTGTTTGTGACCGGATGCTTCCTGTCCACCCGACACACACACACGCGTTTCGACTGCCACCCCCAGGAAGGGGCAGTTTCGACTCTCGTACTTCAATTTGCATTTCCGGCGCTAGGAGAGCGAATGCTCGGAATATTTTTCCCGTCGGCGCCGGAGATGGCGGTGCGCGCAACCGGACGTGAATGCGCGTATTTTTTTTCCCCACGCGGCAGCGATATTCAAATTGAATTTCTGGCGAGGGGCGCGCCCGGTCCGAGGACGCAGGCTGTGGCAGTGCGCATGCGCCACTAGCGACCCCAGCGCCCCTGGCGGCCGCTAGCCGCACTGCGAGCGTTGCCAGGTAACGGCTCATTGATCCGTGTGTTGCGTCTGGTGGCAGGCGGGTCGCAGGGGCTATGTTNAACTCCACACTCACCGATACAGTTTACAAATAACATCGCTGGAACTGGTCAAGTCTGCTTAAGTGCCCAAAGGAATTTTCAGCATATTAAAAACAGTAAATTTGTTTTAAATGTTAATGAAAAGGGAAATGTTATTTTCAAAAATTAATTAACACGATTATTGGAATTTCATTTACAATATCTTGCTTTAAATAATTTACAATTTGTACACAAAACGTATGGACGAATTTCATAATGCATTAACAAGTAAACTTGATGCAATTGGTCAAGGTGGGTGAGGTTGCGTAAGTAACTGATCTTATAGCACATTTGTAAGTTGTAGGAAATATAGAAAAAATTCCTAATAGAAGTGGCATAAAAGGCAAGAATGTTCTTTTAAATAAATAAACTCAATTTTTGGAATTTAAAATGATCTTTTTCTCGCAAAATAAATTATAATTACCACTTAATCTGTACGCCAACAGCTCAAAATTGGTTTCGTGTCACCAGAATAACCCCAAAAAAAATTTTAAACATGGCATGTGATTATCCTGTGAAATCATTCTAAGTTTCACAGTGAATCACGAGTTTATAATAGCCAGACGTTAAACCATAATTGCAGGATAATCAAGACAGATTTTTAAAATGGTATCTATCTCCTTCCAATGACTCCAATAATAGCTGACGGTAAAATAAAAATTTACCATAGCATATTAAAAATTTAATAATTAATTTTGTATAGTTAAAATTTATAAATTAAATTTAATGCTTATTTTGTATTTTAGTCGAGCAACACACTACCCAAACGTGAAGTATTCAAATGGCATAGAAAAATAAAGTTTTAACTCTCTTAACAATACGAAATATTTTGGCTAACACTTTTTCAAGCAGGGTCGAAATAGATGTGAGGTGTTTTACGCTAATTGGTGCCGTCTGCTGGACGGAGTGTGCGAAATGAGATATGAGTGGAGCAGCGACGGAATGTAAATTATTCAGTAAACGGGAGCTCCCAGAGAAAATCCACCACCACCAAGTTTGTCGGGACTTGCTATCTACTGATACTCTATAGATGTACGTCTGTTCTCTATGCACCGAGCCAAACGTCTGCTTCGTTAACGGTAACTTAATACATTCCAAAACAATCATTTAAAATACGAGGGTTATTCGGAAAGTAAAGGTCCGAATCGCCGTAGCTAATCGAATGTCGCGCGAACATTGTAACGCGCATGCGCACCGACTCCCGGCATGCCTTGCTCGTCAAACGACGCCATTTGTATTGGTATTGTTGCAGTGTGCTGTTTACAGCGTCAGTTCAAAATGTTTAAAACAGTTGATCAGCCCGCCGACTGTGAAATACGGTCAGTGATTCGGTTTTTTGACAGCAAGGAACGTTTCAGCAGCGGAAGTTCATTGACAGATAAGTCAAGTGTATGGCCCCAATGCGATGAGTGACAGCAAAGAGCGTAAGTGGGTGAAAGCTTTCAAGAACGGACGGAAATATGTCCATGATGAACCGCGATCAGGCCGACCATCAGTGATCACATAAGATTTGATCAAAGCCGTGGACGAAAAGATTCGTGAAGATCGGCTATTCACAATTTCAACTTTAGCGTTGGGATTTCCGAATGTGGGTAGAACAACTTTGCACAAAATTGTCTCTGAAAATGTGCATTTCACAAATTGTGCGCACGTTGGGTTCCCAGGCTGCTTACTGAGGAAAACCAAATGAAAAGAATGGCTTGTGCTCTTGATTTTTTGGACCGATATCATACGGAAGGTGATCAATTATTAGAGAAGATGAAAGGTGAAAGAAGCAGTTACAGACTGGTTATCCTCACAGGCGGCAGACGTCTATGACTTAGGCATACAAAAACTTGTAGAACGTTATGACAAATGTTTAAACAAATATGGAAAATATGTAGAAAAATAGAGAAACATGCAAGGAATTAAATAAAAAAAACGTTTTTTGAAAAAATCTGTGATGGTTTAGGTTTCATTAGAAATCGGATCTTGCTTTCCGAATAACCCTCGTATCTGGCCATAACTGCGTATGTTTTTAATTTGACACGGGATGTCATATTTACAGTAATCACGGAAGCAAATTATTAAATGCAGTTGTATGTATTTATGTGCGTGGGGTATAATTTAGAGTTAAAGGCATTAATTGAAGTCTGCATTGCTTTGGAACAAAACGCAGATAAATTACATTAAAAAAACAAAACCAGCTAACCGTTTTCGCCAACGTGGTAAGAATTTTTGTCAAAGTAATGAGTTTACACCGAGCTGTTTCTTATAGAGTAAATTTTTTAACTTAACCTCAGCGCAGGATGCTATCTGCTATCCTAAACATAGAAGGGAAGTCCTGTACAGTTGTACGTTATCTGTTGCTAAAATATCCTGAAATTGTAAGCTACGATAAGAAGTTCCTGGTCATTTATCGTCACATTAAAATTGCACTGTTCAAAATGTGTGTAGCCAAAATAAATTTATTTTAGTTTTAAACACACCCGAGTAATAATAAATGTACAGACATATTAGGGCACCAAAAAATTTACAGTGTCATTGATGGACTCAATAATATGACAGGGGGCCACGGCGGCTGAGTGGTTAGCCTGCTCGCCTCCCACCAAGGCGGAACCGGGTTCAATCCCCGTTCGGGTCAATCCCGGATTTTTGCTTGTGGGAATCGTGTCAGACGATGCCGCTGGCCAGCGGCTTTTCTCGGGGATCTCCCATTTTCCCCGCTCTTTCATTCCGGCGTTGCTCCATTCTCACCTCAATCACCCTTATCGGCTCTCAAGACCTCGCTGTTAAGAGCCGCTGAAGTCTTCAGTCACTTTATAGGACAGCATTAGTTCCACGGCAGCGTATTTACTTAAGGTTATGGAAGGTTGAAAAATTGACAGAATTTACAAACTAATGACGGTTTTCAATTAATTTCAATTAATTAGTTCCTTTTTTATTTTTTTATATATTTTTATTTTTAACACAATAATTTTAGCGGAAGGTTTTTGCTGTGATTTTTTTCCATCCAGTGATAAACAGGTAACGGACTTTAAATTAGATTTACCGCAACACGAATGGTGAGGTCAGAGGCAAACAAAGCCGAGAACTTAAAAACCAGAGTAGTTACTTCTGCCAAATTTGTTTGAAGGTGATATAATAATATTTTNCAAACAAAGCCGAGAACTTAAAAACCAGAGTAGTTACTTCTGCCAAATTTGTTTGAAGGTGATATAATAATATTTTCCGTAGCCGAAGACATTTAAGTTTACTTTTCCTTACGAAACGCCATGTCAGTCGATGACGTTTCGGTGAGGAAATCTTACTTTCTCTGTTCACTTTGAGGAATCAGAAATTGATATCACAAATGTTTCACTTCCCATTCGAAATTTCGTATCTGTTAACGTGTTCAATATTACGGGAGCTTGCATATAAGTAATAGTGACATATTAATAATGAAGATATTTAGTGAAAGTAGCGGTTATTTAAATCCTCGCTTTATGACGGGAAGCTGATCAACTGGATGGATGGCTGTATATATAGGTTTATCCTTAACTCGCCGGGGAACTNTCGCTTTATGACGGGAAGCTGATCAACTGGATGGATGGCTGTATATATAGGTTTATCCTTAACTCGCCGGGGAACTTATCGATCCCCGGGAACACACACCTACAGTATCACGGCTTTATAGAACGACGTGGTGATGGCGATTCATACCTGGTAGTAGCGGTGATCATTGCCATCACGTACGTATGTTGGAGTTAAAGCTGTCGTTCCCGCAGAACGGCTGCAACTAGCGCTATCTCCACTCGTCACGTCCTTCCTCCCTCCCCTCGTGTAGCTACTGTTATGGGCTCTCAGTCCGCCCTCTGACCGCCCTCTCCAGTGCCGCTGTTTGCACGATATCTTCCTCCGCTCGCGGCTGTTCGAGTCGCCACACTTCTCCGCCCCTGCTGCACCGTCCCCTCGTTCATTGCGATAAGACGCACCTGCTCCAGCCAGAGTTCTGGCTAGTATTAGAAAGAAGTAATTTATACCTGAGTTGAACGTTTCAATTCGTGAACTTTACACATGCTATCGTGTTTGTTAATTCGTATAGTCCATTCGTGGTTACCTCAACGTTACTGAAAACCCGTCTCATGTAAACACAGCTTCAATAGGTTTAGAAACTTACACCGAAAGGACAGCGCACCGTGTTAACACACAATCAGCTTAACAATATTTTGAATGAAAACTGTTTCTTACTACGCATTACCAACACGTATTAACTCCATCTATGTTTAATATTAATTATGTTTGAAATTTTATATTATATAAATTAAATTTATAACAAGATCATTGTAGCCCTTTCATTCCCACATTAATTTATAATTTCTTGTGTTGCAAATTAGAACGTTTTTGATGCGTGATGTACTTACGCTGGCAAAGGACTTGTTTCGTTTATCACAACCAATAAGCTGTAGTCTTTGTGTTTGCTGATCAGTGATATGAACCAGTCACAACGTTGCGTAGTAGCATGGTTTAGGAATCAGTTACCTACAGGAAAGATCATTGGGCACTGAGCCTCGTAGAGTACAGTACCGGTCGAATATAACACTCCTGTGCAACATGTATACANGGAAAGATCATTGGGCACTGAGCCTCGTAGAGTACAGTACCGGTCGAATATAACACTCCTGTGCAACATGTATACAATAGTCTACAATAGGCATGAAAGGGTTGACCAAAAATAAGTTACTTTTAGGTCAACATATTATGAAACACTTGTGATGCACGACACATTTAGAAAAACAACCNAGGAAAGATCATTGGGCACTGAGCCTCGTAGAGTACAGTACCGGTCGAATATAACACTCCTGTGCAACATGTATACAGTAGTCTACATAGCATTTTAGGTCAACATATTATGAAACACTTGTGATGCACGACACATTTATAAAACAACGAGGCAGGTCATACATGGGTGAGATATTTGTAGAGAAATTATTTTAATTACACTTCTTATGTTGGTAATACTTGAATATGCTTGTTTGGAGCGTTTCTTGTTTGGGTCTGCACTTATAAAACCATCCGATTTTCTGCATAAGTTAGACACAATGAGCATATTAATAATCTGTACATGAATACTATGAAATGAGAAGTTTGTTTTCGTGGATGGTGAACTTAATATCCAGACCCAAAATAATAATTCAAACTAGCTACCCTCGAATGGCAGGTGTAAAATGTTTGTTATTAACATAAACATATGGTACTTCTTTTACTTACAGGTGCGTGTGTGCTGGTCACGTTAAAGCCTTTCTACAACAGTAACGTTTGTTATTGTTTTTTTTTGGGCCAACTAAGGACCACGTCACTTCAACTGTTTCCTTCTGGCTTTAACACTTGCCTAGGATGTCTTCATGCGTAGCCAGTATTACTCCTTTCTCTCCTCAGCCCGCGCCTTTCCCAGCTGTTGACACTTTCGGCTTTGTTTGGAAACCCTGGCCGTTTTACGCAGATCTGATTCTAAAAGTATGATGATACATCGAAAAGACTATATATCGTAACAAAAACTATTATTATACCACACTTACGCTATTGACAGGATTCTTTGTAAGTCTCATACAACCCAGGATATAACACAAAAATACCAAACATACATATATATCTATATGTATGTATATATGTATATATTATAAAATACGAACAAAGTTAAGTTCTGTCATCACGTACGTAAATAACGCAAAGGGAAATGCTACAGAAGGAGCGCAATGAGATGTCACAAGGAAAACTGACCAAAACGCCAGAACAGTAATCAAACAAGCAAATAAACGGGAATAGCTGATTTTAAAAAAATGCTATTTAAAATTAGTGCAGTTATGAATCAATAGGTTCGAAATAATAGTGGTTAATTGTTGTGTACAGCATCTATGTTGTGCGTCTTTAATTGTGAACCCAGCTTAAGAGACAGCTTCCTTGCATAGTCTAGTCACGGCTTCTTCACGATTTTTTAATCAAGCCTTTGATAAATCGCCCCATGTACGACATGTTTGGTTGTTTCCTAATGTGTCGCGTATTAAAAACGTGTTATGCGCGTGTTAACAAAAACGTTCCTTATTTCAAATTAAACTGAACTTTCTCCTCTATTCTGTTTACAAATTATAATAGTTTATTTACGATTAATATGAATGAAAACAAGGAACAAATGGATGCGTTGGTAACGCCTAGTAAGAAATAGTCCTTATGCAAAACAATGTTACGTTAAGTGCGCGCGAATCCGGTGTGTTGTCCCTTTGGTGTCATTACCTAAAGGTTGTTCAAGGTAAAGTGAGCACTTTTGAAATCAACATTTGAAATATGTCACTGAACCTACCTGCAAGAATTTTAACGGGCACGCTAACTGGCATGCAGCCTGTAAAGTTCGTAACGAAAGAGAAAAAGTAGTTCCATGTCTTGACGTTTAATTAAAAGTGTTAGGTAAACATCTGTAATACTGAAATTATTTATTTTGCTTTAGAGTGTTTTTTAATGCATATAAATGTAAAAATAAGCGAATTTGTAAAAAATATCCTTTTGTAATAACTTCGCAGTTTCACTTGGCCGACGCATGAATAAAGTGATCAGGCTAACAGCAATGTTAATTGTACATACGGCGGAAGAATACACAATGTGAATAAAAGTCGATACTAAGCAGGGCTTTTAATTAAAAGTGCTCAGTTTACCGTGAACAGGCTATATACTTTGTTAAGCTTAGTTTGCACTAGGCGGAGGAATAAGCCGGAAGTATAACTTCAGCAGGGCTTCAGGAAAGCTGGAAGTAACCATGAACATCCTGTAGAGGTTATTTCGCGTGAAAGGTTTTAGCTGTCGAGCTCTGCAGTCGCTGTTTCCACGTTGGCACGGCGCCAACGCTTCAGTTCCGCAGTCAGCCGCTAGAACGCGACACCACTCCACTCGTATGGAAATATGTACCAGTTTTCGACAGCATGGTACCCCGGCACATACACAAACATATAAAATGTGTGTGTATATATATAAAATTAAAAAGACAAAAAAAGACGGACGAACAAATAGTTATTACAAAACAGGACAGACAAAAAAAAGCAAATCAAAAGATAATATAACACGATGACAAAAATGAAAACACGACACAAGTGAACAAAACAGTGCTAAAACAACACCAGTGGACACAGCTGAACAATAAAAACTAATAATACACAAACACCACAATGAAACGCAGGTCAGGGAAAAATATACCTTGTCAGATTATGAAACCAAATAATTCAATACTACGGACAACACAGGGACCACACAAATTACCAGAGAAAATAATGGATAAATCAACAGAGAGGACACAGAACAACGACAAAATGATAACACAATAAGAATTACAAGTCTCCACAACGTTTCGGATTCTGTAACCTGCCCGCTTCTTCAGGCGAGACACGGGACTGTGAACAATCGCTGTCTACTGCGAGAGGATAAAGCAGGTCTTTTCCAACTTCTCAGTCTCCCGTTAACTGCGTATCTTTAACACTTCAGGCACACTTAACTTAACGGTTTCTGGTTCTGCAAACAAAATATGTATGACGAGTGCTGTACTTAAGTCTATACAACACACGTGTGTCATTGTCACAGCAAATGAGCTGTAATCTGTGTGTGTCTACAGCAATGTGAACCAATTGTGACCTAGACCAGTAAGACTGTTTGCGAATCAATTGCCCACGGATAATATCATTGGTCATTGACTTTTTCAGTGTGCAGTACTGAACAAAAATTACCTACACGTGCGTAATACATACAGTTGTGTACACTGCGTCTGCATGGGCTAAAATTAATTCCCCGTTTAAACTCCGTGGATGCAAGCTTGGCAAAAATTGATTATTTTATATTTGTACGAAACACCATTCATCTTGTAGTCCGTACTTTCAAGTGCTTTTTTCTCGCATAAAAAAGTTTTGCATTGAATGTCAAAATCATAATTCTAGTGTTTTTGGGACACACGCAGAAAAAAAAACGGAAGAATATACAGAACATTTAACAAGGGGGACTGAAATGCCATGTCTTGGTTCATTTTAAAGGAATGACGGGCAAAAATTATTTAACAAAAAAACATTAACTCTTATAAATAAAAAAAATGCCCATTTTTCTTTACTACGAGCAATTCTTAAAAATTGCGAAAACATTTCATAGCGTGATTTTAAAGTAACTCGTGGAATCTTGTTGAAATGAAAATTACCTTATTTCGGGGAGAGAGTTAGATTTTATATTTTATATTTCCTGAGAACACAGAAATATGCCGGCTAATTTTTTTTTTATGCGAGTAGATAGTACTTGTAAGTAATGGCTACATGTTGGACAGAATTTCGTACAAATATAAAATAATGAATTTCCTGGTAACGAGCAGTCTTAAACCCGTTCAGTCCTCGTGTTCATCATCGATGAAGTGTTGCACGTGAAGGATATTTATGGTCGGCACAGTAGGCCCTACACAAGGACTCAGTCGCCGGTGTACCGAGCGTCTTCCGTGTGAGAGATCTGATTAGTAGAAGTTCCCGCAGCTCTCATTTGCGAGTGATCAATGCTGGATACAGGAAACATGCGTTACGTTGTTCACTCGTTACGAGAATCACGTTTTACACAAGTACAGCGCACTTCATGAGCATTGTAGACATCCGTCGACATGTTGCACAGTTAGGCTTCATTTGACCGGTACTGTACTACGCGAGGCTGAGTTTCGCGAAAAGATTTCCTCACATGCTAGATTGCAAAACTTGACGGGCGTACCATCAGTATTATTCTGCTTATTGGCAGCGTCTCTCTGTGAGAAGACTTGTATATACTTCACTGGCCAACCAGAATGAGGTAACTCAGGTACTGTACGTCTGTGATTAGCGGGCGGACGTCTAAGACGCGCAACACCTGCATCATCCAACCACAAAAGTGGACCTCTGCTAAAGTGTTATGAAATACAACTGGTCGCGAAATATTTCCGCGAAAATCGGCTGTCCCTGCCGACGATATTCCCTTTGAGTAACTGGTTTCTAAACCACGCCACTGCGTTGCGTTATAACTGGTTCATATATCTGATCGCCTAGCACAACGACTACAGCTTATTGGTTGCAATAACGAAACACGTTATTTGCCAGCCGAAGTACAGCACGCATCAAAAACATGTCTAATTTCGCAACACCATAAATTATAGGTTAATGTGAAAATTAAAGGGTTAAAATTTAATAATTTCGACTAGGGGCACCTGCTTTTCGCGAAAATATTTCATGACATGTTGTGTCCCAACGCACTTTAGTTCAGAACCTCTTTCATGATTGGATCATTTCAATTTGTATAGGTCTTATCTGTCTGCCCGCGAATCACGGACGGTCAGTATCGGAGAAACTTAATTGATTGGGTCACCCATGTAACAGACTGTCTTCACACAAAGACAAGCGGCCAATAGTCGAATGAAGCCTGTAAGTGTGCACACGGGATATTGGAGTCTAGCCTTCTCGTGAATAGTGTTGCGAAAAATGTGTGTTCCCTAATTGCGACACTTGAGCTGATATATAATAATTCGGGAGCGAACGGGTTAGTAGTGAAGATACGTTGTGAAGGTTATTTTACAAGCAGGACTACACGTAGACTAAATATGAGGTAGCCCGATCTCGCTGGCCACGCACAACCAGTCTTCATGCCTCAACAATGAACAGCTCTTCTGCCAACACTAGTAAGAACGACGTTGATGGGATTTGAGGTTAGAACACTGCTTAGTCTGAGATATTTGTATGCTTCCTCGAGTCAATTTGGAATGCAATTAGATTAAATTAATATTGGTGAAAGTATTTAATTCATATAAAAGTGCTCGTTTTTTTTAAATTAAGATATAAATAATCACGTTCATCAGTGTTGACCATGCCACTTTGACAAATGTGTTGCTTTGGGGCAGGTGAATGCTGGGTACATGCGCAGAAGACGAATAACCGGTCTAGCGCATCTTCAGTCTATGGCGAGAGGCGAGGTGACTGAGGCCGTGTCTCAGTTCAAAGAATACTCTTTAGAGAGAGCACTCTTCCGCACAACCTGGCAAGAGCACTGCTTCGCACTCTCTCACGCTCTCGCTCTGTGGTATTGAGACGACCACACACTCGTTTCTCTCCTACGTCACGCTGACGGCTGATGCCAAAAGGCGGGAAGTCATGTTAAGCTTAAATCGCGATCATAGATATTGTAAATAATATATATATATATGTGTTAAAAATTATTCATAAATAATTAATAACACTAGCAAAATAATTATTAGCTCATAAAATGCTATTCTTTTTGTTCTATATATAACCGTCGTGTTGCAGCAAAGTGGCAATAAAAACGAGACTTGGTCAGAAATCCTTATTTACAGTTTTATAAATACGTGTCACGTAAGCTATTTCGTTGACGAAAACAGTTGAAATGCGACGTGGTTTTGTCTCAGAAAGCTAATATAACGTATTCAGACACGGTAATAATGTAAACAAATATGGCGCGTGGTCAGAGAGTGCGAGAGAGCGCCAGCGAGTCGTGCCCTCGCCGACGGACTGAGACGACCAGAGAGCGTTCTCTCAGTGACGTGTAGCGAGAGTATCTGGAAGGACGTGTGCGCCGGAGGTGTGGGTCGCCGACAGGGAAGAGGAGGGGCGCAGGCCGGGGAGAGAGAGAGGCAAATGGACAGCCGACCTCCGGCGACACAAAGACGTCGATCCACCAGCCCGGGTTGGCAGCGAGGGAAGAGTGCGGTGGCGTGATTGCAGGCTCCTGGACATAATGGAGGCGTCCCCCGCGACAAAAGAACTGCGGGCAGGCGCGCATCAGGCGCCGTCAGCTGCGACTGACTGTCGTCCTCCGTGNGTCCGTACACTGACTGTCGCCCTCCGTGGTGGGGCGAAGAACAAGTCTGTCGTCCCCTGGTGTCGCTACACGCCCAACACAACGCACTCACATTCACGATCACTTACTGAAGCCCTACCTAGGGCCGGCTTCACCAAGCCAGATTACGATACTTTATCCAAGTGCCAAATTATCTCGATTATCTGTCTTTTATGTTTCACCACGCATCTTATCTCAATTTACTCTGTACATCGAGATTAAAAATTTTTATCCCCGATTTCGCTGTATTAAATCACTTTATCGGGATAAAGAAGTAAAACATAGGCAAATACATTAGACTATTCGCAAAGAAATTTGCAAAGTGATGGAGAATTATTATTTGTAGATTAGTGGCATAACATAAAAAAGTAAATAAACACGATATAATCTGCAAACGGTAGAAAAATTAATACAGGAGTATGCAGGAAAATGTCGACGTATGAAAACTATTTTGGGAAACGGTAATTGCATGGTTATCTGTTTTCAATATAAAATATGTTTATTAAATTTTAATACGTATTTAATATTGTTACATTATTGCTGTTTGTTAAGTTTATTCGCTGCATATGATTCTATATACAATAATGCACTTAATTTGACGTTATGAATATAGGCATGGATGTAAAACACATAAAAAACGTTCGAAAATTAAAAAAATTAATCAAAATTATGAGCTACACAATGAAACTCTAACTCGACCGCAAAAATAACAGTAACTTATGACTTTTATATACCACTAAATTTAAGATTGTATTTTCAGAAGTTTAATTTTCTCCGTACGGCGTTTATTCCGGCAAGTTTGCCTGGATACATATTTTTCTTTAAATAAGTGTTCAGTTGTACTATTCGTCTTTTAGAAATGTATGTTGTAGGGAAAATTAATTTAAACCATCGATAATATTACACACTGTGCGGACAGAACATTTCGAAAAATTAAATTTTCCGGGCACGTGGATATTTATTTTCCTTTTGTAACATTTCAGCTTTATGCCTCTCTTATTTTAACTTATGCCGATACCTCCCGTTTCTATCTCTAACAAAAGAGTTTTTTTTCTTTCCAATATATTTTTGTATTGTTCTTTTTTTTTTTTCATGAAAATACTATCTCGACAAATAAAAACTATTAACTTCATTAACGTAAAATACCTAACATTTTCTGTTGACTGAGCCATTGCGGTTGCTTTCACGCCAAATCCCGGTAAAAATGTCTCGATTTTCTCGTGGAAAGATAAGTCACGGTGAAACATACAACACTTTATCCCGATAAAACTTTAAGTTTATCTTTTTATCTCGATGAAATTATCTAGTTTTTCTTCAAATTTGATCTCAGTTGGTGAAACTCGAGTATATTTCTCCGTGTCGCGCAGACAATGCAACATGTTGGAACGCTGTTCAAAAGTTCAGCGTCACCAGGCCAGCCAGTTGCAGAGATTGGGGCGGCTCTTAGAGAGTGAAGTGAGTATGGAGCAGCGCCGGAATGCAAGGGCGGGGGGAAACGGGAGATCCCGAGAAAACCCGCCAACCAGCGGCATCGTCCGGCACGATTCCCACATGCGAAACCCCGACGGGAATCAAGCCCTGTTCTCCTAGGTGGGAGGCGAGTCGTCTGACCATTACACCACCGCGGCTCCTCTCAGCCAATTGGAAAATCTCGCAGTACGCAGTAGCCAATCGGACACGAGGCCGTGCCCAGAACCTCTCGCAGCCAACCAATCAAGACATTACAACATCAAAAGAACAGTCTCGCTATTTTGGCTCTGTACAGTTCTCTCTTCTGTGACTCAGGTAATCTCATATTTTTCCTGTTCGCAGATTTAGACATTATGAAACGTGCATTTCTGGGAAACCAAACAAAATATTTGTTCTAAGCAAAACACAATATTACAACTAAAGACAATGATTTATCGCGCGAATACATTTCAGTGTCATTGTTCCCTAGATGCCAACGTACACATGTAAGAAAATTGTCTTTCTTTATTGGTTATGGTGTTTGTATGAAGCTATTTACCGATTCGCTTGGCCCAATGAGAATTTTGGCACTATATGAACTTCGATGTTAGGTATGCAAAATACCAAGCCGGGACAAAGTATGTGCTTAATCTTTCGCAATTTTCTAGTGACTGAAATTATAACATATAACATTTATTACATTACGTTGTATTATATTTTCCTTCGGAGCTAAGCGCTTAAGCGCGTTCGATTGCCTTACCTCTGCGCTCCTAGGGGGCCGCGGTGGTGTGGGGGCTAGAACTCTCACCTGCCTCAAAGGTGAACCACGTTCCATTACCAGCGGGGTCACATGGTCGGTGGGTTTTCTCGGGGATCTCCCGTTTTCCCCGCCCTTGCACTCCGGCTCTGCTCCATACTCATCTAATTCCACCGTCATTGGCTCACAACACCTAGATGTTAAGAGCCACCAACATTTCTCCAATCTACTCCACTTATTTCCGTGTAGTTACCCTTTCTGTGTGCAGAGCGTTTTGCCTCACCCTATGATACTTGCAAGCCCGCGAAATGAGGCGCACGCCCACACGCCCTAGGGCGTTATTTCTCTGCGCCATTTCCCTTATACCTCGCTTCAGACGACATCCTGAAAAGAAAACCTCCCCCCTTTGTCACTGGATGGTTAAAGGCGCGATCCCCCCCCCCACCTCTTCTTCACTCCTTTCTCTGTCCCACCGGTGTCTATGAGAAAACGAGGTCATCTCAAGGCAAGCGTTAAAACGCGATACAATGAGACAACTATGTTACTTACGTACCGAAATTCCACCGCCATGACAGATATATACCGTGTCATTTAAATTAATTTTGTTATAACACGATTGATTGTGAAACCATAACGAACTTGAACACCCATTCTCCTATAACCAGCCAATAAAAGAGTTGTGCATTACAAAAAGTGGTTCCGATATCATTTGAACCAGTAGGCAGTGGCAGTGGAATTACAAAGACCGACAAACCCAGTTTTTATGCAATGGCGAGTAAAGTTGACTCCCTCGTTATTTGTGTCTGTAAAATAGGAATTGGAAAATTTTGCAGATTACCGCCGATTATTAGACACGCCCAGGTGAACTCAGAGCCAATAACAGACCTGCAAGGAAACAAGGCCGTACCCTGTGCCACCTGGTCTGAGGTAAAACTAGCTGCATGCTGGGGCAGCAGGCAATAAGCACAAAGCTAAGACTCGGAAATGCATAGTACAGTGGAGTCTAGCCTATAGGTCGATTAAAGACCGACATTTACGGGTCCCTACCTGTAAATACATGCAGGCGTGAAAGTTTTTGAACATCACTTTCGCCTGTTCTCCCTCTCACGCAACTCAGGCGTACAAACACCAGCTCCACGCAGGCTCCGACGTAAAGTTGGCCATCGAACCCGGGAGCTCGCGGGAAGTGTCTCGAGCGAGGTTCTACGAGTCACGCCGATCCATCTCGCCGTAAATACGGAGGAGATCCGCCCTTCGCCGTCGTCGCGGTGAACGACGGCTCTTGCAGACGAACACACTGTATGTCGCGTCCCATAGTGGGCGGTGCCTTGTTACTAAGAACTAGGACATGGCCGCGAGTTCAGTGCCCTGCACGCTAGACTCCACAGTCCTGTGTATAGTGTACTCGCGGTGTCTTCACACTTTCCGAGACAAACATTTGAAAAATTGCCCCATTTATGATCGTGTTTGGTTCATTCCTAAATATGCATCGTACAACAAGCGTTTTATGCTTCTGTTAACATAAATGTCTTAGTTATTTGTGATGTTATTGAACACTTCGTTATATTTGATCATTAAATTAAAATATTCAATTTATAACAAACAGTGGAAATAGTTATGTTGGTAATACCTAGTAAGAAATAGTGCTCATGCAAAATATTATTAAACTAAGAGCGTCCAAATACGGAGCGGTATCACTTCGGTGTAATCTTCTAAACAGTTAAGCTTTGTTTGCACGAGGTGGGGGAATAGCTTGATAGTAACTCTATAGCAGGGCTTCAGGAGACTTTTAAGTAACCATGAATGGACTATATACTGGAGCCTCAGTTGTTTGTCCACAGCCACTAATAGACGCTGCAGAGTACATAGCATGCGTGTCCGGTGTAGCCAGGACCAATAGGACGATGGTAAGTGGAGATACAGAGACCAACATAACTGACATTCCTGTAGTGGGGGATACAGGCAGTTAGCTCACGTCTACCTGGCTTTCACTACCAGTAAACTCGTGTCCGTCTTTAAAGTGTCAGCATGGTTTTTCCTATTTAAATTCCCCAGCTGCCAGCCGGTAAGCAGTGCCCTTAACGAATTACCCCCAAGTATACTCGTTCATGGATGACGTGTGTCAAATTAGGTAGAATCATGGTCGGTGCTGTACACGATCAGAAGTTGGAAGCAATCGAGGCAGAGTCTTTTCCAGGATAATGCGATTTGGTGTCTGTTATCACACCAACATTTTATTATTGGTTCCTGCCAGCGTTACAATCCAATTGAAATTCTTTTCGTGAGTTCTATCACTTAAGTTATTACTAGGGCCAGTCGTAAAAAGCTGAGCACACAGTAGACTTCAATACTATATACACACCTCAGCTGTTGTTATACCTCCATTGGCTGCTGGTGCCGTGTCCGTCTTTGACCAAGCCACTCAGGACTAAGTAACTCCGACACTGAACCTTCGTGATTCGTGCGCTAACGGTCAACACGTGCCAAAACATTTTTTAGCAAATCAAGGAAGCTGGACGACCCTACAGTGCTTTGGACTGTATCTTGTCTAGAAATCTTTTTCGCGAAATATCACTGCTCCTAGTTATTACAAATAATTTGTAAGTACTTGTCAGTCCAAAAATCTCCTCTTTCGCAATAACCCGGGGTTGAGAATGCAGATGTTAATTATCCGCTCATACAGCAAACCCCGGCGGCACACGCCACTGCAAACGGCGTCACTGGCCGGCAAAATGCCGGAATACCGTTTGCCAAAACGTTTTTCCGCGAGAAGATTCCACGACCAGTTATACTCCAATACACTCTTAGCTACGATCCACTTTTGTGATTGGATGGTTTTGATTGCCACGCGTCCTACATGTCTTCCCGCGAATCACGGAAGGTCAGAGTCGTAGCAACTTAATTCTGATTGGCTGGCCAGGTATTAACCTGTCGTCTAACAAAGATACGGAGCATCTAGGGACAGGGATTTTTCGCGAAAAGATTTCAAGACCAGTTGTACTCCATAATACCTACGTTCATATGCAATTTCGTGGTTGGGTGATTTAAATATCACGTGCCTCGAATGTCTGTCTGCGTATCACGGACGTTCAGTATCAGAGTACTTTATTACGAATGACCCAGTCAAATATGAACAGGTTTTCTCACGTGGACACGCGGCCAATAACCAGAGAAGGTTGTGGTTGTGGACGTAGTATATTGCAGTCTAGCGTGGCCACAAATAGTTTCGCCTCAGACACCTGTCCTCAAGCATAACCACATTAAATGTGCAATTGTAAGTCCAGCCTGAGCTTAAATATTTTTACGATGAACACGTGAGACTGCCAATAAGCGCCCGGCGACCTACTCGCCAGCCGGCTGGCGCACTTATCAAAGGCGAAGAGATATGGGCAGCTCGTAACCAAGTTTTTGAGAGCCAATGAGGGTGAAGCGAAGTAAGTATGGAGCAGCGCCGGAATGCAATGGCGGGGGAAACGGGAGAACCCCGAGAAAACTCGCTGACAAGCGGCATCGTCCGGCACGATNGGGGGGGGGGGAGTTCGCCTTGGTGGGAGGCGAGTAGTCTGACCACTACACCACCGTGGCCCCACCTTATCAAAGGAACCGCCACACAGTTTAATTTATGTGTACGTATGTATTCTGTGTGGTTACGTGTTTGACGGCGTGTATAACACGGGCTGGAGAAATGTTGCCAGTATTCACAGCAACACGTCTACCCCTGCCTTGCAGCCTCCTGCCAAGCCGGGTGGTAAATCTCCTGTAAAGCTGGCGCAAATCTCGACCCCGTGTTTCACTTTACAGCTTCTGCCCCCGGCCGTGGGGCGGCGCCAGCTCCGCGGCGTGACGTCAGCGCGACNGTGTGGGGGGATATACGAGGCCCGAGGATCAGCACTTCTTTGCAACGTCCTGTCGCCGCCCCACCCTCCCCGCACAGCGACGTTCCTTCGCCGTAACCAGCTGTGCGGACTGTTCCAGGGTCCCTACTGTCTAACTCTCGGTACACATGTACTGGCAATGTAAGGCTGCCACGTTCCTGGTGCTTGAGCTGTGCTGCACAAGTTTACCCACGGAAATATTAAACGTGCGTCCAATGTGCTGTTCAAAGAAAACAACACACGCTTCAGACGAGGGCTGTTTAGGGCTTTCAAAATCTCACGCACGTTAGGAACATTTCAGAGTACTTCAAAACGGCTAAAAACTGCTTTCTAAAAGAGCTTTACGTCAAAATGTACGCATCACATCCGTACAAAACTACTCAAGGGCCTTGCGCTGAACCTTCTTGCAGACTTTCGACCAACAAAATATCAGCGTCACCCCTGACAGTCCTATAGGCACACGCAGTGCGACGAGAACACCACGCCAGTTGAGAGCCTCGAGCCTAAGGGCGATGGCGCACTTATAGCTCCCGCGCTTCTCGGCCTCAAACGCGGAAACAAGGCCCAAGTAGGCAGCTCGAGTGTAGGTCGGGCTACTTCCATGGCTATTTCTCTGTCGACAAAAATCTAAACTGGCCCGGATAAAGTAGTATCCTCTCCGTAATTCTATCAGGATGTCACCATTCAGCAACATTACATTAGCGATAATTTTCTAACGTAACAGAAACATATGGCTGGGGCACGGCCAACTAAGCACACTGCATTGGCTGACAGCGAGCCAGTAATGAACGTCTGGTGCAGTGTGAACCAATAGAACGAAGACACGTGAAGAAAGAGACTAATAGAACAAGGAGTGTCTGCAGAGGTGGATATAGGCAACTCACATCTAGCCTGTCTCTAATGGTAGTAAGAGTGTGCCGACTTCAAAGTATTCAACTTGACATTTCTTACGGAATACTGTTTCGATAAGAAATCTTGCAAACTTTCATGTTTTCTAAATTTTAACAATAAAGTTTGCATTTTAAAAATGACGAATAAATTAATTCGCTAGTGGCTACAAAAACTGTTCGGTTGATGCTTTCCAAGGAGAAATTTTGTTGTTGGTAAAAACAGATTGTGGTGCCTAATAACTAAGAGACCTGAAGAATTCACCGATTCATTTTGGGTCAAGTTAGAATCCAAATAATTTTTAGTTTAGGTTACTATTGCAATTGTTTCACATGTTATTTAACACCTCCCGGTGAACCCAAAACCAATAAGAAACACGCGACAGAATTCAGGCCCAACCATCGCCTTCCGCTGTGACAGCGGGCAACCAATGAGTATTCAAATCTGAGTTATTGTACACAAGACTGTGCAGTCTAGCCTACAGGTCAGTGAACTAGCGAATATTTCCGGCCTCTAGCAGTTACACGTAGATTGACTACCACTATCACAATTTCGTGTTTATTGGATAAAAGGTTTATTGGCTGCCACAAAATATTCAGTTGGCAGCAACAACATGCATGTTCTACATCCGTTATATTCTGCGCATGCGCTCTGGCATATTGGAAGTGGCCACCTTCTGTCTGGCCACGACGCCATATTTGTCTGTGTTCTGTTCTTTGTGTCAGGTTAGAGGGATATACTCAAGTACTTATGAACGGATCAATTCATTCCTTTATTCCCAGCAAGTAAATGTTACACATAAATGATTCCAGAAAATTAATTTTCCATCAGGTGAAGTGTCCAATCCTTGTCGCGTGTGCCAATTATGAGATATCTGTATCATACATGCTGAAGATAACTCTTTAACGTAGACCAAGGTAGCGTAATGGTAACACGCTGAGCTCGCAGTTGAGAGGTCCAATGTTCGAATCCCACACATCACTACTTTGAATATAGTGTTTAATTGTTGGTAGACCATACCTACCTACAAAAGCCAACAACCCGCCAAACGCCGCTGTGAACCTCACTAACGGGTTTATTGCTATCAGCGTAACATTTTCGCTGCGACTAACGAACACATCATCGCCTACGAACACAATTAATGTAGTGGTGAGCCCAAACGTAATTATTTAGTTTCCACTAAATACTTGAATAACATAAAAATTTTGTTGGCATCACAAAATCTTTTGTCACGTCTATATTGACAAAATAATTTTTTGATGGCCAACAATTTTTTTTGGTTACCACAAAACTGTTTTTTTTTGCAGTGTGGAAATTTGTTTAACGTTTCAGTATTCTCTAAGAAAGTCGTGTTGAAAAGTTTTTGCTTGAACCAGTTATTTTTAAAATTGATGCATTGAAAATAAATTTCTTGAACATTGATTCGCCATGCAAACTCCGTGGCTGGATGTTTGGAAGGAAGTGCCCTTAAGACAAGCTAGAAGTGGCTCACCTATATTCACAACTGCTCGACCCTCATTCCTGTTGGTCTCTGTACTCCCATTCGCAACAGTACTATTGGCTCACACAACACCGGTCACACTATACTGTACAGAGTTCGATACTCGCCGGCTCTCTGTCCAAATCAGATGTTTCTCCTACTGTAAGCAAGGGTAACTTTGTGGCACTAGGTGACTTTTTGACACTAATATTTTTTACTATTATTTTGAAATTTTCTTTTATTTCAAAAATATTGTTTCAAATGTTTGGCGGTTAAATTGGCACCACTGAAAAAGGGGGGTAATTTAAATTACATTTTATGTGTCACTAAGTCACCCTACATTTTTCACAAAGTGACCCGTACTTACGGCGCTTAGAATAATATACAATCCATCCTGTTCATTTAGGTAATTTCACCTGGAGTCCCATGTTGCACTTTTTGGTTTGGCCAACGTTAATCCAACTTTGGCTAGAAGGTTGGGCCAATGTTGGAAATATAACGTTGGCTGAACATCAAAATGACACTCGGAACAACGTTGCCCCGACATCATGTAATTAGTTGGATGCGAACCATAATAAGTAATATTTTTTACATCATGCCAACCAATTATTTTCAACCAGTTTCTAACACACGGAAATCTAATATGACAAAAACCCAACCACTAATTAACGTTGCTATTACGTTGGTTATTCGTAGAATTTTGATAATTTGCTAACTAATATTCTTTTCTCTTTCAGAAAGGCATTCACACAGTCATTCACCCACGGTTAGCAATGTTTTGCTAAGATGTGTTATTGCACACATAATGCCAACCAATAAACAACGTTGTCAACGTTGGTTACCAGTGTTTTAAATCAATTTTACCCACCAACTAAAATATTTTTAAAATGTGTAACCCTATTATGGTTCATCACAAACCACTTTACTTTAAGACATGAAAATTCCATTGGTAGATATCGGATTCGAAGCCACGCCCTTTGGATTAGTCGGCCGACATGTTATCCACTAGAGTATAACTTATTGTCGTTGACGAAGAAATAGGTACATATCACTATATTACAATTCGAATATACTGTTTTATATTTTTTATATATTTAAGTAAGATTTTACTACTCTGAAACTGAATTTAAAACATGCAAGTTGCAAGAATATATTTTCCAACTAATAAAAAATACACAACCAAAGACAGCCATTTTATTTTTAAAGGATATCTCTGCTAAAAAACTTAAGCCATTCAGCAAATGAAATTAATTATATGTGATTATTTATAAAAAATCAATAATACCCTGTGATAGCATAACATCTGCAATGCAATGTTGTTCCAGTGGAACAAAAAACCAGTCGCCAGCTGTTGTGTTCACAACGTTGTTCAAACACACGAGGAACAAAACACAGTTTACTGAAGATTTACATTTTATAATTCTTTGTATGTTGCGAACATTAATGTTATTTCCATTTTAAACGATTATTTTATGTTAGTGAATTTATGTCGGTTGTGCAGCGTTGGTCCAACAAAGTTACGAGGTACATACAAAGTGCCGATGGTATGCACTGTGATCCGGCAAGTAAACAATGAAACCAATATGAAATAAGACATGGTTTGTGTGCTTAAAACATTGCTTTTAAACAATCCTACGAGAATATAGAGTTATTCCACAAGATATATGGCAATTTCCTTTGTTGGCATAACGTTTGTTGCACAACGTTGGCCCATTTACAGCATTTTCTGATTTAGTGACATAATTTTCTTGAGAGTGCTAAGTGATCTTACAAAGTGTTCATGGTAGATACTTTTCGTTGGCATATTACGCTGGGCCAACGTTGTCTTAATGTTCCTGTTCCAACCCAACGTTCACCTAACCTTTTTCCAACCAAATTCCAACCGTCGCGTCGGTAACGTACGTTGCTTCTGGCGGCTTTGCTGACGTACTGTTACGTTGCGGAAAACCATATGGAAACAGCTGGTGAAGTAATATTTCGTCTTGTGCGTCTTCGAAGAATGTGGATGTCGCAACTTTACGGCAAACTTCACACAACTCAGTGCAATTCAGTTGGCGTAACATTACGTCGGTAACACTCGGAGCGTTAAGGACACTCACTGCAAACATCTTTACGATAACGACGGTCGACGTGGTGTTCTATAACGCATCTCTTCGTGGTTGACTTTGTGATGTACGAGTTTGGCAAAGTCTAGAGATAGGTGGGAGAGCCGTGCGATGTAGTGGCTCCCCCTGGTCGCGCGGTGAGCAAGTCGCAGGTACCTGTCGCCATAACGTAGTTCCAAGGCGGACACCAGTGCAGGGCACTCCAGTCACTGTCGCTCTGGCAGAGTTTGCAGTATGCTCGGTGCGGGGCCTCTCAGTACGGCCGTGAGGTAGTAAGTCCGCTGTTCGTCTAACCGGCCACTCAGGGTGTTGGTACTCGCTCCAACAAGTCCGGCCGTCATAAGGCGCGGACTTCATTGAGACCGCCCTCCCCACTCCTGGCTGCGTGTCACTGACTATCCTCCGAGGTTTCTGTGTTCGTGACGACTTGCACTGCCTCCCCACTTGTCTCGGCTGCAGGTGAGGTCAGGGTAGAATTCCGCTGCTCAAGACATTCCTTCTACAATACGCTCATTTCGTTCTCGACACCAGTCATCCTTCCAACAACACCTTCCACTACTTCAGTTACACTTCGTCCACACAGTCGATTCTTGTATTCACTAACTCGCTAATGCCTTCTATTTTCGGGGCCGCGGTGGCTGAGCGGTTAGCCTGCTCGCCTCCCGCCAAGGCGAACAGTGTTCAATCCCCGGCCGGGCCGCTCCCGGATTTTCACACGTGGGAATCGTGCCGGACGATGCCACTGGTTGGCGGGTTTTCTCGGGAATCTTCCGTTCCCCCCACCCTTCCATTCAGGCGTCGCTCCATATTCACCTTCATCACCTGCATCGGCTCTCATGACCTCGCTGTTAAGAGCCGCCCAAATCTCTTAATTCACACACTCCTATTTTTCTATCTACGTTATCTATTTTTTTTGTCTACTAAAGCACGTACGTTAGTTATCTGTCTATTTACTTTCCCGTTTAGAGTTTATAGTGCACTTTATTTTACACTACTAATTAAGTTATCAAGGCTAACACTTCACTCACTTGGCTGCTTAATCCCTTAATTAATGCTCGCAGTGCTTTCATTATTAAGCACCAATAAATGCACTACCAAATACTGTTACTCTCCTGATTGTCACGAAAAATACTAACAAACTCTCGAGCTGTATTTTCGAACAAAGGCAATCAAACGAGTACTCAAACAAATGTTTACCGTTGATTCAAACAAATATGTTATTGATTATCTTATTTATTTTGTCCTAACGCAGAGGTTTTGATCATTCAAGCGTGTTTTTTGTTAGACGGACAAAATTAATGTTGCTTTTTTTTCTCTTTAAAGTTTTGTTAACTCAACAAATTGTTTTGTTGGGGCAACTAATTATATTTTTGATTCTATAAAAACAAATATTTTGTTTTCTGTTCTCTCAGTGGATAGTTCCCTGTTAAAGTTCTACTTCCATGCTATTCTTCCGCCTCGTGCAAACAATGCTTAACCAAATCAAATAAATCACACCAACGTGACAACACACCGTGTTTGTGCGTACTATCTTTAATAATATTTAGCATTAGGTGATTTATTTCTAAGCATTGACCACAATCCTATTTTCTCTGTTTTTATTTGTTGAGACAAACTGTCACTCAGTTGTATAGTCATAAGTATATTTGTCTATGCTTATACCTCTTTGTTCTGCTGTTGTTCCCTTACCTGTCTTTTGATATAACAACGAGTTCTTGTGTGCTTTTTGTCTTTTGTGATTACAGTTTCTTTCTAATGTGCTTAACGTGTTGTTATTTCTACAAACCTTCAATAGTATTCATATTAATTATAAGTGAAATACGATTCATAAAAAAATATAATATAAAGAAAAATTACGTTTTATTCATAAATAAGATACTCTTATGTTAACAGAAGTATTAACCGCTTGTTATACACGACGTATTTAGGATACAACCCCACACGCCGCACATGGGGCAGTTTTTTAAAGGTTTGATTGGAAAAGTGTGAGGATACCGCGAATAGACAGTATTATACGCTCGTGTTTGAAGTGCCGAGGGAGGTCTGGAAGTAGCATCACAGAGACGAGGTACCCGGCTCGCTCTTGTAATTAGGGCCTGGGCTCTACGCTCACAGATTACTTCCTTCCAGCGAAATTAATCAAATCGTCTCACGTCTCCACAGACGAACCGCAGGTGGACCAACGTGCCCACCCACTCCTGCCTCACCACAGCAGGTATTCGGGGAAAAGGGAGTTTGGGAAGGGGGGGGGGCAGTTCTAATGCGGAACAGGAAGTTTGTCTCGCTGTTGGTCGTGGCAGTGAGTGCGTGAACCACACAGCTCTCTCAGACCGCCGTCCAGTTACATGCGAGTACACCTTGTTCGCCTCGCGTCGTTTTGCATAAGGGCGACTTGCTAATGGGCGTGTTGCCTTACGAGGAGTATGCACTGAAACGTTTTCTGTGAAGTTGTTGTTTGTACTAATACGCGTGTCTAGGTAAATAAATGTTCTGCAAATACGACTATTTGCTAGGAAAGGTAAAAACCAATTATCTGTGTCTCTATCTTTTTATTTCTATCATATTAAGTGTATTCATGGAGAAAATTTTTTAAAAATAGTCAAATATCTCATTTTCAAAGCTTGCGTATGCAGTTTCCTTAAGCGGTAACCAGAGTAGTTTAATCTGCAGGCTTTCATCGCGTGTAATGAAGTCCCACTGTTACAGATATAGTTTACACAGTACAGTATTTTGAAGGAAACACTGCACGCTTTGCGCGTAGGGGCGATGGGGTGCTAGGGGTGCGTGTTAGTGTCGCCCGTATTACTCCCTCGCTTCTTGGCCAGAGGCGTCAGAGATGAGATATTTAATGGGGAGATAGGGGGGTTGGGGAGGGGGGGCAAGTTCTTG